>OZ030024.1:20560000-20875000 GCA_964023405.1 Apodemus agrarius
GGAAAACCTGTGTAACCGCTGAAACAAGTTTTCCTGCTCCATCTAAATCACCTGATTAATTACTAAGGCCACACAGCTCAGTGGTATAGTCTTTGCGTAGCATAAAGCCCTGACTTCAATCTCCAGCACTGGAAGAAAAGGAATCATCTGCCGCTTAATGTTTACTGAATACTAAAAACACAATCAATATTTAAAAAAAAAAAAACCACTAACAACAAAACATCTACCTTACAGGCAGAGCTAGACCAGAAGCAGAAGCTAATATGCTTACGTCAAATCAGAGTTCTCTAGATACTTCCACTGTAAGAATGAAGGCAATTCTCAATAATCGGGCTATGGATATTGCAGAAAATATCAGCATCCCTTTGAAGGGTCACATGGTTTTTTTTATGAAAACCCATAGAGGAACTGTACGGAAGAACTGTAATCATGTCGATATAAGACTCAGGCTCAGGCTCCAAGAACTACTCTGGGCTCTTCTTACAAAATGAGAACTGTTTATGTTCAGTCAAGAGAATGGGCTCCTGGTAGAAAACACAATATGTCTTGTCTTTTATGGAAACAAAGAAGAGTTAGCAGGGTTTGTGGGAAGCCAGGTGCTGCTTGCTTAGTATTTCAAGCCCAGGGTAATGAGTTGATTCCTGAGGGAGACCACACTGAACTTATTCAAAGGTGCTTGTTCGGATTCAACTCTACATAGCAGTTGCAAACAGTTACAAGCAGTTACGCATCAGAGAAATGTCAGATGCTGTCTTAGCCTTACTATCACTGGGATGAAACACCATGACTGCAGCAACTTGGGGAAGGAGGGGGTTTATTTCATCTTACACTTCCATATCATGGTTCATCATCAAAGGAAGCCAGGACAGGAAGTCAACAGGGCAGGAACCTGGAGGCAGGAGCTGATGCAGAGGCCATGGAGGGGTGCTGCTTACTGGCTTGCTCCTCATGGCTGTCTCAACCTTCTTTCTTCTAGAATCCAGAACCACCAGCTTAACGATGGTATCACTCACAATAGGCTGGGCTCTCCCCCATCAATCACTAATTAAGAAAATGCCCTACAGGCTCGCCTGCCGCCTGATTCCATGGGGGCATTTTCTAATTGAGGTTCCCTCCTCTCAGATGACTTTAGCTTGTGTCGGGTTGACGTAAAGCTATCCAGCCCAGATGGTATCTATGTTTCTTGAAAAAGAATAGTCCAACATGCTAAGAACCCAACATAAGAATTTTCCATGAATAAAACAAAAATCTTGACTGTAGAAGGTAGCACACACCTTTAATCCCAGCACTCAGCACTCTAGAGGCAGAGGCAAGTAGATCTCTGTGAGTTCAAGGCCAGCCTGGTCTTCAGAGCACATTTCATACCAGCTAAGGCATATAGCAAGACCCTCTCAAAACAAAATAAAAACAAACAACAACAAAAAAGAAAAGAAAATGAAAACACGTGAAATCCCATTATTTGATCAATAAATGACATTATAAATAATAGAATAAGCATAATTAAACATAAAATTCAGAAAGCGCAAAGTCGATACTTGCCCTGTACTGACATACAACTTTAAAACTCTGGTTTTTTTGGGCACTAGAGTTTTAGAATTCTCAGTTTGCCATTCTTTAAAGACATAAGTTAGAAGTTAGACAGTGAAAGAAGTGTGGGGCAAATCCATAGTTATAGCCATAATACTAAGTCTGTCTATGAAGGACTAGCTGCAAAGAGAAGAAACACACAGCTTTGGGAGACTGTCTACAGTGACAGGGTTTATCTAAACTCCTACCCAAAAACACAACAGAAAGGAAAGAAAGAGAAAAGTCTCCATCTAACACCACCATTTAAGAGAACAAGCTTCTACATAATGAAAAAAGACCTATCCCCAAACTGGGTAAAAGAGAGGATTCCTAAGTCCAAACAGAAATTAAAGCACAAACTTTAAACAAGACAGCACACACACACACACACACACACACACACACACACACACACATCAATACTTTGCAAAATAAAAAGGAATAGCTTAGTTTTCAGATTTCTCTTTACAAATCTTTTCTTTTTAGAACTCATACAGCGATGACTTAAGTACCATGCGACTACATGCTGCCACGTTCCGTTCGGTAGGGAAACAGCCTGTTTGGCCCTGTGACTTCTAAAGGTAAATAAGAGGTTTGTGCTTAAGTTATAATGTGGAATACTTCAGAGTAACCTCATGCCAAAACGGCATATTTCTGAGGGATGCAAAGGTATTCAATAAAAAGCTTTTAAAGGCATATTTTTAAACTTGCAGCAGGAAAGCTTTTCTGTGTCAAGACAGTAATTCTTTTAACAGCATTGATCAAAATGTCATTCTTTTATGAGTGTACAATACCTTTTAATGGCATACAACAAGCCATTAGGGTTATACACCTCTGTAGAGCAGACAGCTTACTGGAAAAAAGGGAACACGGGCCAAGATATAGTCAGGAGGCTTGTGCCTCTGACAAGGCTCCCCCACCCCACACAGATGCCAGCTGCATTCTGAGAGCTGCAACTGAAGTCATCCAAAAACTCAGTGCTGGCTCTGCTACACTTCCGTGACTTACAAGCACTTGCACAGAAACATCAGCTCTAAGGTCTAAATGGCATTCCTGTAGATGAGTAGGGTGGCCTTGAAACAGCCTGTTACCTGAGGCCAGAAAGAATTTCTTCATGAAGATTAGGAAACAATGAGGGTTTTTTAAATTTACTTTCTGGGGAAAGAAGAAAAAAAAATTTTTTTAAGAATGTCATGAGATGATCACTCTTCATGTTTATTTACAAACCAAACACAGAAGGAAGAACATTAAAGTTAGATATTGTTCTGACACAAAATGTATCTGTCACTCAGGGCTGATTAAAGAATTGTTCATAAAATGCAGCTCTTTTAAAATCTTCTTAAAAACAAATCCTTCTCTGTCAACAATTCATTTTTTGTAAAGTAAATTCTGAAACTATTTAGAAAAAGGAAACCACAAGTATACAAACTTAAATATCAGACTGCTAGAGTCACATGTACTGGGTAAATGCCAGACTGTGGAGTGGAATTGGGGTGGGGGATGGAGGTGGGGCCTGCACTGCGTACCTTAACACACCTTAACTAGTCCTCAAGTATTAAAGGAAATACTTAACCCAAGTCAACTCCTAGAATTATAGAAACATCACAGGTAAAGTGGTTGAATGTTAATCTTTGCCATCTGATAACTGTGTAAGGGCTTCAGACAATCTAAGAGGTGTCACAAATAATAAAACCCCGAATAGAGCTTTACAGGCCTCAGAATGCATCTCAAACCTTTTCTCCTGTAATCAGGGAAAGTAGAAGAGTGTCTTCATTTAAAGGTGTGTGTATCTGCCCATGCGTATGTGTGTGTGTGTGTGTGTGTGTGTGTGTGTGCATGTACCTGTGTGTATGTGCCCATGTATGTATGTGTGCAAGAGAATAGTAAATGGTGGGTGTGCTAGTGCACACTTTGAATCCCAGCACTAGGGAGGCAGAGGCAGGCAGATCTCTGTGGCATCAAGGACAAGAGAACCATTGACCCAAGTGACACTATGCAATCTTGGCCACCAAGTTATCCCTGATTGGTGAATAAAACTGTCTATAGCCTATATGGCTGGTCAGGAAATATACCGGGGTTTTTGATTCCTTGGGTTCCTCTGGCTTGGGTTTGGAGGCAGGGGCCATGAGGAAGAGAGAAGGTGGAGAGAGGAGAAGATACCATGGGGTAATAATCTTGAAAATATGGCCCTGAAGGCTGGCCAATTGGGATTAAGTGCTGCCAGATGGAACATGGTAAATTATAGTTCAGGGTTATTGATATAGAAGTAAATTCTAATAGCTCAGAGGTTTGATATCTGTCCAGCTTTGGTACTGATTAAGGCTTATTATAAATATAAACATTGTTTGTCTTTATTTGGGAACTGTATGATCCAAGTCAGGGTAGAAACCCCAGACGGAGATTAAATATTTGATACAACAAGGGGTGCCAAAGATGTGGTAGGTGTTAAGTCCGCTTTTGCCTTGAGATACATAGGCAACCACTGTGACTCTAGCTATAGACAGCTTAGTATGAGGAACAGAGAACAAAAACAACTCTCTTCTAAACCTCTAGTGGAGACTCTCCTCCCCGGAGCCTGGGATGGTAAGGGAAACTGCCTTGGCAATACTCGGAGCAGAGGAAAACAGGAGGCATTCTGACTGAACCAGCCAGTCCGATGAGCTCAGCCCAAGCTCACATCACCCGAATGGGTTAGAAAAGAATTATCAACAAGCACAAAGCAGTGCAGACTGCAGCAACCATGGCTTCCTGGGAAACCGAACCAAAAGTAAATGAGCTAGAAGATTTGGAAGGCATTCTTAAAAGTAGACTATACATTAACTATGAGTAAAACTTAAAGACTGTGGAAGACTGGATGAGAATAGGGCTGAGCTTTCTAATGAGATCTAGAAAGGTAAGTGGCCAGGTGTGACAGCACATGCTTTTAATACCAGTGCGCCAAGTTCGAGGCCAGCCTGTGATCTACAAAGGTAGTTCCAGGACAGCCAGGGCTACCGCGAGAAACCCTGTCTCAAAAATCAAACAAGAAAGAAAGAAAGAAAAGAAGGGGGAAAGCAAGGAAAGGAAAGAGGAGGGAGGGAGGGAGAGGAGGGAGGGAGGGGGAGAGGGAGGAGGAGAGGGAGAGAGAAGGAGGGATAAAGAAAAGAAAGGCAAGGTAAAATACCATTCTGCGTCATGTAGCCGGCTCATTCTGAGGAATGTTTTATTAGCTGAATTTCCTACACAAATTAAAACTGCCACAGCATCGCTACGTGATATAAATTTATGAGACAACAGTCATATATGCAGTCTATTACTCACCGAAACGGTTTCCGGCAGTGAGTCACTGGATGTGTCTCCGTCTGTTTTCTGTTGCTATGGTCGAATAACAAAGATCAGGGAATTCAGAAAGAATACTTAGGGGATTATTTAACTTAGGAGAGTCCTAGAGAAAGGGTGTTACCTACATGGTGGGAGAGGTATGATAAAACAGATCTGGGGTCGCTCTTCTCATATAAAGCCCACTAACACAACTAAGGCGGCCCCATCCAAATGAGCCCACGCGGGAGCTCAAGGGAAGGCTCGGTAGCTGTGAGCACTTGCTGCTCCTCCCAAGATCCGAGTTCAGCCCCCAGGACCCATGTTAGGTCACTCACAACTACCTGTAACGTCAGCTCCAGAGGGTCTGACACCCTCTTCTGGCCTCCTCTTCCGGCTCCCACATTTGTAGCATACAATCACACAGATACAGACACAGACATATGAATCTTTTTTTTTTTTAAATGAATGTATCTTACCCTAATTGTTCCCTAAAGACCCCATGTTCAGAGACTAGGGGCGGGGCATACCTGGCTATTGCCAGGTAATTGTGGGGTGGCGCTTGGACAGAGTACCAACACTATTAACTTGATTTTGGAATAAAGCCTCTAACATGGAGTTTTGGCGAACACGCTCAATCCACAGGCATACAGAAATGGGTCTAAGAGCCCCGAAGTAGCTGCTGAAGCAGCCAGGATTCAAGGGAACCAGGTTTTAAAATAGGAGAAGTATAAAGCATTACGTTAATTTTTAGTATGAATTTTCCCAAGCCATCTGCTAAGCAGTTGCTCTGTATAGCTGTTAGCAGTACTACAGACCGGGGCTGGGAGGGCTGGGGTTGGGGCGGCAGGGTGGGAGGTCTGGAAGTACCAGCAATAAACCAATAAAAATGAACCTCAGCTACATGCCAGCATAAAACCCTGACTGGATTAAATCAAGTTGTTTCTACCCTACCTACCCAACAGGAAAGATGAACCAGTTACTATCATCTAGAGCCTCAAAATATCACACCCAGTGTCATATATTCCATTGAGAATTAGAAGGCATAACTACAGTCCACCACGGTGGGGAAGGCACCGTAGCGGGAGCCTGGCGCAACCAACTGGTCACATGACCTCATCAGGATGCAGAGATAGATGCACGCCAGAGTTCTGCTCACTTCCTCCATTATTTCTTCCACCGAGGACTCCGGCCCATAAAATGTTGCTAACTTAGGGAGAGCCTTCTCCCTCATGTAATCCTGTCTGAAAAGGCCCTCACAGACATGTCTGAAGGTGTGCCTGCCTGCCAGCGGAAGTTAACCATCCTACGAGAGGATTATAAATTAAAGCAAGTTACTACCGTACAAATTCTTAGCATCTCATAGAGCAATCTTGCTAACTGGTATATACTCAAGTGAGTCAAAAATAGGCCCACAAGGGCCATCCCAGGCGTGTGTATAAAACCTTTATTGCTAATCGCCCAAACCTGGCAACAACCAAAACGTCTTTCAAAAGGCTAGTGTATAAGCTGTGGTATCAATAGAGCAGATATTATTCGGTGCTGATAAATTAGCTGTTAATCCATGAAAAGACACGGAGGAACATTACACCATATTACTAAGTGAAAGACTTCGGTTTGAAAAGGCTTCATGCTGTATGGTTCCAACGATAGCTAACATTCTAGAACAGGCAAAACCCTGGTGACAGGAGAAAGATCAGAGATTTCCAGGGATTAGTGGGAAAGGAGAGATGAATGCATCAAGCCCAGGGTTTCTTGGTTATTGAACTATTCTGTGTGCTAATAAAGAGATGGATAGATGCCATTATACATTTATCAAAACCAATGGGCTATAAAACCTCAAAAGTTAGCTCTAATGTAAATTATGGACTTTGGGTGATAACACTGTGTCAAGGACATTCATCAGTGGTAACAAATGTATCACGCTGGTGCAGGGTGTCGGTAGTGAAGGCAACTGCGCATGCCTGGGAGCGGGGTACATGGGAAGTCTATGCTTGCTTTTGCTGTGAGGCTGAGACTGCTTTTTAAAAAGTCTTTTAAAGGGCAATACTAGGATGGGGGGGAGTGGAAAGTGGGGGATAGGGAGGTTAAGAAAATGTAAGTGAATATGACCAAGGTATGATACTTTGTAAAAATAATATGAACTAATAATAAAGAGATTGTTTTCATGAGAAAATGTTTTTAAAATGAGAATACTACAGGAGGAAAAAGGACTACAAGCAGTCAGACCATTAAGGTTACGGTTCATATTTTGACATTTCCTCCTCTTGTTCTCCTTTTTTTTCCCCAGAGGTGATGCAGATCTAAATGGATACTATATCATGATCTGACAAAACAAACTTCCATGTCTTTCCTCTTAATCGTTATTCAAGGACAGCAAGATATTGTAAGAAACGGATGGGCCAAGCCTTGGAATTCATTCAGTTTATTTCACAGATATGCTTGGTACTTGCTAGGTAGCTGGAAGAACTTCACAAATGCTTTCTAAACACTCAATACGTCTACATGCAGTTGAAAACTGAAAAGACAAGTACAGAGGGAGCATGATCGTTAACTAGAGCGCCATTTTACTCTGCTCGACTAACACGTCTAAACAGTCCCCAACCACCAAAAGACTGTCACTGCACACTTCTCCCATAGGGGGTAGTTTAGGTTGTGACTAGAGCAGATCTTCACCAATCAAGTTTCAATAGTGTAGGTGGTGATTATAGAAAATTCTCTCTGATTAAGTTTCAATAAAACCAAAATCACACAACATACAGTCAATAAAGAACAGAGATACTCCCCCCAGCTGGCTGCTTCTCTTTCTTCTCTCCTGGTTTATCTTCTTTCTCTCCTCTCTTAGGTTCATCTCCTCATATAATGCTCATGATTTTCAATATCCTTCTTGTATGGAAAATGTGATAAATGCATCACAGACACACACATAATAGATATAGGTAGGTAGGCAGATAGACAGGCAGACAGATGGACACATAGGCAAACGGGATGGATGGATGGATGGATGGATGGATGGATGGATGGATGGACAGACAGACAGATGATAGATAGGTGTGAAAAAATAATTGAAAGGGCACAGAAAAATATATAGCACCAGGAAGTCAAGGGGTATTTTAGTAAAAATGCCTACAAGGGAAGATTATATCAAATAGATCCAAGAAAAAAAACAAGAGAACCATCAATGACCAAAGCTAGAATCAACTATTTAGCAAAACAGTGTCCTACTGAATTTAAAAAGTATATTCCATGACACGAACCAGTTGTGACAATGTCTACTTGTAATCCCAGACAGGGAGGTAGAGGCAGGAAGAAAATGCATTCAAAGCCATCTTCAGGTATAGAGCAAAGACTTGGTCCAGCCTGAGATACTGTCATAAGATACTAAAAAAGAAATCCATTATTCTATACTAATATCAATAAGTGTTGATCAAATAAATGAGAGAAAAGAGGTGTATGAAGGAAACTTCTAATTAATTTCTCCATCTCTTCTGCCCTTACAGGTAAGCCATAGGTCTGTGCTCCTGGAATGGGAGCTGTGTAGACAGTGTCTACTTTCCACAGGATGCCTAACACAAAATCAGGAAATGAGAGTAACTCTACCACAAGGAGACATGGCCAACAGCAGCCACGTGACTGGGTTAGAGAAGGGCTGTGTACAACTGTAAAAACTATGACAAAAACATCCCTTCTTCAATGCCCTTTCTCCCAAACCTCGAGAACACCAGCCTAATTAAAAGAGAAAAACAGACAAATCCCAATAACGAGACATTCTGCAAGATAGTTCACCAGTGTTCTTCAAAATGCCAGGATCACCAAAAGCAAAGTACTACAAGAGGCACTACCAAGAAGAAGGCACCTGAAGAGACATGAATTCTAATTGCAACGTGGCCCATTAGATGGTACTTGGGGACGGAATAAAGTGTGGACTTCATTACCTTTCTTCAGTTAATAATGAATCAATATAATTCTGTTAAGTGAAATCAGACATTAGTAGTAGGGAAAATAGCTTTTACTGTATGTGACCTCTCTATATTAGCATTCTAATTTTTCTGCATATCTAAATGCATCTGAATTTAAAACTTCACTGAAAAACATCATTTGGCTGAAAAATGTTTAACTTTTTTTTTTTCTTTCTAAAGGCATAGTGTGCATGGATGAGGGAGTGGTGGGGGAGGTGCACATGCCACCGTGTACACATAGAGGTCAGAGGTCAACTTTGTAACATTGGTTCTCTCCTTCCTCCTCTCCATGGGTTTCAGGGATCAATGTCAGGTCTTCGGGCTTAACTGAACATTTAACAGGACACCTTAACTCGTCAACCCTGAGATATTTTTTTTATTATCCTGATTTCAAACAGTTTGAGTATAGAGTACCCTGCTGCCATTTTTGTTGTTCTTTTCTTTTCTTTTCCAAACAAGTAATCACTATGTTGCCTAGGACGACCAAGGACTTCTTGCTCGAGTGATGCTATTGCCTCAACTTCCCCAGAAGTGAAGTACAGGGGAACACATTGCAGGAGATCTGATCACATTGTGAACCCCAAGACTGTGAACTGGAAAAACCTGTTTCTTGTGCTGCTTCTGGCTCAGCGCTAGCACACACCTTTGATCCAAGAGCTTTCTGTAAGCAGGATCGAATAAAGTCAACGGTAGGTCGACAGGCAGAACAAGCAGCCAATTGACAGGGAGTGGACACAAGACACAGGAAGGAGAAAGGAGGGACATTAAGGTGAAGGCATTTAAGACGTGAAGCATGCCACCATCTGGCTCCCGAGACTTCCCTGCTACAATCAAATGTTTGGGATTTTGTTTTTTAAAATACAACAGGTACACTTGAAAGGTATTATACTGTTCAGTTCTAGATTTCCTAAAAAATAGTTTCTCTGATGAGATTTCTATTCCTCAGTGTATTAGAGTGCTTTCCTGTTTGTGGAAGCATATGTATGATGTTTATTTTTTTTAATGTCCATCTCAGACTCCACATTATCTTGAGGCCAGATTCTACTGTCCTTCCTCCTGTGCATACACTACATTTTACCATTTCTTTGAATGTCTATATTTTACTATATTATGAATACTTTGGGTGTTGCAGAAATTATGAAGTAGATTGTAGTCTTATAAGAGCACTAATAGTTTTGTTTTAATAGGCAATTAAGTTGGTGGAAGTCAAGCACCCAATTATCTCCCTTCTCTTCAGATCTTTTAGCTTTGTGAGAACTGTTTGAAAGCTGTCTAATGCGAGTTCAGCGGTCAGGTCAAGAGACGAGAGGGTTTTTAAACAGAACTCGCTGTTCCCCCATTTGGGACCTGTCATTTGCCTGCACTCTTTCCAGCTGTTGGGATTATCCCAAATCCTCAATCCAACTGTCCCTGCCAAGAACTCTGTTAATATTCCATTCAAGTTAGAGCTGAATGATGTGATATCTACTGTGATCCACACACTGTGACCAGAAAAGGGGTCATACAAACAGGAAGCTCACCCATAGCCAGCCCCATCCGGCACCAGATCCTGCAGTTTCTACCTGCTTTTGTTGTTTGTTTTTCTTATTCTCCACTGTAGTCAAGTAGTAAAACTGTATTTCCTCGCCAGGCTACAGTAGCTAGCACAGAAAGGGTTGTGAAAATAGATAGGACGCTTTCACTAACAGAAGTCGTTGTAATTTAACTGGGAGATGGAAAACTGGGAATGGGAAGCCTGGGTATTCTAGGCTGAGGAGATGACTCGGTGAGGAGAGAACTCGCTGGGCACCTACATAAAAGCCAGGCGTTGTAAAGCACACCTGCATTCCCAACACGCCCGGAGTGTAGAGAAGCAGAGCTTTGATGGCCAGCCATTCTAGCTGTGACAGAAAGCTCCAGGCTCCCTGGGAGACGCCGCCTCAGGAAATAAGATGGAGAGAAATAGGGGAAACATGAATCTTTATACACACATCACACATGTATCACATGCACAGGTGAGTACCACCCACGTACACACACAACACACGCACACACACACACACAGAGAGAGAGAGAGAGAGAGAGAGAGACAGAGAAAGAGAGAGAGAGAGAGAGAGAGAGAGAGAGAGAGAGAATGAATTTGGATTTCCATCTGAGAAAAAGATGAATCCTGGTTCTTCCTATGCATAAAACTCAATGTAAAATATATCTCCATCAATCTAACCATTAAAATAAATAAATAAAATATAGAGCAGAAGGGTGAGTCTCAATAAACTTAGGGTAGACAAGTACTTCTTAGGAAGCAAAATGGATAACACTGAAAATAAATGGCTCTCAGACTTAGATCAGGTGACTCAAAAATCCCTATAACTGACATTCTCTTGCGGCCTCTGTGGGCATCAGCACACATCTATACAAACACATGGATAAACGCACACACACACACACACACACACACACACACAAACAAACACAAATAAAATACAATCTTTAAGAATAGATAAAGGACACATCATCAAAATAAAAGTGGTCCTTGAAGTGATAGCTAAACCATAAAGGAAAGGTTCATATGGGCAGAGGAGAGTCTGAATACATGGACAAAATATTTCTTATCTCAATATAAGAATAAGCCAACTTTCAAATCAGACATGGCTTGCACATGAAAGAAGATACCTGAATATATAATAAGCATTGAAACATGTAATAGGTATGAAAATAGAAAAGGACAATAAAACAACAGGAAGCTCATGAGACGGTAAATGTCAATACAAACAAGTTAATAGTCTTAGTTAGGAATGACTATAAGGATCTCATCTCTAACCTCTAGACTCATATTTTAAAGCTACATAATTTAAAAATTGGAATCCTTTGAATAATAAGAACCATAACTCCTTCATTTAATACAGTGACATCATCATCATCATCATCACCACCATCTATTTGTAAGGGTTTTTGTTTGCATATATGTCTGTGTACCACTTAGATGCCTAGTACCCATGGAGACCAGAAAAGGGCATCAGATCCTCTGGTACTGGTGCTATAGATGGTTGTAAGTCACCATATGGGTTCTGGGAATTTAACATGAGTCCTTTGCAAGAGTGACCAATGCTCTTAACCACTGAGTCATTTCTCCAGCCCCTAATACAGCAGTTTACTTTTTAAAAAATGAGTTTTGCATTCTCTAAATAGGTGTTTATAAGAGATGGCAGTTTAGGCTAATTTTGTCCTGTAGGAAATTAACTGTAGGAAAAAGAAAATTTTTCTCCCAAATAAGAAAAGGTAAATATTGGCTATTTGGAGATAGAATTTATTTTTCATGATACAACTTTAACTTAATTTTACAATTTTCTTTTATTTTGAGTAATTATAAAGTTATTACTTATCAAATTATTTGGAGGTATTTAGATCAGTTTGACTGTTCTTTACTCTGTAGTATCGCTAACCTACAATGTAACAGTTAAATCTGTCACTCTAAGGAAACACCTAACCTAGGCAGTTTGTGAAAAAGAGTTATTTTGGCTCATGTGTCCGAAGATTCTAGTTCAAACTGGGCAACACCACTGGTGCTTCTGGGAAAGGAAAGAGGGCTTGCATGTTTGACTGGCTGCTTACATCTCTAGCCAGAAAATAGAGAGGCCATGCACGCCCACTCTCAAAATTCCCTTGAAAAGTATGGCTTCAATAACCTATAGATCTCTACAAGGCTGAGCTTCCAGAAGATTTCACTACGTCTCAACAGAGCCAACTTGGAGACTAAACTGTGAGACTTGTGAGGGTCATCCTTCCAAACCACAGCAGTAATTTCAAGAGAAAAAAAAAATGTGACAATGGAAAATCTTTAGCTGACTCTGGAGGTGCATGCCTGAAATCCCAGCTCCTCGGGGAGCTAAGGCAGGAAGACCTCAAAGGTCTAGACCAGTTTAGGATACAGAGTAAGTTCAAGACTGGCACCCTGACACAAACTGTAATATAAAATGAAGGCTAGGAAGGCCTCGTGTGATGTCACACACCTTTAATCCTGGCACTTAGGAGGTAAAGGCAGGGAGATCTCTGTGAGTTTGATATCTGCCTGGTCTACAAAGAGTCCAGGACAGCTAGGAATTCTGTCTTGAAATAAAAGAAAAGAAAGGAAAAGAAAAGAAAAGAAAAGAAAAGAAAAGAAAAGAAAAGAAAAGAAAAGGAAAGGAAAGGAAAGGAAAGGAAAGGAAAGAAAAGAAAAGAAAAGAAAAGAAAAGAAAAGAAAAGAAAGAAAAAGAAAAAAGAAAAGAAAAGAGAAAGGAGAAGGGAGGAAAAGAAAAGGAAAAGAAAGAAGAAAAGAAAAGAAAGGAAAGGAAAGAAAAGAAAAGAAAAAAGAAAGGAAAAGAGAAGAAAAGAAAAGAAAGGAAAAGAAAAGAAAAGAAAAGAAAAGAAAAGAAAAGAAAAGAAAAGAAAAGAAAAGAAAAGAAAAGAAAAGAAAAGAAAGGAAGACAGAGAGACAGAGAGGCAGGAAGGGAAGGCTGGGCATGTGGCTCAGTGGAAGAGTTCCATAGTATGTACAGGGAGGAGGGACGGGGTAAGATAGTAAGTAGACATCAATGTTTACAATAAGAATGGGGAAGTCACATCTATATTTGTAAGAGACACAAAATACACTGCTTAAGTTCAACATCTGAATCTGCATTGACTCTCCCCCTAGGCAGCAAGTATCCCAGTTAGCATCTCCTGTGGGTCGGCACTAGCCAAGGACAGTGGGGACGGGGTGATGGTTTTTGAGGTGGTCTGGGAATTTTGGTTTGGGTTTTACAAGCCAACTTTCCATGGACTTCTGTTCATCCTTTTAAAAAAAAAAAGGCAACAGTACCAGCAGTACCAGCAGTACTAGCAGTACCAGCACATAGTGTAGCCAAAAGGAACAACTGAGCAACAATGTGTACACAACAATTGACTGCTGGGGTTCCCCTTCCTGCTTTCCCCTCGTTGTTATAGAAAGCTAGGCAGTACCCAGCCACCCAGCAGAGGATGTACTAGTTCACTGTTGTCACAAAGGATCACAAACACCTGGTTTAAAACAACTGAATCTAGTTGCTGCTTGGCATTCTAGAGACTACAAGTCCAAAATCAAGGTGGCACCCATCATCCTCTCTTTGGCATGTCTGACTATCCTTCCCGGCTCTTAGCTGCTGGTGGTTGCAAGTGATCTTTGGCATTCCTGGGCGGAGTTATGACCGCTGTGGTTCTGCCTCGATGCCCCAGAGCCGCCTCCCTGCCATGTCTGTCTGTCTGTCCTCTCTCTATCCAGTTTCCCTTTCCTTTCCCCTATGAAAACACCGGCTAGAGCAGTGGTCCTCAACCTTCCTAATGCTGTGACCCTTTAATACAGTTCCTTGTGTTGTGGTGACCCCCCCATGCCTAAAATTATTATTTTTTGCTACTTCATAACTGTGAGGTTGCTATTGTTATGAATCACAGTGTGAATATCTGTCTGTGTTTTCCTCTGTTTTGGGGTGATCCCTGGGAAAGGGTCTTTCGGCCCTCCAAGGGGTTGTGACCCCCAGGTTGAGAACCGCTTTACAGGGATGGAGTCAAGCTTAATCCACTATGGTCCCATTTCAACGTGGATGACTGGTGCAATAACATCAAGTCCCATTCACTCTGGGTTGGACCTAAGCGAACATCTCTCAGGGACACGAACCCACCACAGAAAATGTCTCTACGGTCTACAAGCTCTACACAGCTCCTTCAGCCATTGTCCATGTTCTGCGGGGCTGGGTTCCTGACAATCCCTTGTCCCTCCTTAGACTCACACAGCTCTGCGCTCATCACTTTTTAAGCAGCCCTAGTCCCCTAACTCACAGCTTCAAAAAGGTCTCACTTTGCAAAAACCTCCTATCTTTCCATATCCTCAAACCTTTCCATATCTCAGAAACCAGGGATTGATATAGTACAGTTAAAATAAGTTCTACCCAACCCCCATGAGGACAGAGATCAAGTCTTTATCGCTCCTTGATATAAGACTGAGACCCAATATCAATAAATTGTCTTATGAACTAGAAACCATTCATATAACCTCTTGTTCCAGCTCTGTAATGTGCTTCTCGGGGGACTCCTGTCTAGGTGATTACCTTTACACTGAGCATCGATGCCATGGAAGAAAGATATGCTTATGGCTTTTCCTCACACTCCACATCCTCAGGTTTCCTCCCTCTGAGACTATTTGTTATCATTCAAAAATCCTCTATAAGGCATTGATTTAACTTCTGAGAGTAGGTACTAAATGCAAAATATGCATTAGTAATATGGCTTCCAGGCCATCGTTCTATACATTTTTGCTTGCTGTAGTAGTCCCAGCGGAGAATACAGAATACAGATTTTTTTTTTAAGAAATAATATGATTGCTTCATGTACGCAAATCAGCCCTCCCCCAATATCATTTTCTCAATTAAAGAATTAAAACCCCTGCCAACTGTCGTTAAAGCACTCTATGAAATCTTCTTTAATACTTCCCCCTCTTCCTAACCTCACCCCATCTCTAATAGGTACACGCTACATAAGTTATCTCTACAACTAATTACTGCTTGGAAACTGATGTTTACGATGCCTAGGCTATTTTGTGCTTCCAATAAATTACATAATGTTCCATATATTTAAAGCTTTCTGTACATGTTATAGATAATGTTGCAACATTGTTGGCTTACACTATGATACTACGAGATTGATCATACTGATATACAGTGCTCTATCATTTTGTTTTACTGTGTGTGTGTGGGGGGGAGCTAGCTAGCAACTGTGATCCTGTAGAAGTCAGAGGACAAATTACATGAATCGGTTCTCTTCACCACCATGAGGGGTCCCAGGTTTGAACTCAGGTCACCACATTGGGTGACAAGTATCTTAATCACTGAGTCATCTCACTACCACCCCTTACAGCATTGCTTTGATAGCTTTATTTTTCTATTTGAGAATTTAAAACCAATTTGTAGTCAGTCTTCTTCTTATAGACATTCATATTTTTGCAACTATGAACAATGCTTTTTGAATAACTAACTCATAATTGGATTACAATATTACTTTCCACTTTACTAAAATGGCTTTATTAAAATGCAATTTGTATACTGTAAAATTCAGCCTTTTAAGGTGTACAATTCAGTAATTGTTAAAGCATTCATATAGCCATATTACAATCACTACTATCTAATGCCAGAACAAGCTCATTATCCCAAAACAAATTCCATGCTCACTAGTGCTCATTTCCTGTGATAGTCTGTATATGCTTGGCCCAGGGAGTGGCACTATTTGGAGGTGTGGCCTTGTTGGAGGAAGGGCGTCACTATGGGCGTGGGCTTTAGGGCCCTCATCCTAACTTCTTGGAAACCAGTCTTCTGCTAGCCGCCTTCAGAACAAGAGGCAGAACTCTCAGCTCCTCAAAGCCCATGCCTGCCTTGCTCCAGCCTTAATGATAACAGACTGAACCTCTGATGTAAGCCAAGCCCAGTTAAATGTTGTCCTTATAAGAGTTGCCTTGGTCATGGTGTCTGTTCACAGCAGGGACTACCTAAGACACCATTCTCTCAGCCATCTCTAACAACCATGAGTCTATGTCCTGCATCTGTGGACTTCACAATCTGGGCATTTTCTAAAAGCAGACTAACAAAACATATAATAAACTGTGATTGGATTTTTTTTCTCTTAGCATGTTGTCAAGATTCACTCATATTATATAGCATGTACATTAATGAATTTAATGGTAGTTATGGTTTCGTGGATGTGTGTGTCAACACTTACTAAAGTACACATTAAACATATATGGTTTGGTGTATGTTAAGTAAATGTCAAGAAGGCTGTGAAAACTTAGAACATTTTAGTAAGTGTTTTACCAAAAGTGTACAGAGAGGAAAAAAAATGCATGGAAAACGCTCTAAATAAGCAGCCATCTAGGAAGTAAAAATAAACATTACATTGAGACATCAGTACACACCCTACCTACTGGAAAAGTTAACATTTTAACTACTAGCAATACCAAGAGTTTACATGAATTACAGTAACTAGAGCTATCATTAACTAGGGAAGGAAAGTATACAGAATGCACAATAGAAAAAATATTTGGTAATATTAATAATTTAAATGCATTTGCCACATGACCTAGTTTCTCCCTTAGCAACAAGAAAAACATCTATGGCAACACAAAAAATATATAGAAAACATTGATAGCAGCTATATTCCTAACAGTCCAAAGCTACAAATAACTCAAATATCTATGACTTAATTAAATGGAAAAATAAACTGTGATACATATGGATAATGGAATATTACTGCAGGAGAAATGTTCATATATGGAATGATATGGAAGAATCGCAAAAGCATCACAGGAAGTGAAAGAAGCCAGATAAAACCAGCTGTTTTATAGTAGTCTATTAACATGACATTCTTAGAATATCTTCACTTCTCACAGAGCTGGTGTGACAGGGGCCTGCACAGCTGGTTTTTGGTGTGGTTTTCAGCCACCATTTAAACTCAAGTCCTCTTGCTTGAAAGCAAGGGCTCTCACCCATCACACCACCTCACTAGATCCATCATTCTCTTAACTTCCTTAAAATCTGACATAGAAAAATCCCAGGTCAACAGGTGTATTTATTTCACCAAACATTTAATAATAATAATAATAATAATAATAATAATAATAATAATAAAAGTACCAATTCTATTTAACCTATTTCCTACTTTAAGCTGCATTATTATTGGATGTGTTTATCATGTGTGTGAGGGGACACGCCATCATGCACTGTGAAGGTCAGAGGACAACTCTGTGGAGTTAGTTCTTCCTTCCACCTTTACATGGGTTCTAGGGCACAACTCAGATTTTTTTCGGCTTAAGCAACAAGCACTTTTATGTTAAGCCATCACTGGAGCCCTTACCAAACTCTGAAGACTCAGAGAAGTGGCCTACTCCTCTAAGATCACTTAAAGCCATCAGCTACCAGAATTCGAACTCTAAAACCAAACCATCACAACAACACAAAGACCAAACCTCCCTAATGGCTCTAAAGAATTAGTTTTAAAAACCACACTTACGTTTGTAAACATTAGGATAGACCATATTCATGGATAAGAAAACTGAATAAGGAAGGGTGTCCATTCTTTCTAAATTAATCTGAGATTCTAATTAGAAGTCTTTGAAAGATTTCTCAAGAGCCGATCTTTTAAAAAAACAAAATCCTATGGAAGATGCTAAAAACAGCTTGGTCTGGAAGATAGGAGAGAAGTCTACCCTACTGACTACTCTATTAGAGTTACAGTGATTTAAGACATTTTTATACACGCTCACGAATCAACAGAGATAAACTAGAAAGCTTAAAAACAGAGGCACACACATAAAAACTAGATGGGGGAAAAGGTGACATTATCAATTCAGTGGCAAAAAGATGTCCTGGTCCAAGGGTTATCAGATCTTTTTCGGTAATGGATAAGATAGTGTCAGACACAGAAGAAGTCCTAGATAATAAGTAACTAAATACCTGTGGAGGGGTACCAACAGAACTTTACTTACAAATGGCAACAAAACAATTTTTAAGTCAATTAAAAGAAAAATGAAGCCATTTCTCCCAGCATACATAAAGCAGTTGCCATTTTATAAAAGAAAAGCATCTAGTTGGGTTTTGTGCTTAATTATTTCTACTTAAAAATATGCAGAAATAGTATTTCTAGAGTTCTAAGGAATCCATAGTTCATAGATAAGTCTAAAACTTTCACAAGTGACATGTTTTCTTTGTACGTGCCATATTCTCAAGAAAATCTACACACACACACACCTTTTTTTCTGGTTTGTAAGCGGGGAGGGGACTGTGATCTCCACTTACAAAAACAAAATTTAAGAATCTGTTTAGGTACTCACATTGAATAATCAAATTGGAAAGAAAATAGAGGATCCCCAGGGAGAGGATCTGCGAAGAGCTCTTAATGATACATTGTAAATCTCCCAATTTCAAGGGAAATTAAATATTTAGGCTGGGGGAGGGGTGCAATAATAACACCAAGAAGCTACAGGTTAGTAGAGAGGTTCCAATAAGTCACTAATGTTATGCTTCAGGTCTTTCCAAATTCTAAGTCTTCATAACTCAAATAGTCCTATGTATCAATAGGGTTTGACCAAGAACAAAATCATTACGTTTTCAAAGGATTGACTTACATTTTGCATCACACTACAGAGTGTTTTCAACTTATGGTTTTGTGCAGGAAGGTCTCTACTTCAGACCAGCAGCATCCTTTCTTCATGAATGTTCTGGACTCAGTTTGTGAGGGGTGCGAGTGGTGGCGTGTTCGTTAAGCTGCTGAGAGCCTTTTCCTGCATGTTCAGATGCACTGAGGAAAGTATCTGATGATGCGGATGTGATGAGAGAGGTCATAAAACTACTACTGGGAGAGGAGGTGTGGAGCGCGGGAGCCATGCTGAAGGTTACAGGCACAGCATCCCTTGGGGACGTAAAGAAGGGAATAGCATCCCGGGCTGGAGGAGCTAGGCCTGAGGTAAAACCCAAGACTCTGGCGTCGCCTCTCTGAGGAGGCTTGCAGCTGGTCGGCTCCAGTACATTTTTCCTCACTTGCTCACGCCCACGACCTCAGTCTCCATTCCATCCTTGAAAACTCCAATCCTTGGAAAGAGAGCGCGCTGGTCTGCGACGCTCTGGAGTGAAAGACAGATGAGCCAATGGAAGCACAGCTTGGGCCAGACGCCTCCGGTGGTGGGCGTGGCTAAGGTGGGCGGGCCTATTGAGTTGATTTCAGTCCCCTGTCCTGGGGGGACTTGAAGGCAACCCTGAGGCTGAGCTGGGCGACAGCAGTGGCCTCCTTTCTCCTCTCTCACCAGACTGTTTACCTGGGCAATTTAGACTCTGCACAGAGTTTCCCTAAGGTAAGCGTATGGGCCATACCTTTATATAAAGTTACAAAACTCAGTGATCCACTTTGTCAGACACAAAACATTGAAAGGACGAATCTGTGAACTTTCCTTAGCTTACGGAACAATGTTTGTTGTTGCTGTTTACCTGCCATTCCATTTTTCAGCCATTAAATATCGGGTGCGATCCCGTGACACGATTCTTTTCTCCAACTACTTGAGACTCCTCAAGGTTGAGGACCACCAACCAGGCCCCGCTATACATTTTGGTTCTTTCTAATCCCTGAATTCTGTCTGGCTAAGGGACAATGAGTTAGATTGTTTTCGTTTTCTGTAACACTCAAGGCTTCTGTGGCTTAATTCTTTGTCTCTAAATCTAATGGAAAGATTTAGACTTGTGGTTTGAGCCAAACCATTTCAAGAATCAAACTACTTCAGCTGTGTCTTCCCGTTTCTCCTTTGTTTCAGGTGAATATTGTCAGGAGGCTAATTATCAAGTTTATCGCCTCTATGAAAGTAAGCTTTTTTTTTTTTTTAAGTGATGGGGTTTTCCAGAAGCATTTGAGAGACAGACACTTTGTGCTGTTACAATAAAATCTTGGTTTTAAAAGAGCATCCTGCAACAAATCACGAAAGCCACTGTTAATTTCTTGTCATCCCAGAAAGCTAAGAGAAACCGTGTGTTCCACTTAATTCCTTTCCAGGAGAATTTCAGCTCCAAATTTAAAATGGAAAGATGTGTTCATGAATATGTTAGATTTATGTCTTGAAGTTTCTCCCAACTCCTTTCCAAAAATTCTTCAAAACTCTTTGCTGACAAGCACTTTCAAAATAGCTTAGATGACATTCTGAGTAATTTCCTCTCTACCTGAAGACTCGAAATTTCACAAAATAAAAAATTAAGTATGTTACAATACTTAGGTATGAAACATTAATGAACTGAGTAATACATTCGTAAGGAGAGGCACTTAAAACACAGGACACCTGCATTATTAGAGCCGTATAATGTGATGCAATTTGATAAATAGGCACAAGATTATGAAATGCCCAAGAATTGGAGGCAGAATGCTCTGCAAGCCGCTGACTGCCTACACAGGCCATTTGAAGACACAACAACTCAGCAGAAGTCCCAGAGAACTTAATGGTGAACGAGAGCATCCTCGGATGCCAGTATTCAAACCTGCAAAGTCAGTTGAACAATTATTTGTCTGACAAGGGAAGAAAGGCCTAAATTTTATAAGTACACGGGTCATTTATTTAAAAATATATGATGATTTTAGGGAATAGAAAATACAGAATGATGACTCAAACCTAAGCTATATATATTTAGAAGGAAAAAAAGTTCCCTCTTGTAGTACATATTTGCCTTTCTGTTTTTTTTTTTCTCTCTTGACTCTACTTGGTTGAACCCTAATGATTCTTCAACCTCAGCTCCAAATCTTAATCTTCCATGACATGACCTACAGAGAACTCTGTATAGAAGGAAAATGACACTTTAAAAAAAAAGGATTTATTTATTTTATACATATGAGTACACCACCATTGCTCTCTTCAGACACACCAGAAGAGGGCACCAGACCCCATTACAGATGGTTGTGAGCCACCATGTGGTTGCTGGGAATTGAACTCAGGACCTCTGGAAGGACAGTCAGTGCTCTTAACCGCTGAGCCATCGCTCCAGCGCAAGACGACACTTTTTATGTGCCTTTTTTGTTCTATACCTTATAATGATTACCAATTATGAATATTATTTATTTTTTGCTTTGGCTACTTGAACTTTTATTCACCACTGCACCTGGCAGAGTAGCTTGTGCATAGCTTGCACATGATAAACAGAGTTTAGATTACTCTTAGAGTGGTTACTAGGTACGGTAATTTGCTAGACTTACCTTAACAAAGCAACATAGGACTCGGTAAGTTCAAGAACAGAAAGGTATGTTCTTCACATACTAAAGGCCAGACATACCTGATCACAGTGTAGATAGGATTGGTTCCTCCTTTCCAAGCTCTCGCCATGCTCATAAATGGCTATACCATCTCTGGCCTCATGGGTCTTTGCTTTATTCACATACACATCTAACTCCAAATTTGCTCATCTTTTAAGGATGCTATTTTACTGCATTAGTAGAAAGACCTCATTTCTACTTATCCCTTTACACACCTTATCTTGAAGTAGATTCCTCTTTAGGGGTGAATTTTTGCAGGGACATACTGAAGCCCATGGCAGGAGCATTGACAAAGCAGGAATATTTAAAGTTAGGACATCTTCAGACTGGAGGGAGAGCTACTCATGTTTGCCTAGCCTTCAGGAGACCCGAGTTCAGTCATATATACATGTCCCACTCCTAGAATCTCAGTTTTAGATCTACAGGTGACATAAATACATAACTCAATGTGTTTGTTTAGACCAGTGGTTCACGACTTTTCTAGTGCCGAGACCCTTAAATACAGCTCCACATGTGGTGCTGACCCCCAACTATAAAATTATTTTGTTGCTACTTCATAACTGTGATTTTGCTATTGTTGTGAATTTTGATGTACATATCTGATATGCAGGATATCTGATATATGAGCCCTGTGAAAGAATCGTTTGTTTGATTCCCCAAAGGAGTAATAATCCACAGATTGAAAAACACTGGTTCTAAGCAGAAATACAGTTAAAATTTGTCCCCTCTGGAACAAAACTCACAAAACTAAACAAGAAAACAAGAAAACTTCAAATAGGTTAGTTAGATTTTACTTACAAGATCTCTTTGAAAAGTCACCAAATGTTATTTCATTTGAAATCCTAATTCTTTGGTTTTTGGTTTTGGTTTCCTTTGGGGTTTTGTTGTTGTTGTTGTTGTTGTTGTTGTTGTTTGTTTGCTTGCTTGCTTTGTCTTTTCTTTCTTTCTTTTTCTTTTCTTTTTCTTTTTTTGTTTGTTTTTGTTTTTGTTTTTGTTTTTGTTTTTAAGAGACAGTGTTTCTCTGGCTGTCCAGAAACTGGCTCTGTTCAAGTCCATCCTAGTCTTGAACTCACAGAGATCTGTTGGCCCCTGCCTCTGCACCTGTCCTTGTCCCAGCCCCAGCCCTAGTCCTAGCCCTGGCATCAAAGGTATGTGCTACCATGCTCAGCTGGAATCATAACTTCTTATGATAGATTTCAAGCATGTTAAGTGTGTTTTCAATGACTGCAGACTCCTTTGGGTCCTATGTTGCATTTTTAATTGACTACCATGTATGCCATACTATATATGAGACACAACAGTTTTCCACAGACACCATGAGTTTCAGAAACTCTGTTTGTAGGAGCATAACTTATTTTTGAGATTTTATTATAAAAAATGCAACTACAGTATTGTCTTCTTATTCAAAACTTCATTTTTTGCAGTTTCAGTTGACTGTAAATACTAAAAGGGAAAACAACAGAGAAGAAACCCTCTGAGGTTTTAAATAACACTCTATTCTAAATACTGTGGTGAGATCTTGTGTTGTATTTCATACCACTGAAGATGCGAGTCATCTCTGTCCTGTAAAGCTTCACTTTGTCACAGCTGCGAGTCTCTTAATTGGTGTATTCATCAGGACCACTGTAGAGTTATGACCATGCTTTTAATTCACCTAAATATAGCACTAAAGCATGGACTTATATAGCACTTGTCAATGTTGCTTTTAGTATTATTTTACCACTCCTGGTTTTTAAAAAAAAATAGTTAAAGAAAAGTATATGTAGAGTTTAGTGCTATCCACATATGATTTAAGATATCCTTTTAGAGATCATAGAACACAACTCAAATATATTCTAAAATACTCAGGAATGTGTAAGTCTTCATATGGCTCAGGCTATGATTCGCTAAAAAGGAGTTGGTGTACCAAATCAGAGGAAGTTTTTTTAAATACACACACATGTGTGTGTGTGTGTGTGTGTACGTATGTATGTATATGTATGTATACATGCATATATATGCATATATATAAATACATACATACATACATATATACCTTTCTCAGCACTAGGTCAGCATATTCTAATGTAGGCTTGAATAAATGGTAGTGAATCTATGTTTTGAAACCGATTTCCTTCATTAAGTGATTCTGATGACCACCTTCTTTGGGGCATACTTCCCTAAAGCACCTAATATATAGTAAGTATTCAATACACTCTTGTCACATTAAATGAACAAAGCTGTGATTTATTAAGATTAACAAGACTCTAGTGTCTAAGATGAATTGATATTGGAAGTGTCCTAGAGGCAAGGAAATCCCGGTACCTAGGCATCTGGCTCAGAGATAAAGCAGCCCTGCACGAGGGAAGGAGGAGTGGATGAGGAATACTGAAAAGGTTGAATAAGCATGATTGGATAAACTGTTGAAAACCTCCTCATGTAGTGAAGCATCTGAATGGTGCATACGTTATTTATGTCAGTTTTAATATGTAAGTTATTTCAGTTTTAGGCCTCAGTTTAAGAACATACCACTCCACACTGAACCTTGATGGGTGGAGAAAACAGAGTTTTAAATAATTCAAAATATTAAATCTTGAGTCTGGAGAGATGTATCCATAGTTAAAAGTACTTGCTGCTCTTGCAGATGACCTGGACTAAGAGAGAAACAGACAGACATCCTGCTTTAATGGATTGGGGGACAAAATTTTAAGGTTATAGCACAACCCCCAAATTACTTACAAATTTATTCCAAGACATAACAAAATCCCAATATCAGTTTTTGTTTTGCTTTGTTTTGTTTTTTGATGAAAGTTTAAGACAGTCTAGGAACTTAAATGAAATTTCAAAGGACCAGAATATTGAAAACAATCTTGAAATCAAAAAGAAATGGTGGACACACATTCTCTTATTTTAAAACTTATTTAAAAGCTACCATTATCAAAACCGTTTAAGACCAGTATGAGACTAAATGAAAAGTCTAGTGGAATAGAACTGAGAACCTGGGAGTAAATACATCTGCAGATGTGTGGTCAAACAGTTTGCAAAGTTGCCAGGTGCATTCAGTTGGAGAAGGATGATCTTGTCAACAGATGGTTCTACGTGGAGGAAAGAACATCCACTTATAAAGAAATGAGTTTAGACTCTTCTGGCATATATAAAAGCTAACTCAAAACTGATTGAAGAACGAAATATGAAACCTAAAACTTTAAGACTCTTAGATATAGAACAAAGGTTCAGTACATTGGGTTGGGCAAAAGTAAATCTCTTTGGATAGGGAATCTGATAACTAAGATGGCTACCTTGTGAATATATATATGCTGGACTAAGGGAGAAGTCACCTCCTGTGTAGGGACCTGTGATAGTTCATTGAGTCTGCTTGATTGCTCATTTTTTTTTAAACTTTATAGTTTATATGAATTGTTTGTGAAATTTTCCATCTAAGATTTTGGGACTGTGTTTGACAAGCTAGCTGAACCCTCGGAGGGGGAAGTCTTAAAGAAGAATGACTCCACAAGCTGCAACATGGATGGACTTTGAGAATAGGCAAATTGAAATATACACAAAGGGCTATTATGTGACTCACAAAGTCTGGAGGTAGAGGTTTCTCAGGGCTGATGTAGACAGAGTTAGTACATTACTAATGCATTGTTTCAAAGTTAAAATACCAAGGTTTGCTTCTGCCTTCTAGATATGAGAATATTTTCTATATAGATGATGTATTTATATTTATTTTAAGTTATATCACCTTTTTGGCAAGCTTTTAATTCACTTTTCAGCCTTGGAAATGGCAAAATAGACTTCAGAATCTGGAGAAGCAGCTCAGAGACTATGGCCTCTTGTAGAGGACCCAGCTTTGACTCTGGCTCTGATGGCATCTGATGGCCCACAGCTGCCCATAACTCCAGATCCAAGACACCCAGTGTCCTCTGTAGACCACCGCAGACACCCACATAGAAATGGTGTATGTGCAGACAAGCAAATGCATATCACAAACAAGCAAAAATAAAGTTTTTCAAAATAAAAAAACAAGCCGCCATATTAAGTACTGACTGTGTAAGTTACTACTTGTGTGTACTTTCTGTTGGAGCTCAGTTTCTTGCTCTGGAATGGAGATGGCAGTGGAAGGCCCATCGTGGGATTCTTGATAACATAAGAATGAGTACCTTGTTCCTTCTAGGTTATCCTTAATGAGAATTGTCATTATTGATTAAATATTCCTTGTTTTCCTCCAACTTTATGAAGTCAAAGACAAGACACTAGATGTGACTTTAAGACATTCTTTTTTAAAAACACAGGCCTGTATAGATAGACTCGTCTACTGATTATATAACTTTCCCCATTTTCTGATTTTCTCTTTTTTCATTATAACTGTGTTTGAGTGTCATTGTTTTATGGGAGTTAATCTAATCTTCTTAGGCCACAACCTGAAGCTTTGGGGTTGATCTGACAAGGTCAGGGAGGGAATGAAAAAAGGACCAACAGACAGCTGGGGTTGGTTGGGCCATGGGCTTGGATGGAAATGCAGCAGCCTAGGAACATGGCAATTATTTTATGTCTAATGAGGAGATGCGTTTATTATAGGTAGCTGAATGAGGAGTCAGGTTTAGCTTATCTTGGCAGGAGGTCTCTATAGGGGTACCATTTCAGGGTGCCATTAGTTAGGCAAAGAAAGCTGTCCTGTGGTCGATAGTTTCTATATTCTGTATGCATTGGTCAGTTGTCAGTAAACACTTCTACTTGGTGCAGGGAAAGGTTTTGCCATTGCCTTGGGACTTGGCCTTGCTGTGCTTATGTCAAGAGTATGCATTCCTTCAGGGCTTCCTGTGCCTGCCACACCCACAAACAGTATATGTATACCTTTTGAGACTGCCTAATCTATCTTGTGTTTGTTTGATTTTTGTCCTTGTTGCTTTTTTTGTTGTCTTTAGACATGTGTAGCCTAGGCTACCATTGAACTCACTGTGCAGAATGACTTCGAACCCTTTGATCTTCTTGTCTCCACCTTGCAAGCGCTGGGGTTACAAGTTGAGTACCAGCATCCTTGGCTTAGCTTATACTTCACAGCTCCTGTTTCTTCGGTGTCTCTTCAAGCTAACACAGTACTACAATGTAGCTAGTCAAATACTCTGTAAACATTTGTTTATTTTTAGTAATTGGTGATTACTGAGTAAGCCCTTAAGCATGTTATAATTGCAATTAGGATTAACAGTCACTGAACAGAATTGATCGTACATTTGAGAATTCCCATTAGCCAAAGGTGACCTTCCTACGTATCCCAACAGATGTAGACTTGACAAAGTGATTCATACCTTCCGCACCTGCCCGAACGAGTCTCTCTAACCTGCCTTGCTACTGAAATAAGTAATGTAGAATAGCTATTCCTTACCTAATGTGGAACACTATTACCAATACTGCTGGTTGGGTTGGCCTAGTCTCATGTTTCCTCTAAAATTGCTTTTCAGATCTGAGGGCAATGCCAGGAAATCAACACTGTCTAATATACCATAATAATAAGTTCAAGATATCTTTGCATAATAAAATTAATAATAAAGTAATATTGGTCCTGAAGTTCAAGAAACACTCTTAAAGGATCTTACGTTGAAGCAATAGAGTATTTAGTTTCCAGCTCTGTCCTAACTATGCTCTCTGGGTGATATCAACTTGTATGAACAGCTTCCTCGTTTGTTAAATGGGCACCAGCCTCAGAGATTTACTGTACTAAGATAGTTGAGGTGCTGTACTCAGTGCAATGTCACATACCTAATAGTTGAATAATAAAAATATTTTACCTGGGATTTAAAAATATTCTAATTCAACATTATTTTATTAGTTGTTTTATTTTTGAGATTATAATATAATTACATCATTTTACCATTCCCCTTTATTGCCAAACTCGCCCATATATCGTTACTTTTTTCAGTGATTATTGTTATGAGCATGAATATGTGTATGTGTATATATATATGTACATGGTATGTATATACATACACATATGTGTATATATGTTCATATGTGTATGTATACATATGTATGTGTATATATATGTGCAACATATGTATGTTGTATACATATATATACATACATACATACATATCCTGCTCCATCTGTATAGTGTTATTTATACGTGTATTTTTAGGGCTAAGCCTTGGTATTGGATAATCCATTGGTGTGCTCCTCCCTGGGAGGACAATTTGCTCTGTGTATCCTTCCTTGCTTGCAGTTCTTTGTGTCTTCGGGTCTGTTTGAGAGCCTGTGACCATTCTTCCATCCCTATTAGCATGTCTATTGTCTTTGTTTAGACTTTATGAGTAAAGCTTCTCACATTACTAGGAGATACAATCTCACAGCATGCAGTCTGATACCCTGGCTCTTAGGATCTTTCCATCCCTCTTTCAAAATGTTTCCTGAGCCTTAGATGCTAGAAGAACTGGGCTCTACAATTTCTGCATTTTGATTGATTGGGATTTTCTGCAATGATCTCTGTTACAAAGAGAACTTTCCCTGATGAGGGGTGAGGACTGCACTTGTCTGTGGGTGTAAAGACAAGTATTTAGAATGTAGTCAGGGCTTATGCTAGTTTAGTAAAGCGGTCATTGTGGGTTCTTCTCCATGATCCATGGCATCATTAATCCTAAGTAAGTGCTTAGGATTTCAGTACCAGGCATGGCTTCTCTCTTGTTTGGCAGATCTTACTACCAACTAGAAAGCTGTTGGTTACTGCCAAGGTGTGTGTTCCACTACTTCACTCTGAGGTTTATTGTGCCATATTTGTCATTGTTGTGGTTCATAGGCATTGTTGCTGAGTTAGAGTGTTGGTTGCTTCCCTTCTTTGGAAGCTTGCATGGTGCCTTGTGGTAGCACAAAACTTAGCCCTCAGGAAGGAGGTAACCCATCTCAGGAATCTCTGGGCCCTGCCTCTGAATACATGGTATCTTTGTCAATAGGGATTTACTTCCACCTGTGTGTGAGGGAGGGGTTGTTGAGGACAATAGCAATGGGCTGTATGGTTTGAGAGTCTTGTTGTTCAACCCTGATCAACAACTTGAAAGATGGCTTCTCATGCCTTATGTTGGGTTTTTTTGTAGGTAGTCTTTGACTCTTAGAGAAAACATTGTCAGCCCAGATGAGAAATTTTCATTTAAACTATGTGTGTGTGTGTGTGTGTGTGTGTGTGTGTGTGTGTATAGAGTTACTATTTTTCCCTAAGAAGATAGTTAATGGTATAATTCTTATAACTTGTCCAGACCTCCTTAGTATTATTATTTTACCCTCCTTTTCTTTATTTAATTCCCATGCTTTAGTTAGAGCCCTCCATTTCACCATGATCAGATTATTTATATCATTTGTCTTCATTGCTTCATTGCTATGAAGAGATACCATGACCAAGGCAAGTTTCTTATAAAGGCAAATATTTCATTGGGGCTGGCTTACAGTTTCATAGGTTCAGTCCATTATCGTCAAGTTGAGAAGCATGGTAGTGTGCAGGCAGACATCTTGATCTGAAGGAAGCAGAAGGGGATTGTCTTCTTCAGGCAGCCAAGAAGAGGCTCTGGATCACAGTAGCCAGACTTGGGCGTATATATAAGACCTCAAAACCCAGTCTCCACAGTGACACACTTTCTCTAACAAGGCTATATATTCTCCAACAAGTCCACACTTCTTAATAGAGCCACTTCCATGAACCAAGCATATTCACCAAACTCTTCTATTCCTGTCTTAATTTTTTTCCATCTACTTACCCCAGCAATGGTCCATTTTTACTTCCCTGGTTTCTACACTTATTCCAGGGTTTGCACTCACATCTGAAGATTTGTAACTAGGACCCTCCAACAAGAGAGAACATAGAATATTTGTCTTTTTGTGTCTGGGTTTCTGCATTCAGGATTATCTTTTCTGGTCCCATCCATTACCTGCAAAATTCATGACTTTATTTTTCCTTAAAACTGAGCAGTAATCCAGTTTTGTAGACCCAGAACAGAGAATGGGGGGGGGAGGGGATGATTGGGGAATAGTTGGGGGGAGAGGAATTATTGGACGTATGGTGGGGGGGAACTGGGAAAGGGGAAAGCCTTTGGAATGTAAACAGAATATAGAAAATAAAAATTTAAATAAAAAACTGAGCAGTATTCCATATTATATTATGGAATTTTTATTATCCATTTTCATTCTTCATTTGTCGATTGAAGGGCATTTAGGTTGTTTCCATTTTCTAGTTATGGGAATATAGCAACAATAAACAGGGACAAACAAGTATCTGTGAAGTGTGATGATGAGTCTGGGGCATATGCCAAAGAGTGCTAAAGCCATGTCATAGTGTCCACAGTGGCTGCACCAATATGCAGCCCCACTGACAGTGAATGAAGGTCCCTTTATCCCATACCCTCCTCCAACATATGCTGTTGTTGTTTTGAATTTTATCATTCAACCATTTGTCTGTGCTCTTTCTGATTTTCTAATTAGGCATTTAGAACCCCAACTTAAAGCTTTTAGGGGACAGTTGCCTATGTGTCCTGAAGGTATGCTTGGGGTATATTTCATTTTCATTTAGTTCCAAGAAGGTTTTTATTTCTTTCTTCTTTGACCCATTCAATAATTAGTTGTTTAATCTCCTAGGAGTTTGTGTATTTACTAGAGAGATTTGTTTACTGACAATTTTATAGTTTATTGCATTGTAGTCAGATAGAATATAAGAAATTGTTTTAAAACTTTTAAATTTGTAAAGACCAGGCTCTGGTCTATTTTAGAAAAGCTTTTGGGTGTTGCTAAATTGAATGTGTATTCTTTGGTGTTTGAGTGGAATAGTCAATAGATGTGTTATGTATGATGTATGATGACAATTAATTCTCATGTTTCTGTGCTTAGTTTTTGTCCAGATGACATGTCTATTGGAAAAAGTAGGGTAATGAAATCACTTACTATAATGGATTGATGCTAATCTGTGTATTTAAATCCAGTAGTACTTTTTTTTTTAATGAAATAAGGAGAACCAGGGTTTAGTCTATATATGTTTAGGATAGCAATATATTTTTGCTAACTGCCTCTTGATTAAAGTGAAATGTACTTCTTCTTCTCTTCTTACTAGTTTTATTTTAAAGTCTGATATTTGGGTAGTGATGCCTTTTTACTTCCAAGTACGATTTTACTGGAGAATTTTTGTCCTCATTTTCAACTGAAGGTGGTACCTATCTTTAAAACTACGATGTTCTTGTAGACAACAAATAGATGGCTTTTGTTTTGAATTCGTTCTGTCAGGCTATTTTTAATTTTTACTGGAGAATAGGGGCCATTTAAAGTTATTATTGAAATACATATATTAATTTTAGTCAACCATGTGAATTTTGATATTTGTGTTATCAGTGGTACTTTGTGTTTTAATAACTATGGCTTTGCATTTCTTCCCATAGTCTTTTGGCTATGCTCACTTTTCTCTCTATCCTAAGATGCTGACTGCTTCCTATAATTTAGGTTTGGTTTGATAGCTATACAGATTTTAGGAAATCTTTTTCTTTTCAGTAATGGTGGATAGTTTTTCTGGGTATATTAATCTAGGCTGGCCAGCATGGTCCTTTAGGACTTGGAGTGTGTTGCCCTAGGCTTTTTTGGCTTTCACAGTTTCCACTGAGAAATCATCTGTTATTCTGTATAAGTTTTGCTTTATATGTGAGTTATGTAACAGTTTCCTCAAGATTGAAACATTTTTATCCTGCACAGAAACTCTTTAACAGGAAAGTAAACAACTCAAAATAACTTCAGGAACTTTCTGAAACTGAACATATTCTGGAATATGCAGTAAAGGCTGAGAGTCCTTCTCAAGAAAGCCAATGTGCAAAGGAGGCTCTGGGACCAAACTGGCTGCCTAGAAGAAACTGTCTGAGCTGCCTGGAAGAGGTTTCGATCAACTGAGTCACTTAGAAAGGATATTCTTCAACCTGTCATGCTACTGGCAGGCTGTGAAGTGTGCTCCAGGATCCAGCTTTTGTGAGCTGTGACCCATGGGTGGGCTTAGGTGATGCAGCTTATCTTTGAGTCATTTTTGCTCCTGCAACTAACCCCTCACCTATATTCCTGTAAGTAACCCCCATAAAACTCATTGGCTCACCAAGGTGGATATTAGTGGTCTCTATTCTTTGGTCTGTCACATGGTGATCCATATCTGTGGTGAGTAGATGTGTGTGCTTTCTCTCTCCAGTTTGTCTCCCCTACTTGGTAGAAAAGTTCTTGAAAGGGAAAGTTTTATTGCACGATGTGATTAGTGTGTTTTTCTCTTACAGTGTTCAGTACACTTTGTCCTGTATGCTCAGTGTTCTAACTATGACACACTGTGGGATTTTTCTTCCCTGGTCTTGTCTGGTTGGTGCTCTGGGTGCCACTTGTGTGTGTGTGTGTGTGTGTGTGTATTTCCTTAGTTTGTACTTGGTTCCTACTCTCTGACTTTGCTCTGAGATTCCTGGTTAAGTACTTGGGTTTTTCAAGTCTGCCTTGTCTTTAGCTGAGTCTTGAATTCCATTCTCAAATCCTGCATTGCCTTTGCCATTTCTGTCAGCCTTATGTTTGTCTTTTGGGGGCGTCACTTGGGCCTTTATTGTCCTCAAGTTCTTTCTTCTTAATCTGATTGGGTTGTTTTATTGTGTTTTCTTCAAATCCCTTGACTTCTTTGATGAGGTTTATAATTGTTCTTTTAAGTCTGTATCCCAGTGTTCATCTAGGTAGGTCTCATGGCAAATATTCTTATAGGACTGGTAGATTTTGGAGAGACGATACTGGCATGATCTATCATGTTCTTTGTATTTTGCAATGAATTCTGGGTATGTGGACTTCTTTTGCTAGTTCTAAGTATGGTATAGACAAAGCCGGTGGGATAGCAGAAAGGATTATGGAGATGGCCCTAGAGGTTGGAATATTTGGGAAGGAATGATGTCCAGTGAACAGAGGAGACTGGGCTGGTATTCAGGATATGCCTTCTTGCCCAAGCCTGGAATATGGGGGTGGATCTGGCAGGGTGCAAAGGTTGGATATGGCATGAGAGAGGCCTATGTATTGGGATGGAGGGACTAGACAGGGTGGCAGAAGCCTAGAGATTGGTTTTTGGCACAAACAGGGATAGCTAGATTAGGCCTTAGCATGAGATATGGAACAGGTTGGGGGTGAGTACAGAGGGGGAGGGTCAAGTTGACTCATTGGACTAGACTATGGAGAAGGCTATGAGAATTCTGGGTGGGTGAAAAGACTGGATGGGATTCAAGAGGAATCTCTGGGTGATGGCAGTTAGGATGGGTCCTGGCATAATCCTCAACGTTTATTTTAAAATTTGGAAAACTGAGGGAGAAGGTATACCTCAGTGGTAGAATTCTTACCTAGTGCTCGCCCTGAGGCCCTTGGTTTGATCCTCAGAAACATCCCCCCCCCCATAGGAGCAATTTCAGTATAGGACAGTTCCCACACCAGTGTGTGGGTTTTGTTTTGCTTTTCTATTGTTTAGTGACATTGCAGGGATCCAGACTGTCACTGTTCTACACTAAGTACTAAAAGCACTTGCCCTTGTTTCAGACGAGGGGTCTTTCACAAGATGGGCTGTTCAGTGTGTCTTCAGAACAGCATCCAGCAACAGAAAACAACATTCTTCCTGTTTGATTCTCTTTAAGGGTAAAGAAACCTTTCTCGGCAGCCCTCCAGCACACTTCTCTTTGTAACTTATTCACGGGGTCACATCCCTCCCTCTTAATTACTGCTGATGAGGAGAAAGAGCTCATGAATTTTCCAGGCAGAAGCTTACATGAATCACAAATTGTCCCTGAGGTATGGGTTGTATCCCTTTATGGAGTATGAATGCCTAAACAAAATTGGTGTTCTCCTAACAAAGGCTCCTATTGCTGTTGTCCTGCAGGACGGAGCATTTGTTAATCTTCATAAGGAGGAGATTTAGGGTATCTTTGGCACTGTGTTTAATCTCTCTGTCATCTGCTTGTTAGGCAAACTAATGTCCATTCTGATCTTTGTCCAGTTTTTAGGAAACTTTGATTGTGAAATTGTTCCGCCAGCTTGTTTTTGCTACTGCTATAGAGTTCTTGAATTATCAGAACTAAAAGTGACAAACACCTATGAATATCAGTTTTACCTGAGGTGTATCACAAATGCAAGTGCTACGCTAATTATAGCTGCTTTTATAGGTGACTCTTATCCAAGGGCCAAAAGTAAATTGATAGCATTATTATACGTGACTTTAAAATACACAGCCTTTCTCTCAAAACATAAAGCAGTAAAAAAAAGATATTTTCCATGTTCAGTTCAGAGCAGCAGTCTTAACAAGTGAAGCAGGTGTGGTTTTGTAAAAGTATTTGTGAAGGAATGAGAGGAAGGGTCCTGCCTGAGTTACTGCATACATTGCTACTGCCAAATACACTATCAAAGCGGCTGCAAGGAGGGCGGGTTTATTTCAGCTTACCAAAGACAAGAAGCCCATCACGGCAGCGAAGGCACAACAGCCTTCAGAGCCACAGAGGAACTCATTCTGTAGACCAGGCTGGCCTGGAAGCCAGAGGTCCTTCTGACTCTAACTCTGAGCTTACCATCTTGAGTTTCATTATGTGTGCTCTATGTTATATTTCTTTGTTCTCTCCCTCCCCCCCCCCACCGCCCGTTTTCTTTTGAGGCAGCTGGGTGCTGGTTCTTCCTTCCCTTTTTATCCCCTCCCTTGGCTTTTTACAAATCACCTGTATCTTCATTGTTTTCTGTTGCCATAGGGATTACAATGCCCAGGCTCCCACTTTCAGTCTACACCAGTGTGTTACAGCTTCACTTACTGTTCACTTAATGATGGTGTCACGCTCATCTGAAATGTGCAGTCCTCTAATTATTTGTATTATTCTAAGGGTCTTAAACTTTCTAGCTTTTTCATAGTGGCCATTTTAAAGATGTAGAAGCAGTGCTTATTGTGGTCCTGAAGTCCAGTTTTGTTATTGATGCTATTCATGTTTTTGGTTCTTTCCACCCATTTATATATCTTTTATAGAGAAATATTATTTGTATAACTTGCCTGTTTTTAGTGTGTGTGTGTGTGTATGTGTGTGTGTGTGTATGTCTGTGTAGCCACAAACTTTTCTACCAGGCCTCTGCTTTCAAAACAATGACTCTGAGACTTAATTATTTATGAATAAATGCCTAGACCGTAAGCTTTGCTTCATTCCCTCTAGCTAGCAACCCAATTATCCAGTTTAAACTAGTCTAAGTCTGCCATAAGGCTAGCTTCCTCCCTCAGTTTCACGTACCCATCTTCCTCAGAGGTTCAGGGGAAATTTTCCTGCTCTGGACTCTTTCCCAGAATCCTCTCTGTTGAATATCCCGTCTTCTGTTCCCTGCCTTTTCAAGTAGGCTATCAGATTTTTATTGACAGGCAAATGCTTCCACACAGTACATAAGAGATTCTCTCTACAGTCTGTGTATGTTGTATCCATTTGTAAACATGTGTGGTTGAATATGTGGGCCTGTCCATGCACATATAGAGGCCAGAGGAGAACATCGAGTATTTCCTTCTATTTCTCTTAACCTTATTCCCTTCATGCAAATCTCTTACCGAATCTGCTCACAGAGGTTGGCGAGCTAGCTGGTCAGCAAGCTCTAGCAATCTGTCTGTCACCTCCGTTCACCCCTAGCATTGCTGGTATGGATCCAAACATGCATTCAGGTCTCTGCTCAAGCTGAGCATGGTGACCTGTGGATCCATCTCCCTGGCCCCTTCATGTTGCCTTTTGCTGTTGAGCTTAATATGCTGTGGATGCTACCCTTTATGTAGGTATATGATTCACAGATACTTTCTCTGATCCTTTGAACTGTCTTTTCCTCTTTCTTCTATGGACAGCACTTTTTGACTGCGGTGTGCTCTACCGTGTCTGGTTTTCCTCATACTGCTCCTGCTTCCGGTGTTGCATCTAAGCAATCATCATGAAATAAGACTTCATAAACTGTCCCCCTGCACTTACAGGTAATTCTTTAATCCACATAGTTTTTGTGTATGGTGCAAGTCAGGGGCTCAGTTTCAGGCCTCAGTGATCCTATCTCAACAGTCAAGGTGAACAGTTCCTGAGGACTGAAACTGGAAGCCCATTATGGCCTCTACGTGAGCATGAACATGCCCATGTGTGTGCCAAGAACTACAAAAAAAGATAATTATTTTATTTGTATTCATCACAAGGAAACAACGGTGCAAATATTAAAAGATAAGTAAATACACAGAACCAACTCGAATAATAATAAAGATCTGAAATCATAAGCTTTTTAGATGCAGTTAATATCTGTAAATCTAAAACTACAGTAGACGTAGTGTTTCTCAAATTCAGTGGAGCGTTTGATGCAGTGCCTCTTGACATCTGTGCACAATTAATTCAAATTATCCTGGATATAAGCAGAGTCACATGGACTCAAAACTGGCGAGAGAACCATAAAAAGTATTGATAAACGATAAATGGCAATGTATCAGGCAGAGGAATGTGTCTAGGTGCGGCGAGGATCAGCGTTAAGTCCTGTCTTATATGGCTGCTGCATTAATGATGTAGAAAACGAAGTAAAAAAGCATGTTAATGAAGCTCACAGATGCTATTAAATTAGGAGGTGATGCAGGCAGCGAAGGGCCGTAAAGCAATATAGAGGTAGCAGGAGCGCAGAGAGAGATGGATGGGACGAGCGGGGTGAGATCCTGCCCTTCCCGAGCAGAAGCGGCCGCCTTAGAAGAACAATAAAAGAAAATGGGAATTCGGGGAGAGTGAGATCCGAAAGTCATCAAATGGTCAGAAAGACCTAAGGGTGCAAACGAATGATGGAGAGAGAGGAATTTATGACATGGTGATTTGGGAGACTCTATCTGCATCCACCGTGTGTCACGGAAAGAATATTCTGTTCCTCAAACCCCTGGCAAGAAGGACATCTGGAAGGCAGAACTCATTTTATGTCAAGCTGGTACCTAAGCACCGTCGACAGAACAGACATAGTAATAAAAATGATTAAGCCCCAGAACACTGCAGACAAGTATATTCATCTTCGGCAAATTATACCGAGCGGTTTTACGCGTCTCTCCATTCGTAACTGCCGATGTAGGTGACCCATCCTTCCTCAAGCCGGTCGCTCATATGGAGCCCCGGAGGGCCTAGCTGGCCTCACTCCCCTCTTCACTGTTTCTCTGCTAAGCTTCTAAAGTAATTCTTAATCTTTTTTTCTTTTATTTACATTACTTACAAGCTCAATTAGTTGCTAGAAGTGGTGGAGCCCCACTCATGTCTGCACGCCAGTGCTACAGACGTGGGCCCCACCGGCAGAGCCGAAACAAGAATAACATTTGTGAAGTGTGTTGACTGAGCCTTAAATGAATAACAACCAAAGGAAATTAACTACAGATAGGAATTTGGAATACACTGTAATGTATTCCAGTGACCAATTAAGTTATAAGTGACCATTACACTGATTAAATGTTAAGTTTTTTTTTTTTCAAATGATGCCTCAACATGAAAAACGGCTATATGAATCTTTATGGCTTAAGAATGTTTCTTTTAAAGTTCTCACAAGAAAAAAAAATAAATCTGAGGCCTATTTGAGGTAAATTTGCTGATTATTAAGCTCATTAAATCTGACCTGGTAACAGATACATGAACATCGTCGAAGCAGAAGGAACATTGGTACTGACCTCAGTCTCAGTGGTGCACAGGGTTACGGGGACCCTCGATGAAGGAGCACCTCCACGTGGTTAGGAAAAAGATGTTAATAAAATACATTCACCTTTTAATTAGGAAATAAGACCCCCCTACATTATGCCGAGGATTTGACCAAGCTGTTTCTCTCTCTCTCTCTGTGTGTGTGTGTGTGTGTATGTGTGTGTGTGCGCGCGTGCGCGTGTGTTTGTGCAGGTACATACCTATGGGCAGTCCAGAGGTATCAGTATTGATACCTTTTCTGCCTCTTGCCACCTCATGTTATGAGACAGGGTCTCTCTGAACCGAGCTCACTGGAAAACTGGGCGAGCCTGCCAGCAAGTTCCTGAGATCTCCCTGTCTGTCCTCACCATCCCAGACCTTCCCAGTGCTGGGCTTACAGCTGCCACAAGGGCCAGCGTTTGCTTGGTTGCAGGGGATGAAAACCCAGGTCCTTGTGTGTTCTTTCACAGCGAACGCTCTCACCCACTGTGCTGTCTCAGCCCTCCCCAACCCTTTCCCCAAGGTCCTTTGAATGTTCTGACGAATGCCTGGACAGATCATAGAAAGTTTGATTGTCTCGGGATCACAAAAGTAAGCAGCACGGCAGTCATCCATTTTTTAAAATAAACATGCCTGTCTTCTATAAAATGTGGCAAATTGCATATAATATGCAACAAGTCAACAGAACTTTCCTGTCACCTCGTGCTCTGCTTCCCTGGACTGTGTGTTTGGTTGTCAACTCGTTTGTTCCTAGGCGACCTGGTATCTACTTCTATAGAGCGTGGGACTGTTTACACAGGAAAGGTAGAAAGACTAAAAGTGATACACGGTGGTCGTTAATTCTTTGCAAAATGGTGTGTTGGGCCGTAAAGGGGGCAGGATGCGCCTCTGTCTGCAATGGCTCAGTGTTCAGGCTCTCAGACGTTTTTATGGCGAACCCCAGGAGGCTGCCTTCTTTCTCTTCCTCGAGGTAATCCTGTCATAATTTGATTTTCAGCATCTGTCAGAGTCATAACTGCCATTTGTGCAACTACTTCAGTAATAGATAGCAAACTGTTCATGTCCACTGACTAACTCTCATGGAAAAACCCAGTTTAGAGCTGACATTAAGCACTGAGTTTTGTTCGCCTAGAACTTCATTTGTTTAGAAAGTAATCTGTTATTCCTTAATCCCATCATTGCAGGAATCATTAATTGCTCTTTCATGGTTTCTGTCTAAGGTCTGAGCATCTGCGCCTATTCCTTAGGATCTTCTACCCTTCATTTACCCTCGAACACTTTGAAGCCTAACATCTTTGTTGTTGTTGTTGTTGTTGTTGTTGTTGTTGTTAAAGATAATTTCTCATGTAAGCCAGGATGTCCTTGAAATCACACTATACTAAGGCTAACCTTGAACTTTTTACCTTCCTGCTTCAGCGTTCTGGAATTACAGGTATGCATTACCATGGATGGTTTGTGTAGGCCTCAGTATCAAATTCGAGGCTTCATGCATACTAGATAAACATTCTTGGGGGGGAGAGGAACTATGGGAACTATGGTGGGTGGGAACTGGGAAAGGGGAAAGCCTTTGGATTGTAAACTTAGAATATAGAAAATAAAAATAAAAAAAAATTTCAAAAAAAAACATTCCACACCACGCCACATCTCCATCTCTGATACCTTTCATTTTTAAAATTCCCATATGTTGCAGCCAAAATGACGAATGATTTTGATTATTTGAAGCCCAGAAAGGCTCCTGACTTTAGGTGCACGGTTGATCGTCTTGCATTTTAACTGGTTCCTAGACTCTCTTTATGAAAGTGGTACCCGGGAACTCTGGCTCTCGCTGCCTGCCTGCACTGTCAACAAATGATTTAAATTTTTGTAAGAGATTTTAAAACAATAAATAATCCAAGCAACAAAATATCTGTCACTATACAACATAAGCTGAGTGTTGGTGATGTTCCCCAGTGGTAGAGTGATTGCCCAGGGTGCACAAGGCCTCGGGTTCGATCTCTTGCACTGGACAAACAAAAGCAGCGTTAATCATATATTAATGGGGTCATGTTGCTTTTGTTTTGGTTTCAGATGATCACCATTTTATTCATCCATCTCATCCTGAAAAGCTGTCGATTTGGACTTTCATCTTTACATTGTGGTAGGTAGGGGTTTCTTGGTTGTTTCCACACTTGTAAGCTGCATCTTTGAACTTAAGTACCATGGCGACTTGGACTGTAATCCAGCCCCACCCCAAGGTGCAGTGCTTTAGGCCTATTGCTCTCAACTGTTTGTCATAAGCTGAAGTCTCCCTTCCTCTAAGTCCCCAGGTTCTCCTGTGTGTGCTTCATTCATCTGAAATTTGGCTATCACAGTCTCTTTTCATCAACCTCTTTGGTTTATCCACCTGTCATCACTCATGATATATTGATCTTTTTTTTTCATAAAGGTGTGAATTGAAATAAGAGCATATAACTTTAGCACCTAGAAATAAGCTTTGTTTTTAAAAAAAATTTTATTTGTGAATGTCAATTTGGTTTGCGATTAAATGCACTGTTTGTTTCCAACGTATCTACTACCATAGAGAAGAGCTCTGTATTCTTTATGGTGTGCATAGGGAAAAGGAACACATTCTTTGGCTACTTTTATAATAAGGATGGCCCACAAAGACATTAAACTTTAGTCTTGGCCACAATACTCGCACGCGCATACACACACACACACACACACACACACACTCTAGTGTGCGCACACATCCACCTCCATGCACGCACACAATTGAGAACTTAAAGTCTAAGAAAATATTGCTATGATTTAGATGATTTAGTTCAAGAAGTTTTCCGTATACCTGGACTTTTTATACTTCATTTCTTAGTATTGATTTTTATGTCAATTTTGGTATAATATGGTTTGTTCTGAGTTTAACAAATGTAGTCTTAACTAAGAATGATTATTTGTTTGTTATAGAAATACAAGGAATACTTGTATGCTATCATACATGTCATGCTTGTGGTTAAATAAACATAGCATTTAACTTTCCACGTAACAGTAAAAATGTCTTGTGGAGAGAGTAAATATTTGCTATGCCAAAAATTCCAAGAAGTTTGTAACTTAGAAGCTTGGGATTATAGTTCACCAGTAGAGGGTTTATGTAGCATGTGTGATAGCCCTCAGTTCAATCTTGAGTGCCCTTCCCCACCAAAGTTGAAAATGTCTAAGATCTTCTGATGTTCTTGCTATATGTAAATTGTTTCTTTATCAGCTTTCCTTATCACTGCTTTGGGGAGTAATGAATTACACGGGTTTATCAGGAACGATTGGTCATTTAGAATTCTCACGTGTGAATTTGCCATGGATTCTGAAAAGTATTATGAAGGGACTACGTGGAAGATAATTAAGGATATTTTCTTGCGATTCCTGTGAAGGTTAAGGTTAGAATTATTGATTGCTTCTTTTTGTCTAGTTATTTCAGGAATTTATCATTTTAAAGATATTACTATTTCGTTTTAATAAATGGATAATTTATTCTGATTCTGGACACTCCATTACTGTCTCCTTTCCAGTTACTCAATTGTGCTGTCTCCTCAGAGTTTCCCAAGTTTTTCCCAGCCTCAGCTTATTACCCATTTTGCATACTTTGAATTAAACTAGCCTGATATTAAAATAGTTATACAGTGATCCTAATCATGGCATTAGATTTCCATATTTTATAGTTGTCATTTATCTATCTTCACTGTGGAATGAGACTTTTTTATTCTTATTTTGCAACCAGCTTCCAATACTGCACTGAAGGAAGTGAGTTGAAAAAGGTGTAAAACCACCTAGATTTTTAGAAAGTCCCATCTAGATCTTTCTAACTCTTTGTAGTAATATATATTCACTGAATTATTACCACTTTTTGTTACATTGTTTTGAGCTTTTTTTTTAATCCAAGGTCTCAATCCCTATAGCTCCATGCTGGCCTGGAACTCATTCTGTAGACTAGTCTAGCTTCATGATTATCCTCCTGCCTCAGTATCCAAAGCTGTAGCATTGTGGGATGAGTCACTACGCTGGGCATTTTTTGGTCACTTTTCCTTACTGTGTGACATTTGTAGAGGTGCACATAGTAAGAATCCATGAGGTCTTTTAAATTAGTCTTCCCTTGAGGCTTCCCAGAGCATCTCCGAGTCATGCAAATGTCTCCAAATGCCAACCTTAAAGGTGTTTCCTTTATGCTTCCCACTCATTTCCCCTAGAGCTACTCTACCCATCCATAGCATTTGAATAAGAAATTTCAAAGGGGTCAAGTGTTCCCTTTGTGCATGTCTTAGTTAGTGTTCTGTTGCTATGAAGAGATACCATGACCTAAGCAACTCTTATAATAGAAGACGTTTGATTGGGGGCTGGCTCAGAGCTTCAGAGGTTTATTCCATTATCATCAAGGTGGGGAGCATGGCAGTGTGCAGTCAGGTGCTGGAGAAATAGCTAATAGCTGCATTCTGATTCATAGTTGGAGGTGAGGGATTGAGGGCTATGGAGTGGGAACACCTGGGCCTGGCATGGGCTTTCAAAACCTCAAAGTCCACCCCCAGTGACACCCTTTTTCCAACAAGGTCATACCTTCTTTATCAGGACTATACCTTCTTTATCAAGACTATACCTCCTAACCCTTTTCAAATAGTGCCACTCCCTGATGACTAAGCATTCAAAATATGAGCCTATATGGGCTATTTGTATTCAAATCACCACAGTCCATAAAACATGGGTGTAAGATGTGTTCCAGTAACTTAGAAGAGTCCTTGCATAACTTAGCTATTGACAAAAAGGGAACTCACACAGGATTTAGCTCCATTCCGTATAATTTTTCTATTATCACTCCTTTCACCGTAGATCACTAAGCTTTATTCCTTGCCCATTAATCAAATTCTAAGATGTGCTGTGGTAAGACTTAAGTTTCTCCTTTTGTACTGAATTCATTGTCGCTGGGTGTTATCAGGTAATGCACAACCAAAATGAAGTGGTGGGGCTATTGCACACACCATGTCAGATCAAAACCAAGGCCCAATCCTTTTATTTTCTTGGGATCTATTCAGTGTCATGAAAGTTTATTAAATAATTATGCATTGCAAAGTATTTGATGATATTGCTGTCTTTTTAGATTGTAAATTAAACCCTGCATTGTTGTGAGAAGTATATAGAGCTTGACATAAATTTAGTAAAAGTTAGGGTTGCTAGTAATTGGCTGGGCATGCTTTTCTTAGCCAACTGAATAGGACTCAACAGGGAGTGCATAGTCTTCATGGATTCAGTGTTGGATGATATGACCCAAGGTCTCTGGTCATTTTACCTTGAGATCCTAGAAGGAGGATCATTTGGATTGTTCTGCTCCTTCTTGATTATTGGTTTAGCTTCAGACTTCTGAGATCTATCATTTGGTTTACAGTTTTAGAAAAAAAATTAAGCCATTATTGAGATTTTCACACAAATCTGTAGACATAAATACAAGTATATGTAATTGTTTCTCTGTCCTATTTATTAACCCTTTATATCGCCAGGCAGTGGTGGCGCACGCTTGTAATCTCAGCATTCTGGGAGGCAGAGGCAGGCAGATTTCTGAGTTCGAGCCAGCCTGATCTACAGAGTGAGTTCCAGGACAGCCAGGGCTATACAGAGAAACCCTGTCTCGAAAACACCAAAACCAAATTAAAAAAAAAAAACAAACCCTTTATATTTGTAGTTTTTCTCAAGTACTGGATGCACTTACTGGCTTCTTGTAAAATGACTTGGTTATATTGGCTCCTGTCAATCAGCCTTTTTCAAGAAGTAAGGAAAGAGCTAGTTTTGACAGATGTTCCGTTAGTTTCACAAATGTTGTCTTGCTGTGTCTATGGTGATGCTGTCTCTGTCTTTCCTTAGTACTTAGCTTCTGAGAGCCACTCACCTCCCCTTACTCTCTGCTCTCTGTACATTTTTAAACTTCATTTCTTTCATCAACCTTTATTCAACACACTAGGCCTTCTTCGTATCCTTGACTTGAAATGGCATTGTTTGCTTTCTGAAAACGTTTCTAAACTTAGAACGCCTTCCCTTGTTCCCTCTCATATTCATGCCTGATTATGTGGAGGTCAGAGGTCAATGTCAGGAGTTTTCTTATGTCCCATTTCCATCCCCCCCCTTTTTTGAAACAAGGTCACACTCTGAGCCTGGAGCTCACCATGTACCTAGACTGGCTGGCCAGCCCCTGATACCCTGCTCTCACGGTCTCCCAGTAATGGGTGGGATTATGGGCATATGCCATCATGTCTAGCTCTTTACATGGGCGTGGGAGATCAACACAGGTCCTCACACTTGTGTGGCAGACACTTTGCTCACTGAACCATCTTCCCAGCCAGCCTGCCCTGTTTCCTAACTGTAAAACATTTTACGATAGCTGTTGTGTGATTCACATTAATTATTTACTTTTCTTAATTATTTTTTGAGACAAGGTCTCAGTCTGAGGCCCAAGGTGGCCTTGAACACACTATGGCTGGCCTGAAACTTGTAGTAGTGATCCTTCTGTTTCAGCCTCCCAAGTGCTAGGGTTACAGGCGTGACCTACCTTGCTGAGCTAACATTCACGTTTCAAAAATATAGTTTCTGTGTCTAGTTGTTACTGAAAACTTTCCTTCATGATATAAACTTGATTCATTTGTGCCTTTAAATATACTTTCCTATCTATGTAGGTTAAAAATACAAGGTGACTACAAGATGAGGTGGGTGGGTGGATGGGGGGAGCACCCTCAAAAAGGAGCATGGAGGATGGGGAGGGGATAGGGGTTAAACTGGGAAGTGGGATAACATTTGAAATATAAATAAATAAAATAACCAATAAAAAATTTTAAAAAGATAAGCCATGGCAATTTGTAATAGGAAATGTTGCTAATTTGAGAACGGTAGATACTGAGATGTTCTTATGTGATTCTGCTATAGTTGCCTGGATAATTTGGTGAGAATGGAGCAGGTTTTCAGTTCTTTATCTAAACCAGTACTTATGTCTATCAGCGCCTTTGATTACAGCTCCGGCTCCTGAGACGGTTGCTTTCCTTGGGAGGCACACAGTGTATTTCCCCATAAGCACAGCTCGACTCTCAGACTGCTGAAAAGGAAAAGAACTGGAGGGTTGGTAGTCGTGGCAGTTGGTTCATATCTGAAAGGCACACATAATTCAAAAACGCTTCGTTACCTTTCTGAAACATGTTCATGGTCTCCTTCGATGTGGCTCTATTGAAGCAAAAAATGCTTAGGTTTGCATTTCTTTTATTGTTTAAGGCTAACGCGTAGGCTTGATATTACATTATCTCTATTTTGTCCTTGAGCCAGAGCAGATTCTACTCCGGAGTCGGCTAGCGATATGCCTGGCTTCCTAACCCACTCAAGCATCCTCTCGCCCTGCAATTTACCGTGGACGGGCTGAATCATTTAGCAATTCTTGTTTGTCCCAACTCTTTCAAATAGAAAGTAAACTTCCCTTTCCAAGGGAAGTAAGTATTTGCCTAGATATTCCAAGTCATGTGGCTGAGGCTATATTTTTTTTCAAAACACAGGATTCTATAACAAACTTTAAAGATAGTATGAAAATAGATATTCTATAATTCTGTCTTCTATAATACTCATCTCAGGACCAACAGAGAGGAGGGAAAGAAGCGGGTATTAAAGACGAGGGGAAGGTCATACAAATGGGTGCAGAAGAATAAGCCCAGGACAGCAAAGTCTTAAAAGAAAAGCCAGCAAGAAATCAAGAACATTAATTTCTATCCTAGTTCATGTAAAGCCTTGTTGATAGATTAGGAGAATTAAAAGCAGAATTACTTTACGGTAGAACTAATTCACTTGGAGAGTACCTCGTGCTTACAGAAGGTAGAAAGGGAGCGCGAAGAAAGTAAGTTTAGAGAACACAGTAAGTTATCTTTCAGCCCTTTGAATTATTTCTGCAGATCTTATTATGGGTGGGCAGGAGAATCCCTCTATCTCGCTGTGCACTAGTCATCGAGGGAAGGCCGTGAAAGATGCGTCTCCACCGGTCCATCGCTGGGTCGACCTCACATGGAGCGTGCAGAGGCAGACACTGTGTCGTCTGCTACAGAGTGCAAACTCCTGCATTCTGCCACAAATGCCCTGATTTCAGGTCTTTCCCTACTACCCCTTGAAAATGAGGCAAGCCTTTCCTTCTTGTTTTAAGGAAAGCATCATCTGATCCATTTTCCCTATGGCGATTTTTCAAGGCATTGTAGTTGACGTTCTGTTCTCCCATCAGAGCTAATACTGAATGTGTGTCGTGTGGATTGAGGTGCAGCTGATACCCTACACTGCGCCATTGCCTCCCTTGCCTTTGAAAGCGTCGGTGTCTCGGATGTGTAGTTAAGTTGCTTGTTTTCAATCTTTTGATGTTTGTTCTTTTGTTTTTCTAAGTAGAAAACAAACTGATGGAAGAATTCTAAATTGTGTGTGCACTTGTGTGTGTGTGTGTGTGTGTGTGTGCGCGCGCGCGCGCGCGCGCGCGTTGGACTACCGACTATCAGTCTTATTCAGAAATCATTATATGGTGAATCAAATGAGTCAAACCTGAATGAAAATCTCATGCTAAGGATGAATGGTGCTCAGTGGCACAGCATTTGCCTAACATACATAAGGCCCTGCATTTGATCCCAAAACCCACCCCACCCACATCACACACACACACATACACACCCGGGGGGGGGGGAAGGAGGGAGGGAGGAGGCAGAGACAGAGACAGATAGAGAATAAAACCCAAAAAAATCACCATGCTAAAATAATGAACTTAGTTCCTGTGTGCGGATATTTTGGAATAATAATAATAATAATAATAATAATGTTAATTTCAAAATCCCAAGGGTACCCATATCCATGCACCACTTTTCCCTTCATCTTCAGTAATGTTGCCCCCACTCTTATAAAACTAACATTTGAAATAACATTTTTGCTAAATAGATCACTTTCTCATATTTGAGAAAAGAGATCAGGAAAAAAAAAAGTCCAATCATCATGTAGACAAGGCAACAATAACTTCATTGACTTTCTTTCACAAATTATTTTTTCAAAAGATTCATTTCTTGTGCAACCTATTTACAAAAAAAAAAAAAAATAGGGTGCAGATGTGCTAGAGATCAAAGGAAATATTGCAGGCATGTGAATGTACAAAGCCAGTGTGTATAAAACTCCCTGTGATGGTTTATATATGCCTGGCCCAGGGAGTGGCACTATTAGTAAGGTGTGGCCTTTTGTAGTAGGTGTGGCCTTGTTGGAGTATGTGTGTCACTATGGGCTTTAATACCCTAGCTCTAGCTGCCTGGAAGCCTGTTTTCTCTTAGCTGCCTTCAGAGGAAGATGTAGACCCCTCAGCTCCTCCTGCACCATGCCTGCCTGGATGCTACCATGCTCTCAACTTGATAATGGACTGAACCTCTGAACCTGTGATCTAGCCCCAATTAAATGTTGTCCTTATAAGAATTGCCTTGGTCATGGTGTCTCTTCATAGCAGTAAAACCCTAACTAAGACATTTACCAAGAGCCTACTCCTACCTGTGGCACTTGGCAGTCAAAATAATGTATTACCTCAGGAAGTTTTAGAAAGTTCAATCCTATATGACCAGAATGATGACTATCTTATGAAAACATCTATTGCTCATTGAAAAATCTCCAAATTGCTGAAAGCCAAAATAACTATATCATACCAACTTTCAAGACTCAAAGGTGCCTAAGTAGGAAACCAAATTTGTTTAGGAAAATCAATGAAGCATAATATTCTATTTTTAATAGCACTAACATAAAGGGAAAATATATATTCAGCTCTCTTCCATAGCCAGTTAACTGCCAGATCTTCCAAAAACCAGACACTATATTTTTAAATGCCTTCTTCATGCCAGGGACAGATAGGCCCCAGGGTATGGCTTAATTAACCTAATGGAGGTTGTGATTCTCTGAAAGGCACTAAAGGATACACAAAGTATGTCTGCATCTGTCCTTCCAAGTGTAGGCACAGCTTTTGCTTCTGAACCTTGGATAACTGCTTTTAAATCCTTCCCTCAGATCACTAACTTCCTGTTGGGAAAATGTGACATTAAAACCTTTGAGTTTCTGGACTAGAACAATAAAGAGCACTCCAAAGATCTGTTTCCATTGTCAAAGCAATCATCCTGCAATGCAACCTCTGCTTTAGTGCACTAGATATTAAAAGACACTGGATCCTGACACAAACTCCGTCTCTTCCTCTCTTGAATGGGTCTACCACCTGGTGACCTTTCAATGGACGACGTTTGACCTTACTCATGCCCTTTAGAACACCCAGCACATTTGGAGCATAATTAACCCTCTGGCTTTTTGAATTACAGCTAGCATTCATCTTATTAACACCTGAGTTCTGCTTTTTTTTTTTTTTTTAATTTCAGTTGCCAGATTATCTGTGTTGCATACATTAGTACATCTAGGTTGCATGGGGAAAAATCACGGAGGCTAGAGTGAAAACTGAGAAAGAAGAGGTCGTGGAGGAGAAGAAGGAGCAGACTACCAGACTTGGGAAGCGATCTGCCTCCCGCAACCATCCCAGAAGTGGTTGCACTCATCCCGGAAGTCGCTTGGTTATGATGTCGTTTGTTTCATGCTAGGTTTGTCGCTCAGGCTGAGACTGAGAAGTCAGCTCCTCCTCAAGGGCCTCTCTCTTTTTACTGCAGCTTTACTGGCAACTCTTTTTTTTATTTTTTATTTTATTTTATTTATTTTTTGGTAGCTTCCTGCTGCACTGCACACAGGCAGGCAGACTCTGAGGGCGTGATCATATCTTCCCCCAGGACCAGCTCACTACCTCTGCAGCTCAAAAATGTTTTGTTTAATAAATGCCATGAATTACATTCTTGATTTCTCATCTTTGTCGTAAGTACTTTTCCAAAAGCACAGAGTAAGAAAAGCCATTAAAATTCATCTTTATATTGAAGTGTTCCTCTCTTTGACTTTTTAATAGATTCTTTTCTCATACACCACATCCCAACCTCAGTTTCCCCTCCCGACACTTCTCCCCTCTACTTTTCTCCCCCGCCCCCATCCACTGCTCCTATGCTTCCTCTTCAGAGAAGAACAGGCCTCCAAGAGAAGGCACCCAAACAGGACAAAACAAGATACAATAAGACAAGGTGAAAGGCATCCTGTTGAGACTGGACAAAGGGGCCCACTAGGAGGAAGGGGGTCTCAAGAGCAGGCAGGAGAGTCAGAGATGCACCTACATCCATTTTTAGGAGTCCCGTGAGAACCCCGAGCTAACAGACATAGCATCTGCAGAGGACCTAGAGTAGACCCATGCAGTTTCTGTGTTTGATTGGGAGCCATGTTCCCCTGGTGCTCTCTGACTCCTCCTCACAGCCAGTCATTGTGCACAGAGAGTTTAGTAGCTATTAAAGTTTTTATATCAAACATGTATTAACAACTTCTCTAAAATGTCTCTGAGATCTCTTGAAAGAAAATACAAATGTATGAAGCATGTGTTTTGATTTGGAAATATATATATATATATGTATATTTGAGTTTTATACATACATATACATACATATACATATATATATACATATACATATACATATACATATACATATACATATACATATACATATACATTTGGGGTGTTTTCAGAGACCTTTAATTGGAAAAGGTGTGGGCATCTATCAAAATTTTATTCTGCGTGTGTGTGTGTGTGTGTGTGTGTGTGTGTGTTAATGTATATGTGTATATGTGTGACCACAGGTCAACCTTAGGTTTTCTTCCCTTGTTTTTCTAAGAGTTTCTCAGTGGGATCGCAGACTCACTGGTAGACTAGGCCGACTGTGTGGCTGCCCGGTGAGCCACAGCTCGCCTGTCTTCTCCTGTCCAATGTTGGGCTTACAAGCATCTGCCAGTGTCCTGGGAACGAATGTAGGTCCTCAGCATTTACATAATAAGCACTTAACTGATTGTGCTCTCCCTCTCTCTCTCCAGTCCCCACCAACTGCCTGCAGTTCTTAATTCTGCCTTCTACCACTTCCTTTTGGTTAGGTATTTTGGTTAGGCTGTTAGTTGTTTAGGCGGTAAGTGGATTTAGGACTGTAGCAGCTGGGAATGTGATAGTTACAGAAGAGTGATTATTAATTGTATTTACTGGTGGTTGGTTGAGTCTATGGAAAAACAGAAATGTTTAAATTTCTGATATATATTTGAGGCCATTTAATGTAACACTTTCCATATTTGTAACAATATATATGATATCATTGAAAATATCAAGCCAAATACTTATTGAGTCATAAATTTGGTGAAATTATAGTTTCTATAAAACTGGCTACTTAAAACACTGACTAAAGAAAAAGAAAGAAAAACACTATATTTCAAACTTGGGTTTTGTCTTAGTTAGGGTTTCATTGCTATGAAGAAACACCATAACCAAGGCAACTCATAAAGAAAAACATTTAATTGGGGTTGGCTTATAATTTCAGAGGTTTAATCCATTATTGTCATGGTAGGAAGCATGACAGCATCCAGGCAGACAACCAGGAGGAGACTCTCTTCTGAACTGGGCAGACTTGAGCACAGTACCTCAAAACCCACACCCAGAGTGACACACTTCCCCCAACAAGGTCACGCCTCCTCCAAGGAGGCCACACCTCCTAATAGTGCCACTTTCCATGGGGCAAGCTTATTCAAACCCCCACAAGTTTTTGTTTGTTTGTTTTGTGATAGGATTATTTTTTCTGTGTCTCGGCTGGCACCAAATTCACAGTCCTACCATCTCGGCCCCTTGAGTACTGAGTTTGCAGATGTGACAAAACACAGCTATTAAGCCAACAGTTGTAGGGTGTGACTATAGTCTTGTTACCTGGTGGGCAGAAACAGGAGGGTGGGACTACAGCCTGGGCTGTAGCTAGATCCTGTTTCATTAAAAAATAATATGGAGACAGGGATATTAGTGTTTTATGTGGTGTGTTAGCACCATATAAAACACCATTTCTAGAGTATATGAAGTAGAATGAACAAAAGAAGCATGATCCTATGAAATATGTACAATTCACTAAGTGCATTAGAAAGTAGATTAAGTTAGGAGAACTAATACTTTTGAGCTTCTACATCTACTTACTTATGTGAAAAGGAATGCTTCATTTCTCTTTTTTGAGACAGGTTTTCGTGTAATCCAGCCTCTAAATGGGAATATAGTTGGTTAAGGATGTTCTTGAACTTGCGATCTTCCTTCTCCACCTCCACAGTTGCCTGCACCAGCACCAGCCCCTGCACACCTGGTTTGTGTAGTGCTTGCTACTGAACACCGGACTTCACACACGCTGGGCCAGTGCTCTCCTAGTCAAACTACATCTCCATCCCCAGGGGCTCGTATCCACAATAAGATTGTAGCTTCCAGTGCTGGCAGTTTTGTAGATTTTTGTTTATGTTAGAACCACTGTCAGAGATAGCTTTGTGAAGTGTAAAAAAACAGACAAAAGAAAAAAATGGTTTTGATTGCATAACTGAATTTAGATAAGGGCCAAAATCTGAAAACAAAGAAGAAGAAGAAGCAGCCGAGTGGGAGCTGTCATTGGAAGAGGCTGCCAGTCTCAGCACTTGAAGGGTTTGGACTTGTGAAAGACATAGATGAGCTTAGGACTCCCATATAAAACCAAAATTCTGAGGCCAGACATGTGGCTTGAGGCTGCATAGACCATTTCTAATGTGCCCAGGCACGTGGGGTTAGTCCCTAGCACTGGGAAACAATGGGATAAACCCCAAATTAAAATTTTCTCCTATAATATATCTCAAGTGAAAAACAGAGTAGGGAATATTATTGGGACACAGAGCTCCAAACCTGACAGACTACTGCTGACTCGGCATTAAGGTACATACGTGTGTGGCGTGGGTGGGGACGGTGGATAGAGGGAGGAGGGAAGGCGGGAGAGAAAGAGCACACGACAGGGTTGAGGGCAGACAGACCTGTAAGGCACTGGCTTCCTCTCAGCATCCGTGGTCACCTTGCTCCTCAGAAATCAACACTAAAATTCACTGAGACCAAAAACCACGTGCAGCGTGTCCCCAGCGCTTCCGCGTACAGCAATCGAAAGCAAGAATTTCAAAGAGACATACCCTGAGCCAAGGATTCCCATGAATACATGCCACTAAAAAAAAAAAAAAGGGGGGGGGGACATCCCCGAGCCCTCTGGTGAGCACCAAGGCTGCTTCTGCAACCAGCTCGCCGGCCCCTGGACCAGCGGTGTAGTGGCGGGCCTCCATATTGCAACCAGGACACAGCTGAAAAGGCCCAGGATCTGTGGGACATCCCCGCCCTCGGGTGAGCACCTAAGCCGCATTCTGCAACCAGCTCGCCGGCCCCTAGACCAGCGGTGTAGCCGACCCCTAGACCAGCGGTGTAGCGGCGGGCCTCCATATCGCAACCAGGACACAGCTGGAAAGGCCCAGGTAAACACCCCTTCCAGGGCTACACTCACGGGGGTATCCGCTAGGGTCTCGGAGCCAAGCAGGCGGAGTCCCGCCTAGGCTCTGTGGGACATCCCCGAGCCCTCTGGTGAGCACCAAGGCTGCTTCTGCAACCAGCTCGCCAGCCCCTGGACCAGCGGTGTAGCGGCGGGCCTCCATATTGCAACCAGGACACAGCTGGAAAGGCCCAGGCTCTGTGGGACATCCCCGCCCTCTGGTGAGCACATAGGCTGCGTTCTGCAACCAGCTCGCCGGCCCCTAGACCAGCGGTGTAGCGGCGGGCCTCCATATCGCAACCAGGACACAGCTGGAAAGGCCCAGGCTCTGTGGGACATCCCCGCCCTCGGGTGAGCACCTAAGCTGCGTTCTGCAACCAGCTCGCCGGCCCCTAGACCAGCGGTGTAGCGGCGGGCCTCCATATTGCAACCAGGACACAGCTGGAAAGGCCCAGGTAAACACCCCTTCCAGGGCTACCCTCACGGGGGATCTGCTAGGCTCTCGGAGTTCCTTGCAACCAGGACACAGCTGGAGAAGCCCAGGTAGACAGACTCCAACAGGGGCTACAATCGCATGGGTGGCAGCCAGCTTATGATCCCTTAAAGCAGCAGTCACACATATTCACCAATAGAGAAACAACAGGTGAGCCCAGCCTCACAGGAGATTCAAACACCAGCCACTGACAACAAGGCCAACTAAAACCAGAAATAACCAGATGGCAAAAGGAAAACGAAGGAACGTTACTAACAAAAATCAAGGCAACATGACAGCATCTGAACCCAGTTCTCCAACAACAGGAATCCCTGGATACCCTAAAACACCAGAAAAACAAGACTTGGATATAAAATCACTGGTCAGGATGCTGGTAGCTGAACACATAGAAAAATCTCGTAAAGAAATAGAGGAGAAAATGGATCAAAAGTTAGAAGCCTTTACGAGGCAAATACAAAAATCACTTCAAGAAATGCAGGAGAAGATGGATCAAAGAGAAGAAGACAATAAGGAAGAAAGACAAAAGTCACTTAAAGAACTACAGAAGAACGTGGGCCAACAAGTAGAAGCTATGAAAGAGGAAGCACAAAAATCTATTAAAGAAATACATGAAAACACAATCAAGCAAGCGAAAGATCTGAGCACATCCATCCAGATACTAAAAACAGAAGTAGAAACAACTAAGAAATCACAGAGGGAGACAACATTGGAGATAGAAAACCTGGGGAAGAAATCAGGGGCCATAGACGCAAGTATCAACAATAGAATACAAGAGATAGAAGACAGAATCTCAGAAGCCGAAGATAACATAGGAACCATTGATTCAACAGTCAAAGAAAATACTAAATGCAAAAAGGTGGTAACCCAAAACATCCAGGAAATCCAAGACACTATGAGAAGACCAAACCTAAGGATTATAGGTATAGACGAGAGTGAAGATTTACAAGTTAAAGGGCCAGCTAATATCTTCTATAAAATTATGGAAGAAAACTTCCCCAACCTAAGGAGAGAGATGCCCATGAATATACAAGAAGCCTATAGAACCCCAAACAGACTGGACCAGAACAGAAATACATCCCGTCACATAATAATCAAAACTCCAAATGTAATAAACAAAGAAAGAATACTAAAGGCAGCAAGAGAAAAAGGCCAAGTAACATATAAAGGAAAACCTATCAGAATAACACCAGACTTCTCACCTGAGACCATGAAAGCTAGAAGATCCTGGGCAGATATCATGCAAACTCTAAGAGAACACAAACTTCAGCCAAAACTACTTTACCCAGCAAAACTCTCAATTGCCATTGATGGAGACATCAAGGTATTCCATGACAAAACCAAATTTGCAAGATATCTCTTCACAAATCCAGCCCTACAAAGGATAATAGGGGGAAAACACCAAGACAAGGACGGAAACTACACCCGGGAAGAAGCAAGATAGAAACCTCCTCTCATCAAACCCAAAAGAAGATAACCTCTCGAATATAAAAAATAAATAAGATAAACAAATATAATTTCAAAAATGTCTGGAGGTAATAATTACTATTCCTTAATATCTCTTAACATCAATGGACTCAATTCCCCAATAAAAAGACATAGATTAACAGACTGGATACGGAAACAGGACCCTACATTTTGCTGCATACAGGAAACACATCTCAGTGTTAAAGACAAACACTACCTTAGAGTAAAAGGCTGGAGGACAATTTTACAAGCAAATGGTCTCAGGAAACAAGCTGGAGTAGCCATTCTAATATCAGATAAAATTGACTTTCAACCTAAAATCATCCAAAGAGACTCAGAAGGTCACTTCTTGCTGGCCAAAGGGAAAATCCACCAGGAAGAGCTCTCAATACTGAACATCTATGCTCCAAATGCAAGGGCACCCTCCTTCGTAAAAGAAACCTTACTAAAGCTTAAAGCACACATTACACCTAACACAATAATTGTGGGTGACTTCAACACCCCACTCTCCTCAATGGACCGATCAGGAAAGCAGAAACTAAACAGGGACACAGTGAAACTAATTGAAACTCTGGACCAATTGGATTTAACAGATATATATAGAACATTTCATCCTAAAGCTAAAGAATATACCTTTTTCTCAGCACCGCATGGTACCTTCTCCAAAATAGACCATATAATCGGTCACAAGACAGATGTCAACAAATACAAGAAGATCGAGCTAATCCCATGCCTCTTATCAGATCACCATGGAGTAAGAGTGGTCTTCAATAGCAACAAAAACAACAGAAAGCCCACATACACATGGAAACTGAACAATACTCTACTCAATGACACCTTGGTCAAGGAAGAAATAAAAAAAGAAATCAAAGACTTTTTAGAATTCAATGAAAATGAAGGTACAACCTACCCAAATCTATGGGACACAATGAAAGCAGTGCTAAGAGGAAAACTCATAGCTCTAAGTGCATCCAAAAAGAAACTGGAGAGAGCATACACTAGCAGCTTAATGGCACACCTTAAAGCCCTGGAAGAAAAACAAGTTAATTCACCCAGGAGGAGTAGAAGACAAGAAATCATCAAACTCAGGGCTGAAATCAATCAAATAGAAACAAAGAGAACCATACAAAGAATCAACAAGACCAGGAGCTGGTTCTTTGAGAAAATCAACAAGATAGATAAACCCTTAGCCAGACTAACCAAAGGACACAGAGACAGTATACAAATTAACAAAATTAGAAATGAAAAGGGAGACATAACAACAGAAACTGAGGAAATTCAAAAGATCATCAGATCCTACTACAAAGGTCTATACTCAAAACAACTGGAGAATCTGGAGGAAATGGACGATTTCCTAGACAGATATCAAATACCAAAATTAAATCAGCATCAAGTAGACCAGCTAAATAGTCCCATAACCCCTAAAGAAATAGAAGGGGTTATAGAAAGCCTCCCAACCAAAAAAAGTACGGGACCAGATGGTTTTAGTGCAGAATTCTACCAGACCTTCAAAGAAGACTTAACACCAATACTCTCCAAACTATTCCACAAAATAGAGACAGAAGGGACACTGCCCAACTCATTCTTCGAAGCCACAATTACGCTAATACCTAAACCACAAAAAGATCCAACAAAGAAAGAGAACTTCAGGCCAATTTCTCTGATGAATATAGATGCAAAAATACTAAATAAAATTCTTGCTAACCGAATCCAAGAGCACATCAAAACGATCATCCACCATGATCAAGTAGGCTTCATCCCAGGGATGCAGGGATGGTTCAATATACGGAAATCCATCAATGTAATCCACTACATAAACAAACTGAAAGAAAAAAACCACATGGTCATCTCATTAGATGCTGAAAAAGCATTCGACAAAATTCAGCATCCTTTCATGCTAAAAGTCTTGGAAAGAGCAGGAATTCAAGGCCCATACCTAAACATAGTAAAAGCAATCTACAGCAAACCAGTAGCCAACATCAAAATAAATGGAGAGAAACTTGAAGCATTCCCACTAAAATCAGGGACTAGACAAGGCTGCCCCCTCTCTCCATATCTTTTCAATATAGTACTTGAAGTTCTAGCAAGAGCAATTAGACAACATAAGGAAGTCAAAGGGATACAAATTGGAAAGGAAGAAGTGAAACTATCATTATTTGCAGACGATATGATAGTTTACCTAAGCGACCCAAAAAACTCCACCAGAGAACTTCTACAGCTGATAAACAACTTCAGCAAAGTGGCAGGTTATAAAATTAACTCAAGCAAGTCAGTGGCCTTCTTGTACTCAAAGGACAAGCAGGCAGAGAAAGAAATTAGGGAAATAACACCCTTCACAATAGCCACAAACAACATAAAGTATCTTGGCGTAACTCTAACCAAACAAGCGAAAGATCTGTACAACAGGAACTTCAAGTCCCTGAAGAAAGAAATCGAAGAAGACCTCAGAAGATGGAAAAATATTTCTTGCTCCTGGATTGGCAGGATCAATATAGTAAAAATGGCCATCTTGCCAAAAGCAATATACAGATTCAATGCAATCCCCATCAAAATCCCAACTCAATTCTTCATAGATCTAGAAAGAGCAATTCTCAAATTCATCTGGAGCAACAAAAAACCCAGGATAGCTAAAACCATTCTCAACAATAAAAGGACTTCTGGGGGAATCAATATCCCTGACTTCAAGCAGTACTACAGAGCAATTGTGTTAAAAACTGCATGGTATTGGTATAGCAACAGGCAAACAGATCAATGGAACAGGATTGAAGACCCTGAAATTAACCCACAGACTTATGGTCACTTGATCTTTGATAAAGGAGCCACAACCATCCGATGGAATAAAGATAGCCTTTTCAACAAATGGTGCTGGTTCAACTGGAGGTCAACATGCAGAAGAATGCGAATTGACCCACTCTTATCTCTTTGCTCTAAGATCAACTCCAAGTGGATCAAGGACCTCCACATAAAACCAGACACACTGAAACTATTAGAAAAGAAACTTGGGAAGACCCTGGAGGACTTGGGCACGGGGGAAAAGTTCCTGAACAGAACACCAATAGCGTACGCACTAAGATCAAGAATCGACAAATGGGACCTCATAAAATTACAAAGTTTCTGCAAAGCAAAGGACACTGTCCGAAGGACAAAACGGCAACCAACAAAGTGGGAAAAGATCTTTACCAACCCCACATCCGACAGAGGGCTAATATCCAATATATACAAAGAACTCAAGAAGTTAGACCGCAAAGAAACAAATAACCCTATCAAAAAATGGGGCACAGAGCTAAACAAAGAATTTTCACCAGAAGAAATTCGGATGGCCGAGAAACACCTTAAGAGATGTTCAACATCATTAGTCATCAGGGAAATGCAAATCAAAACAACCCTGAGATTCCACCTCACACCAGTCAGAATGGCTAAGATTAAAAACTCAAGAGACAACAAGTGCTGGCGAGGATGTGGAGAAAGAGGAACACTCCTCCACTGTTGGTGGGATTGCAAAATGGTAAAACCACTCTGGAAATCAGTTTGGCGGTTCCTCAGAAAATTGGGCATGTCACTTCCAGAGGACCCTGCCATACCACTCCTGGGCATATACCCAGAGGATTCCCCTACATGCAATAAAGACACATGCTCCACTATGTTTATAGCAGCCTTGTTTATAATAGCCAGAAATTGGAAGGAGCCCAAATATCCCTCAAAGGAGGAATGGATACAGAAAATGTGGTATATTTATACAATGGAATACTACTCAGCAATTAAAAATAATGAATTCATGCAATTTGTAGGTAAATGGTTAGACCTGGAAAATATCATCCTGAGTGAGCTAACCCAATCACAAAAGAATGCACATGAAATGCAATCACTGATAAGTGGATATTAATGAGCCCAGAAGCACTAAATACTCAAGACACAAATAGCAAGTCAAATGATTCCCAAGAAGAAGAAAGGAGAGGACCCTGGGCATGTAAAGATTGCATCCAGTTTAGTAAAGAAACCGAGGGGGGAGGGGGAATGATTGGGGAATAGTTGGGGGGGAGAAGAACTATGGGAACTATGGTGGGTGGGAACTGGGAAAGGGGAAAGCCTTTGAAATGTAAACATAGAATATAGAAAATAAAAATAACTATTAAAAAAAAAACAAAAAAACAAAAAAAAAAAATGAGCTCAGAGTCCCAGATGAGAAAATGTATTAGAAAAGCAAGCCAGCCTTTGGCATGGCATACCAGTTCTAGCTTGAGGTTTGTCATCGAGAGTGTTCTCAGAGGCTATAAGATACTTTAAAATAATAAAGACATAAGAGGAGGAATGGGAACAGGAGGAAAGAGTAGGTGGTGCCAGGAGCGAGCTAGTGGGAGTGTCTCAGGTGAAGAGTGCTCGCTGCCCTTGCAGAGGGCCTGAGCCAAGTTTTCAGCACCCTCTGCTGGGGGGCTCAGGACTGCTGTGACTGCCACTTCAGGAGACCCGCACCCTCTTCTGGCCCCCACAAGTTCCCTCCCCACAATGGCACATACACCCCTGGACACATACTCATAAATGCTCTTAAAGTTTTGTAAGTTTTGTAGTAATACTCAGCAAATGAGCTGGTGCAGTGAGGGAAAAGGCTTGCTATGGAAATCTAATGAACCTTAACCCCAGAGGCCGGATAGAGATTTAAGGAAAGTAGAGATGCCACAAAGTCACTCTCTGACCTCCATATGTGCACTGTAGCAAACGTACCCCACACACAAAATTAAAATAATAGGCAATGCCAAATATCCAAGCAGATTTGAAGTGATAAGAGGAAAAACATCTGGGGAAAAAAATTAACTTAAAGCTCTATTTTCGCATACAAAGATTCTGAAAAGTACTCAGAAACAAGAAATCCTACCCTCTGAGCTGGGTAATAGCAGCTGTTGTGTACACCTTTTGGGCTCAAACTGTGCGCCATTTGACCAATGATTTCTGGGTCTGAGCATGTGACTCTTTAATCTCTGAGAACGAACCTTACAGAGTCTTAGCAAATCCAAAGCCGGAATGCCCCGTGTTAGTTACTTGAAATAGTCTCATCAAAATAAAGCACACGACACTGGTGTTGATCCTGTTAGATTAAGACAAATTAAAAATCTAATACATAGTTTTGTTGTTGGGTCTTTAGGGTCAGAGGTCAGTATAGTATATTGCAATAAGGCTATAGGTTACTCATGCCACGATCTTTTATTGTAACAAACCAAATGGGGATGAAACACCCAGCAGTAGCCCATAAATCTATTAGCCATGAACTGTCAATGTCCCCTATACCAGGGTAATTTGTTAATTCGAAGCCAGGTCTCTTTTTTCACTAGACCTTGTAAACTCCTTTCTGAAACATCAATAAACCATCTGCTTTGACTTGTTAATCAAATGACTTTATTCAGTCCAAAGCAATTTTTTCCTAATAAAAACAGAGTATTTATCTCCATGGCTATAAAAGAGGAGTGTTTTCAACTGTTCACTTATAGTTAAGAAGCACATTTAGTTTGGATTGATTTCCAATGCCTTGGTCATATCTTGTCACTTTCCATTTCTTATACCCAGCGTCTCAGTTTAGCCTTTTAGGAAGGGATAAAAGAGCCAAATTCTGGATATGGTATGGGGGCAGTACACAAAATCTAAAGAAGTTCAAGAGAGGAAAACAACTCACCAAAACCAACTACAGACACACATGTCCTATGATGATTTCCCCATTCGGGAGTTTTCTTGTCCCTCCAGAGAGCGATCACGCTGGCCACCGTTTTCTCCCGAAACCCTGGTTCCAGTTGGTTGCCTCTTAGTGTATGGCTGTGCTCTGAGTCACAGGGCAGATAATATTTATAATAGAAACTTTTTATGTACTCTCCAGCTTTGTTGTATTGATATAAAGTCAGCCTCTAAAGCTAGGATCAAAACACATTCAGTGCTACACGGCCACTCTAGAGAACTGTCCCACGCTCTCTAGCCCACCAAGCTGAGATAGAGTGTTTTGGAGGTGTCTGTGGGGATCCCGGCCTTGCTGTGTGAATCTTGAGGATCGTCATGCTTCTCGCACGCTCTGTCCATGGAGCCTGCTGCCAGCTGGCAGACGGAGCAGAGCCACTGACCTTTGGTCATTCCTCTTGGACTGTTAGAAAAATTATGTCCGGGGAGGGGCCTGGGCATTTGAGTTATTACTGCATTCTGCCCTCTTAAAAAACAAAGAGGAAAGGCCTAGGTATCCTTAATGAGCAGAGGCCTCAGATGGAGCACAGGCCACAGTGCATTATGGGAATTGTTTCTCAGCAGCACAGCTTCCTTGCCCAGTGCAAATATTTGAACAAAGGAAGAGGTGGGCAGCTAACAAAAATGGACTGCAAGTGCCCAGGGTGTTCTACGAAAAAATAATTTTTGCAGATTTTAAAATATATTATTATTATTATTATTATTATTATTATCATCATCATCATCATTGGATATTGTCTTTATATTTTAAATGTTATCCTCTTTCCCAGTTTCCCCCTGTAAATCCCCTATTCCCCCCTTCCCTGCTTCTGTGAAAGTGTTCACCCACCCACTCACCCACCCACCCACTCCTGCTTCCCCGCCCTCACATTCCCCTACACTGGGGCATCGAGCCTTCACAGGATCAAGGACCTCCCCTCCCATTGATGCCCGACAAGGCCATCCTCTGCTACATATGTGGCTGGAGCCATGGGTCCCCCCGTGTGTACTCCTTGGTTGGTGGTTTAGTCCCTGGGAACTCTGGGGAGGTCTGATGGGTTGATATTGTGGTTCTTCTTATGGACTTGCAAACCCCTTCAGCTCCTTTAGTCCTTTCTCTAACTCCTCCATTAGGGACCCCATGCTCAGTCCAATGATTGGCTGCAAGCATTCACTTCTGTATTTATTAGGCTCTGGCACAGTCTCTCAGGAGACAGCTATATCAGGCTCCTGTCAGCATGTACTTCTTGGCATCCACAATAGTGTCTGATTTGGTGACTGTATATGGGATGGATCCCCAGGCGGGGCTGTCTCTGGATGGCCTTTCCTTCAGTCTCTGCTCCACACCTTGATTTCATATTTGCTCCTGTGAGCATTTTGTTCCCCCTTCTAAGAAGAACTGAAGCACCCACACTTTGGTCTTCCCTTCTTGAGCTTCATGTGGTCTGTGAATTGTATCTTGAATATTCCGAGCTTTGGGGCTAATATCTACTTATCAGTGAGTACATACCATGTGTGTCCTTTTGTGATTGGGTTGCCTCACTCAGGATAATAGTTTCTAGATCCACCCATTTGCCTAATAATTTCATGAATTTATTGTATTTAATTGTTGAGTCCTCCATTGTGTAAATATACTACATTTTCTATATCCATTCCTCTTTTGAAGGACATCTGGGTTCTTTCCAGTTTCTGGCTATTTTAAGTAAGGCTACTATGAACATAGTGGAACATGTGTCCTTGTTATATGTTGGAGCATCTTTTAGGTATATGCCCAGGAGTTATAGGTATATCTGGGTCCTCAGGTAATGCTAGGTCTAATTTTCTGAGCAACTGCCAGACTGATTTCCAGAGTGGTTGTACCAGCTTACAATCCCACTGACAATGGAGGAGTGTTCCTCTTTCTCCACATCCTCACCAGCATCTGCTGTCACCTGAGTTTTTGATCTTAGCCATTCTGACTGGTGTCAGGTGGAATTTCAGAGTTGTTTTGATTTGCATTTTCCTGATGGCTAAAGATGTTGAACATTTCTTTAGGAACTTCTCAGCCATTCGATATTCCTCAGTTGAAAACTCTGTGTTTGGCTCTGTGCTCCATTTTTTAATAGGGTTGATTCTCTGGAGTCTAACTTCTTGAGTTCTTTGTATATATTGGATATTAGCCCTCTATTGGATGTAGGATTGGTAAAGATATTATCCCAACCTTTTTATTCATATACAACTTGATGAGCGCCAACTAAGATTTTGTTTTAATATTTGAGATGGCATCACAGAGAGGAGAAAGCCAAGTAGTTCTGTCCCTTGTGTGCTCCTTTATTCTCTCACTTTTATGGAGAAAGGGGGAAAATATCTTTCTAAGTCCCTAAGTCAAATCTTAATTAGTTTCTTAGTATTGAAAAGAAAACACATGAAATGCCTGAATTTATGGATAGCATCATGGATGTCCAACAAACCAAGTTTTCCCTAAATTTGACTTTCATTAATTTTTAAAAGTATTTTGAATGAAGCCCTGAGGCTGCACATCATGATTATGTAATCCTAACCCTTGGGAGCTGGACAGAGGTAGATTATCCTTGGTTATATGTTTGAGACCAGCCTGGGGTTGCATGAGAATTGTTCATTCTCTTCTCTTCTCTTCTCTTCTCTTCTCTTCTCTTCTCTTCTCTTCTCTTCTCTTCTCTTCTCTTCTCTTCTCTTCTCTTCTCCTCTCTCGCTCCCTCGCTCCCTCTCTCCCTCTCTCCCTCTCCCCTCTCTCTCCTCCTCCTTCTCTTCCTCTTCTCTCATATATATAATATATATGTGTGTATACATATATGAATTCTCACATATATATGTATACCCAATACATAAACATTAACTGCCCATACGGTATGAAATTTTATCAAATTACTTTTTTCTTTAGTAAATAATAATGGTTTTGTTTATTGAACCCTATCTTTTACCTCTGCTTCTTACATTACTTAAAAGCATGACGAGGAGACACAGATGCCAGTCACAGCCTCTGCTCATGAGTTTAGTAGTCCCCACATTTTGGGTTACCTTCGTCAAGAAAAGTAGAGCTCGTTCCTGGAAGTCCTGGTGGAAATAACGGTTAAGGTAAAAATAAAGAAATGGAGCCTTTATGGGAGGAGACAACAGGCAGATCCCCTCACTTGATGCTGGTGAGTGAGAGGTGGACAGGCACTGTGGGGACATTGGCAAGGGCAACAGAAGTATATCTATGACCTAAGACGTGCTGTGAAAGGAACCGGAATCTCAAGCTGCACTTCCACTTTCAAACTCACTAATGCAGATGCCCAGGAGTAAATGGCTCATCTCCAAACCCAAGAATAACAGTGGAAGCATAGAAAGCAGAGCATGATCCAGTTGTAGCTGAAACTCAGAGCCAAATGGCCAGCTCACACTAACATACAATATTGTTTTGACCTGAGTAGTGAGTGCGATTGACAATTATGTGGTCTTCAGATCCCTGCTTAGATGGTTTTCTTTTCAACTGTCAGATTAGCCTTTTTGCTTTGTGTTTTTCCCAGATAACATGCTGTTTGGCTGTTATTGTTGTTGTTGTTGTTGTTGTTGTTGTTGTTGGTGGTGGTGGTGGTGGTGGTGGTGGTGGTGGTAGCGGTAGCGGTAATGGTGGCTGGTTGGTTGTGTTGTCTTGCTCTTGTAAAATAGTTTGTGGAAAGTTTTTTAAAAAGCTGGTTATAGAGCAGAGACAAAAAGAGAAAGAAAGAAAGAAAGAAAATAAATACTGTGTTGAAGAGAGACTAAGCACGTGACTGAAACTCTCAGGAGGATGGGTCAACCTAACAGAGTCACCTTCTTGCCAGAGGTGAAGGCTCTGAAAGAAGAACAGAGTTTTGGGACTTGCTGTGGTGAGGGGAGGGGTCAGAGGATCGAGGACTACATGAGCGTTTGTGAAAATGGCTAAGCAATAGGAAGAGACAAATGATAGGTCACTGACAGCTGATTGAAATGTCCCTACCAGCAAAGCGACGATCCCATGGAAGAACACAACTGGAGGGGTGTGTGCATGTCTATGTGTGTATGTAGGTATGTGTATATGTGGGTGTGTGTATAGATGTGTGAGCAGGAGTGTGTGTGTGTATGCATGTAGGTGTGTGCATAGAAGTTGTGTGCATATAGGTATGTATGTGCATCTATTTTTTTCAGCAAGCCAAGTCAAAGCATGGTGTCGCATTTTGGAAGTGATATTTAAGGAAACTAGTGATATTTTTATGTGTTGCTGGTCTGGCTTACCAGTGGAGTGATTCCTGGGTATGCATAAGGCCCTGGGGTTTGATTTTTAACATCATTTTATATACACACAAGCATATTTAGTCTTATTAAGGGATTACAAGTAATGCCTCAGTTTAAGTTCATAAAAGCCCAATTTTGCCTTTGCTAAAATAAAAATAAATAAGAACTAGCTGCAAACCATTAACTGCCAAGGAGCAATAGAAGCAAGTTATGTAAAAGAATACATTTATCCTCATTTTTTCCCTAAACTTGAAATTTTCATCTCAATGAGAAATTTTCATTTTAATAGGAAATGTCTTTAAGAGCTATGACTAAGTTTAGATATATTCTGTACTGCTCATCCTTATCATCCATCTTGATCTTAAAATTCTTTGACCTGATAAATCATGAACTAAGAATCCTGATTAGTAGAGGAAGGATAAAATGATTTGTGTTGTTGACGTTTTCCATCAGGAGCTATTACTTATTAATGAGATGAAATTTTCTTCATTTGTCTCTTTTCATTAGGGTTCTTACATTCATAGATGGAAGGGTCTTATTTCAGGCCAGCGGCTTATGTTTAGGTGAAAGTCTAGAGAATGATGATGTGAGTGTGAGGGATGTGTAGTCTGTCTGTCTGTCTGTCTGTCCAGCCCCTTAAAGAAGACTGCTGTTCAAAGGCTGAACCTTGTTATATACTCTGTCTTTCCATGACTTAATTACAGTTTAAAGACGCAGATTACATGAGGAGCTTCCCTTTAAAAGGAATCTATTCCCATTAATTCATCTATAAAGTGGTAGCTTATCATTAACCATGCATCATTATAAATGGACGTACCTCTGCAGCACATAAGACAATGAAAAACCAGGAAAGTGTCCCTACCTGCCAAAGCAAACTTCTCTCTTAGAGAACTGGGACTTTGGTGGAAAACGCAATTCCGAGTCGGCCGCAGTGGAGATAGAATTCAAGAATTCAGGTTTTGTTTAGTGTGTGTTGTTACTGCTGATGTGAAGCAGGGTCTTGTACTTCCCGTTCTCATTATGAACACTGAACATCTTTCAGCAGTTCGGAAATATGCGGTGTATTATTATAATTGCCGTCACCATTCTGTTCTGCAAGCGACTCGTTGTTATTCTTCCTACTTATGACTTATCAGTGCCTTCTGTTTGTATGTTGCTTATGTATGCAGATATGCCATGCGCGGCATGTGTATGGAGGTCAGAGGTGATCCAGGGGCTTGGACCTTACTTACTTTCCATTTTGTCTGAGGCAAGGTATCCATGTTGCTTGCTGGTCAACTGGTTCATGAACTTCTCTCATCTCCTCATATTTTTTATTTGGGCATATAGATATTTCACCTCCTTGGTAAAATTTATTCATAATTTTTGGTGGTGGTGTTTTAAATGGCAGAGATTTTTTAATTTCTCTTTCTGATAGTTCTCATTGTTAGTATAAAGGACGACTATGGATTTTTATGTATTTGTTTTTATCACTTTTTTTATTGAACTAATTTGTCCAGTTCTAATAATTTTTGACTAGAGGCTCCAGGGTTTTATATTTTTAAAACCAGTCATCTACTAACAATTTCATTTTATCCCTTCCTTTGAGGTAGCTGGTGCTTTTCTTTTTCTTGTGTAACTTGTTTCATTTTTGGCTTGAAGTCCCTGGGCTCTGTTGCCTGCAAGGAGAGAGTGGACATCCTGTGTTATTCCTGATCTTAGTAGAAATCCTCTCAGTTTTACAGTGCTGCTGTGGCTAATCCACTAGTGGTTATCCACTAGACCACATCTGGAATCAGCTAAAACCCATGCAGCTGGGCACACCTGTGAAGGACTGTCTTGACTGGATCATTTGAGATACGAAGATCCACTCTAAATCTGACCTACGTCTACTGGTGGCAGCCTCCCTAAAAGGATATTTTACATTGCGCCTGCTTGCCTTCACTCTTGCTGGCAAGTCCATCTCTCCTGCTGCAGCGGTATTCTTTCCCTGGTGTTAGAACCTAATTCTTTGGGATTCCAATAGAAAGTGAAGACACGCAGCTTCACTGACTGAACAAGTACCAGACTCCTGGGCTTTCTGCCTCGGAGGCAACCATTGTCGGACTAGTAGACTTCAGTCTGTAAGCTACTCTAATAATTCCCCTCCTAATATGTATCTGTTCATTCTGTATGTCAGTTTTGTGCCTCTAGAGAACCCTGACTAATCCAAGCATCGAGTGTGATGGTAACTAGGGGTTTTTTCATAAGTGGTGTTTTTTATATATGGCGTTTTTCTGTATCTGGATATGTTATTTTTATTCCTAGTGTGTTGAATCCTTTATCATGAAATGACTTTTGTCGATGCTTTTTTTTTCCTGTGTTAGCTGAGAGGACCATAGTAGGTTTTGCTCCTTAAGTCTGTTAATGTAGTATATCATATTGATTGATTTTTGTTGAGCAAGTCTTACATTCCAGAAACAAATCTCTCTTTTGTTGTTGAAGAATTTTGCATGTGTGTTTGCCTGTAATTTGCTTTTATTGTGGTGGCACTGTCCTTTCGTATGGAGGTAATGCTGGCTCCATAGAGAGAGTAAGCGCTTCCCCTTCCTCTTTAGTCTGCTAGAAGAGTTTGAGAAAGACCGGTGTTTTGATTTGAATGATAAATGCCTGCCATAGACTCAGGCATTTGGATATATGATTGTCAGTTGGTGGCGCTGTTTGGATTGGTTTGGGTATGGCCTTCTTGGAGTGAGTATGTTACTGGGGACCAGGCTCTGACAGCTTAAGGACCACTTAACAGTTTAATGTCATTTCTAGTTCACCCCCTCTTTATTTCATGCTTTCAGTTCAAGATGTGAGTCTCAGTTTTCCAATCTAGCTACCGTACCTGCTGCTTCCACTCCATGATGGACTCTTACCCTTCTGAGCCCATAATCCCAAATAAACTTTCTTCTCTAAGTTACCTCGGTCATGGTGTTTTATCACTGCAAAAGATCCACTAATACAATTAGTCTTCCTTCTTTAAGTGTTCCATGACTGTGGAGTCATGCTGTTCTAGACTTTTATCTGACAGAGGTTCTACTGATTCTATCTCCTTACTCATTATTGGCATGTTGTAGCTCTTCTTGACTCAGCCTTAGTCAAAGTGTACGTTTCTAAGAATCTATTCATGGGGATGCTGTGTTTCCATTTTCATTTATCTAGTTTTTTTTTTCAGTTTCCCTTTTAATTTCCTCTTTAATATGTTGATTGCTCGAGCCACATTATTTGATCTCCTTGTGTGATTGTTGGTGTTAGTTGTCAATGTGACCAAACTACTAATCACTTGGGAAACCAACTTGACTGACATTTTTGTCATGGAATATCTTAAATATCTTACTTAGCATGGAAAGAACTATCTTAATTGCTTGTAGGACCATTGCCCTGGCAGAAGATCATGGACTATAGAGCTGAGCACAGGTACATTCGTAGCTCTCTGATGCTGTGTATACTCCAAGCATCTGCTTAAAGCTCCTGTTACTTTGACATCTCCACCATAATGAACTCCACCTTGGACTGTGAGTGGAAATAAACCCTTTGCCCTTACATTGCTTTCATCAGGTGATTTTTATCATAGCCACGGGAAAAGGAACTAAGACACCATGTATTATTGAATTTTCTAAAAGTCCTTTGTTACTAATCCAAAAAGATATTTGGTCTGATTTTAATCTCCATTTGTTATGACTTCTTTGTGGCCTAACATGTGCTCTGCCAATGTGTGCTTGAGGAAAACATATATTCTCCTGCTATTATAAGAGAGGTCAACCAGGAGATCAGGCCCCTTTGGTCCAAGTTTTGACATTGCCAATAAAAGAATTTGGACACAGATACAGAAAGCCAACAAGCAAAAGATGGATTTAGAAGTTGAAGTCCTTAAGTAAGAGAAAGCTTAGGTACTAGTGGACAATACAAGGGACCTAGTGAATGCAGATTCCACATGGATAGTTGGACTATTACTTCTTTTTTTATTTAAAGAATTATTTATTTTATGTATATGAGTACACTATAGCTGTCTTCAGACACACCAGATCCCATCACAGATGGTTGTGAGCCACCATGTGGTTGCTGGGAATTGAACGCAGGACCTCAAGAAGAGCAGTGAGTGCTCTTAACCACTGAGCCATCTCTCCAGCCTAGAATATTGCTTCTTCTTAATGTTAGTGAGAGGGGCATGTTTACCGGGCAATCGTGTGACTCATTTTCACCTTTATAAGTAACCATGCCTTGGGTACATGCATAGTGTTGGCTTGAAGCTGCAGGATATATGAGTGGGGACATTTTCTCTTGACTTTGTCCTGGTTGATGGAAGACCACTTCCAAAGGTTGCATGCTGGTAGTCCAGTTGGAGTTTGAGGGAACTGCATGTGCTCAGAAGATTTGGAACTGGCAGTGATTCTATAGGTCCAAGATAGTGTCTAAGAGAGCCAAGGTTCTTTTCTTCCTAATTGGGTATAAAATGAAGCCCGGTGAGCAGGGAGATGGGAATGGGGAACGTAATGACAGATGGAGCTGGCTATTGTCTCTGGTCTCAGGCTCTCTGTCTACCAACTCCCTCTTACTCCTGGCTTATGGAGTGCGTGTTTATGGCTGGTTAAGTTGATTTGGGCCAAAATATCAAATCACCTGTTTCCCGTTGATGTCCTGTCTAGATTATTTGTTCATTGCTGACACAATGGTATTGGAATCCCTACGATTACTGCTTTGAAGTCTTTCTCTTCAGATATTAATTTGTCATGTATGTAGATGATCCAGCACTGGGTGAGTCTGTGTTTAAACCTGGTATGATGCGTTGATTTCCTTATCAAAATAACAATCTTTGTCTCTCTTTAATTTTTTTGCCTGCTATAGATATAGCAACCCATGCTCTCTTTGGGTTGCTATTTCTGTGGAATATCTGTCTGTCATTTCATTTCGGCCTATTTGTGGCATTAAATCCAAAGCGAACCTTGACAGCATATAATTGGATCGTGGTTTTAAAGCCATTCTACTAATCTCTATCTTTTGATTGAAATTTTATTCTATTTACACTTAAAGTAATTACTGATAAGAAATGTCTTCACTCCGTTTGCCATTTTTCCACTCTGTGACTCACAGTTTTGTCAATTTCTATATTACTGTCATATTTTCTGTTGAGTTCGTTTTTTTGTAGAACAGCAGTGTTTTCATTTCTTTCTTTTTTTTTTTTTTTTTAATTTTTCTGTGTATATTCTGCAGCCGTTCCTTGTGGTTTCGGAAATGCATTTACTATCTTCAGTATCTTAACCTTCTAATTTAAATTTCAACCAACTTGACTTAAAGTAGAATTAAAAAAACAAAAACAAAACAAACAAACAAACAAACAAACAAAAAACCCAGGCCTTATATATCTCTGTGATGTTGCTTAGTGTGATTTCCAGTTCAAGCCAAGTAGGCCAGACTCAGAAAGGCCAATTGTGAATGTTTCTCTTATATGTAGAGCTTCGATTTAAAAGTGTGTCTTGAAACTAGAGAGTCACGAGCGAGGGGGAGGAGATCTTAAGGGAGGTGGGAAATAAAGACTGTGGTGGAACGAATTCAGTAAGGAAGCAGACACGGTACTGCCTGTGGTAATGAAAGGGGCCAGAGAGGGGCCTGGAGGTGGAGGACTAGCCATGGATGAGGGGATCGAATGAGTACCAAATGTAACCATAGATATGAATGAAATCGAAGCCCATTGTTTCGTGTGCTAACCTTAAAAAAATGATTGTAAAATGTTGCAAAATTGTATCTGCTCATATTGAAAGCCCAGAAACAAGGGGAAATGATTGGGATTTTAAAAGATATGTTAGTGTCTTGAGTCTTGTAGCAAAATAAAAGTAGAAACCTGGCCAGGGGCCTTAGCCATGCCATCCTGATGAACTGAGTCCCGTCACCAGACCCCATAGTGGGAACACAGAACTTTCATAAGTTGTCCCCTGCCTTCACGCACACGCCATGGCAGATGTGTGCAAACCCACAAGCGTTAACATGTACACACACACACACACACACACACACACGGTATTAAAAATAAAACTCATTGATAGAACAAAAGTGGAGATTCGGCATGGCTGGGGCTGGCCTTGAGCTTACTGTGTCGCTGTAATCGACCCTGAGTTCTCAATCCTTCTGCCTCCTCTTCCTGAGTGCTAGGATTATGACTGCGCACCACCATAGCTGGCTTGTTTCACTTTTATTCAAAGGCGAGTCCGGTGACAACAGATTCCCTCAGCGTTTCTTTATAAAAAAAAAAAAAAAAAAAAAAAAAAAAAGCCTTACTCCACCCCACCCCCTTGTCTTTCTTTTCGGGAGACAGGTCTAGTACAGCTGGAGATGACCTTGAGTTCCTGGTCTTTCTGTCTCTGAAGCGCTGAGGTCATGCCAGGCATGCGACTAGGCAGCCATCCTCGCACTGTGCCTCATCCTTGGCTCCCCCGCTCCCCGGACTTTTCAAAGACAATTTTGCTGAATAAAGGATTCTGGATTAATTGCTTCTTTTCTCTTCCAGCCCACTATATCTGGCTGACAGATAATTTGATGATAGTCTTTTGAAAAACCTGCTTTCTGGTCCTTTCTACGTAGCACCCCTCGCTCCTTTGCGGCGTCTCGCCTCTCTACATAGCTGGCGCCCGTAGCTCCTTTGTCGAGCCCACCCCCCCCCCCCCCCCCCCCCCTGCCCCGGCCCCCATCTTGTCTTTTGACAGTGTAGTCGTGTTCCACGGGGGGGGGGGGGGTCTGTGACTTCAAAATCATTGGAATTAGTTGAGTTTATTTGCTTTTGTTTTGTCTTTGTTGAAACAGGGTTTCCTCTGTGTAGCCCAGGCTGTCCTAGAACTGGTTCTGTAGACCAGGTTGACCTCGAACTCACAGAGACGTGCCTGCTAAGCCTCCCGAGTGCCGGGGATTCCGCTAACACCTTTCTATGGTTCTCTGTTTCTTCCTTGCGACAGCAGTCTTTTCTTTGGAGGATCACAGATCTTATACTTTAATCTGCCTGAATCCTTTATATTCATTTTAGTGTTTTTTTTTTCTTTCTGTTCCTCTGACTAGATAATCCTCCGTGTGCTGAAGCTGACTTACTGTATGGCCAGCTCAACTGTATTTCTGCCTTTGGAGGGGGTTATTTCCGGTCTTCTGCCTTTCAGGTCACAATTAGCTTTTGCTTCCTTTGTCTATCAGCTCATGGAGTCCATCTTTCCTTCTTTCTCTCTCTTTTCTTCTTTTCTTTTTTGAGTGCCCTGTGATTTGTTTCTGTCCATACTTTTTTTGCAAAACTGAATTTGACTCTGGAAATCATTGCCCCCGCCCCTTTTTTTCTCTAAAAGCTATCTTTGTATTAGAGACTAGTTGGCAATTTAAAGTGGAGACGTTAGGTCTTCTCTGAGTCTAGGTTCTGACTTAAAACATGGCATATATGCCTTGTCTGGTGCGCATACGTAGAGATTTCAACGAGGAATGTCCCGCTACACTCTCAGACAAAAACGCCTGGTCACCAGTTGGAGTTTCTGTTGGGGAAGGGTGGGTGGTCCAGCCTTGCTGAGGAGGGCCATCACTGGGGCAGACTTCGCGATCAAAGCTTCGTGCCACTTCCTGTTCTCTTGCCACTTCCGTTCTGTGCGTGAGTTTGAGGATATGAGCGCATCTCACTGCCCCTGCCACCATGCGGGCAGCTTCTCGTCACACTGTCCACCGCGATGGTCTTTGGTCCGTCTAGAGCTATAAGCCAAGACCATCACTTACCTTGGCTGCGGTGTTTCATCACAGCAACCGAAACGTAACTAAAACAGCATCCTATGTTCTTAAACGCCTGACTTCAGGAAAGGAACGAAGAATTGCAAGGGAAAGGTGCACTGACTTTTCTTTTCTTTTTTCTTTTTATTCAATATATTAATTTACATTTCATATGATTTCCCCCTTTCCAGGCTCCCCCTCCCTGCAAGTCCCATAAGCCCTCTTCCCTCCCCCATTCCCCCATTCACCCCTTCCCTCTTCCCTGTTCTGGTATTTCCCTACACTGTTGCTTAAGCCTTTCCCGAGTCAGGGGCCCTTCCTTCCTTCTTCTTGGACATCATTTAATTTGTGGATTGTGTCTTAGGTATTCCAGTCTTCTAGGTTAATATCCACTTATCAGTGAGTGCATGCCATGAGTGTTCTTTTGAGATTGGGTTACCTCACTTAGGATGATGTTCTCCAGCTCCATCCATTTGTCTAAGAAGTTCATGAATTCATTGTTTCTCATGGCTGAATAGTACTCCATTGTGTATATATACCATATTTTTTGTATCCATTCCTCCATTGAGGGACATCTGGGTTCTTTCCAGCTTCTGGCTATCATAAATAGGGCTGCTATGAACATAGTGGAGCATGTGTCCTTATTACATGCTGGGGAATCCTCAACCGCCACCGTCTCACGCACTGACTCTTCATTTGTGCTTGGCTTGCTTGTTATAGCCTGGGATTTAAACCCCGCATCCTTCCACATGTTCTGCAAGCATTTCCCCCACTGAGATGCATCTCTGAAACTTTCGTCTTTGAGAGTCTTGCTATGTAGCTCAGTCTCGTAACTTACTGTATAGCCCGGATTAGCCTAGAACATATGATGGTCCTGCCTCACCCCCTCAGGTGTGGGAATGACTGGCCTGTACCATGATGACTGGCCTGCCTGCCTGTGTCTTTCCTTTCGCTCTTAGGAGCTTCATTTGGCCATAAGAGCATAGATGCCCCTGCTGTGCCCTGGTATTTACTGGACAGGGTCTTTCTGCCTATCTGGCCTCCCATTCCTGCTGTTCAGGCTCCTCCAGGAGCGTGTGTGTAACTACCAGACCTGAAGTTTGTTTGGGGCTATTGGAATAAGTAGCTAACATTTTACCAAAGAACAGACTGAAAAACTGTCTGGCTTTTCAGTGAAAGCTGAAGTCTTCAAACACTTACCTTGGGTGGGATTTGCCAGGACAGTTGCTGTCCAGATGGTGAACTGGATTCCCAGTGTTGCCTGCTGTACTGTTTTCCCGGAATTGTCTGCCTCAGAAACTATTCATTTATCATTTTTACCACGTATTTATTTAGCTGCTTTTTTTTTTTTTTGGTCTGTTTTTAAAAGAAAAGTCTTACTCTGTTGACCAGGATAGCCTGGAACTCAATACATAGGCTATGCTGTCCTGCATGGGAACACAGAATGCAAGAGTTAGTGTTCTCCCTCCGCTGGGTGTGCTCTGGGGAGTCAAACCAAGCCATTGGGCTTGGCAGTAAGACCCTTTCCCCACTGAGGCATCTCGATGGCTGAAGTCTAACTCATTTTTGTAAAATTTAGTGTAAACTTTGGAATCAATATGACAACCACATATTAAATATTAGTATTTTAAGTACATGAAGAAAGTTGTTTTTGTTTATGTTTTTGTTTTTTTTAAGTGAATCACTACTTGAGGCAATTGAATGGTAGTGCACGCCTTTAATCCCAGCACTTGGGAGGCAGAGGCAGGAGAATTTCTGAGTTTGAGGCCAGCCTGGTCTACAAAATGAGTTCCAGGACAGCCAGGGCTATACAGAGAAGCCATGTCTCAAAAAACCCAAAACAAATAAACAAAGCAAAGCAAAACAAAACAAAACAGTATCTTAGGCTGGGTAGATTATAAAGAACAAAAATTTGCTTCTCACCATACTGTTGGTGAGGACTCTCTTCCAGACTGCCTTCTTATAATCCCACAGGGCAGACGGGGCTGGGGGCTACCTGGGATCTCTCCATTAAGGCACTAGTTCCACTATGAAGGCAGCATCGTCACGACTTCACTGCCAAAGCCTCATCTAACATGATCACACCATGGATTAAAAACTCAACATGTGGAGGTTTATTTGGGGTGTGGGGTGGATATTAAATCTATAACAACTGTATTCTATCTATGAAGAGAGTGTCAATATATTTCAAAGAAGCAAACCCATGCAGAGTGTGTTCCCTTAGCACCACAGATTTAAAGCAAACACTGAAATAGCCCATACTTTGAGGGAAAATAGCAGAAAAATAGAAAATGAAATACTATCACAACACGGGAGGTTCAACTAACACATGCAGAAAAAACTTCTTGGTTGCAAATGTACGTGTTCTAAATGATCAGGTAAGAGCTTAGTCATGTGAGTGTCCATCAAAGTAGGAAAGAGGAAAAAAAAGCTAATATCAAATGATACACAGCAAAAGACAATAGTGAAGAAAAGAAACTACACACAGCACAAGGCAGCAAGAGATGGTTCTTTAAAATAACACATTTGTGTTTGTTCACTGGAAGACTCACAAAGATGGCATTTCCGGTCTGAGGTGCATCACTACAGCTTTAAAGATGATGGCTGGGGTGTGGCTCAGGGGGTACAAAGCCCCTGCCTAGCACACATGAGGCCCTAGATTTGATCCTCAGAACTGAAAACAATAAAATGTCCATGTTCATTTTATTGTGAAGAGCAGTTTAGAGCTATATCCTGATAACAGAAAATTATAATATTTAATGTCCTTTTTTTCTTGCTTATATAGACATATCCTATAATTTATATATAGATATAAAGAGATATGTAGATAGGGAAGTAGATAGAAATCTAGATAAAATGGTTCTTATTACAAATACAGTCTTATCTTTTGAATTTACCAAAATATTGTGAGCATTTTCCTGTACCATTAAACATATTTCTACAATTATATTTGCAATAGCTATGTAGTATCCCATTATATGGATATATTAAAATTTATGTAACTAACATGCCATTGTTAGACACTTAAATTTCAAATGGCATAATCAATGCTAATTTTTATAAGATTATTTTTATACATCTGTAAACACTAAAAATAATTTATTAAAAATAATATACCAGTATAGTAAAGTTTGTGACACATGGTAATTTTATGCATACAAGGAATCACTCATGTTATTAAGGCTGAAAGAGTTGTATTAATACAGGTTTTGCTATGTTATCCCTAGTAGAGCACCATGTACTGGGAAAAAAACACACACACAAAGTATGTATTAAGTGTGTTTCATCTTCATAACTAATCTCAGTTACCAACACACATAGACTAATCATGTTTAAAAGAATTAAAATAAATATAATCTTGGGAGCAAGTCCAGCATCAGAAGCCACAGTTAGAGGTTGAAGATGTGGCTCAGACGGTGGTATGGTGGACCAGCAGGTGGCATGTTTGACCCCAGGCACTGCAGATGCCTGTAATCCTGGCATTCAGGAAGGAAACACAAGGAGAATCAGAAGTTCAAGGCCATCCTTGGCTATATGGTGAGTGGTGCCAGCCTGGGCTACCTGTCACACACACACACACACACACACACACAGTAGTAGCAGCAGTAGTAGTAGTAGTAGAAAACAAAAGTGAAGCCACAGTTAGAATTTTTAAACTAAAATTCTATTTTCCAAGTTATATATAAGAAACATGATAACCTGAAGTGTGTACTCAGCTGGCCGACTGTTTCTTCCTGTGTGACTATTTTATCCTGTGCAGTTACATTATTTACTGAATAGTTTATACCCAGTATCACATTTATTCTTCCCACCTACCTGGACGGCATGATTCTTTCCCGTCAGTATGTGTGGTTCCGAGAGGTGAGGAGGCATGCAGAAGGCCACCAGAGCTACCAAAAGGCAGAGCCGGAAACTCCACTCTGGCCTGGCTGAAGTGGGAAAACCATTCCCAGTCCTTGCTTCTCAGAGATATTTTGTTACAAAGATATCTTTTTACATCCTTGTGGGAAAATATTAAATTTAGACAGAGAAAAAAGATTGCAAAGGATATCCATAATTCTACTGTATTCGAGTAGGTATTTTTATTTGGAGGGACATCGTTCTTATGGACCCGAAAATTCAAGCATGTCGCACTTGAATAGCCCCTGCATTTCTCTGCCCTCGCTTTGAGGTCCAGGTGCTTCATGAGCGTCGAAGCAGCGGCGCTTCTCTTAGCTTCCGCTAGGTTCTCTCCTCTGCTCACACCCATTCTTAGTTCAGGAAAGCAAGCGTGTCCACATGCCGCTAAACTCCTACTTTGTTCCTTGCCTTCAGCTGCCTTTTGAGAATATAAAGTGGTCTCTGCCCTCGAGGAACTCTCGGTGGATTTGAAAGGGCTGACTTGCATCAAAAAGGGCACAAATAAATGTACATCTACCGCTGTAGTACGTGGCATGTGAGAAAGGAATGTGGGTTTGCACAGGAGGATTTGACCTCATCACGACAGGCTTTCCTAGTGAGGTTATAAGTGAGTTGGTGTTTGAAGTGCAGGGAAGGGAGGAGGCTTCTGGGGAAAGGGAAAAGCAGTGCAGATCCCTGGACAAGGGAGCCCGGGGGTGGGGTGGGGTGGAGGTGGAGCTCACAGGCAGGGAGAGCATTTGCAAGGGAGAGCATCTGCAAGGCTCTGGGGAGAGGGCATGACTAAAGGGCAGGCAGTTATTGGGGGGCTGAGGTACAAGTTGGGCTGGCGACAGTGGGAACCTTTCTGGGATGCTCACAGCAGGGGCGGCAAGCAATGAATGGCATAGCAAGAGTAAAGGTGGCTTGCGACCAAGCACACGTATGTGGCCAGCATGCCTGAGCTGCTTCTGTATCTGACTTCCGTCTGTCCTTGCACCAGCCTCCTGCTGCCAGTGGCCGGTACAGTGGCTGTGCTCAAGTACACCCGGAGTACAGCTAGTATAGCCAAGGAACTGAATCTTAGTCTTGATTCAATTTCTGCAAGTCTATTATTGTAAGTTTATCGGTATGCCACGTGTTTGAATGTATCTATCTATACCATCTGGGTGCAGGTGCCTGTGTGGGCCACAAGGGGGTGGTTGTGAGCCAAATGCTGTGGTTAACTGGGAATCAAACTCAATTCAGCCAGCAGCCAGGGCTCCTAGCCTCCAACCACCTCCCCAGCCCCTAGTTTTCAGACATTTAAATGTGAATGTGAGAAGCACCGTGAGGCTAGGGCTTACCATTTTTAAACAGGGCACTGATGGCTCTGTAGTACCTATGGATTATGGATGGCTCTGCCCAAGCTGGTATTCTGTTCTACCTTTCTGCAAAATAAAACAGTGTCTGCTCCTCTGGCAGGATAAAGAAGAGGTGAAGGTGTCTGTGAACACGTAGAGAACCCCTCTTCTTGACTTATGGGAATGCAGATGCACTTCAGAAGAACAGAGGTCTCTGAGAGAGTCTATCAGGCTTGCTCCGTTCTGCCTTGCCTTTCCTCCTTTGAGGGTGAGTTTCGTCTTATGTTACATTTGTAGCTATTTGACTACTTAGTATCTTCTTGGTGAGCTACAAGTACACTAAGGTGGTTTTCTTATTTGGGGACTGTGTCAATTACTCATAGGCTCTGCAACACATAGACTCACCAAATAAATGAATAGTACCGAAAATGGTTCTATACAGTAGTCTCTCTCCACTCCTCTGTGTGCTTATCTGTAGCAACTGGTACTCATCCCTGGCAACCAGGCTTAGGGTTGCCCTTTGACCCCCTATTCACCCCAGCTGCTTAAAGCTGTTGACAAACCTAAGTCTCTCCTCTCACCTGTGTCCATGAGCAATCTTTGGAGAGACCTTTTCCCAACCAATTAAAAAAAAAAAGATACATAATATTTTAATTAATATTAACCACCTTAAAGGAGAAACCCAAAGTGGCTTTCCAAAAGGTAGGTTGGTAAGACAATATCAATGTACTATTGTCTCTTATGACCTCTGGCAAGATTTGTCTGTGCTTCAGGTCTGAGATGGTAGTGATTGTCTGAGGAGAAAGCGCAGTTTCATTGTAGCATTTCCCTGAATTAGTTGCACCAAGCACTTGTCAGGAGGTAACAGTTACCAAGCATGCTGGGTTTATCACAACAAACAAGAGAAACATCTTCTGCTACTTGGTACCCAAGGGATAGAGGTACTCACTGTGTTAGAAGAGTCAGCAAAGACTCAGGGTGTCTAAGAACCGTTTCTGAAATGGAACCTTGCCACAAAGCATTTCCTCACACGAATGTATAGTCACAACCGAGATGATCGTGGGTGGCCACTGACCTGGACTTCAGTCTGCCCAACGTGGAACTTCAGAGCTTTGTGTATAAACCTAACCTGCTTAGACTCTCTGCTGGAAATTTCCCCACAGCCCTTCCTTTGGGTGACTTTAGGAGCGGTAAATGATTGGCCTTTGTGGAGTTTTCTAAAACTTTTCTACAAAACAAATTCTGTGTGCAGAGATTGTTAACTTCATGGGCTTGCTGGTGCTGGAAACGTCCCGGTAATGCAGGGAACCAGAGGGAAGGCTGCTGAAGTCGTTTGACTCTTCTATGTTAAAACTTGGATTCTTACCAACCCATCTCTTCTTTCCTGAAGTCTGGAAGGCAGTGCTGATGCATTGTCCCAGAAAGCCAGGGCCATAGTGAATCATGGGTAGATGTATTCTTTGAGCACATTTAGCTTTTTATTAGAATTTTCATAAAATTCGAGTTTTATAAAATTTTATAATTTTTCCTAGTGGTTTTTTCCTTCTGCTCCATCATTCTCAATGAAGAGACAAACTAATATAAGGAGAAGACAACGGTTTCTCTGAAGACTTACACCATATTCCTCTGGGGAATTTTAGGAGACCCGCCGAGCACAGACAGCACAGAGTCACCCTGGCCCAGTGTGTAAAACAAGGGCCCTTTGAAGCATATGCAAGTATTCATTTCTTTTCCCATAGCCGCTCCCAGCGTTTCTTATCTCTTCCCTACTAAATCATCGAACACACACACACACACACACACACACACACACACAAACCTACCCTGTCCAGTGCACCCAGTAGGGGGGAGGGGGCAGGGAAGACAAAGTCATTTATATAATGTGTCTCCCTGCTGAGCCCCTAATGGCCGAAGCTTTTGTTCTGCCTTCAGTGGCTGCCTGTGATGGGCAGGAAGCTGCCGGCTCCCTTTGTTCCGTGGCCTTATTCAGCAATTTAGATCCATCATAAAAATCAAATATGCATGTTGCCATCGCCTGGCGCAACAGCTTCCATTTTCACCTTTCTTTAATTTGAACACCACGGGGGTGGGGGTGAGGGTGGGGGGTGGTAGGGGGTGGCGAAGAAAAAGGAGGAAGGGAAAATGGGGGTAAGAAGAAAAAAATTGCTTTGTATTTTTGCTTAGTGGACTGAGCAAATAGTAACGAAAAAATATATATATTTTTAAAATCTCCTAGCCACATTCCATTCAAAGGGAGACATACCACCAAAGTAGGCCAGTAGAATCCCTCCGTAAAATAGTCTCAAGCCCTTCTGGTTAGCGATTAGAGCAGTTCTAGACTTGAATGTAAATAATGAACGAGTAAAAAAAATTATATATATATATAATCAGTACAAAGGGCTAGAAAAGAGGAGGACTCCTCGGGGTTTGAGGAGTCACCCTGTTGAGAGAGGGACCTTGGCACACCATTTCTAATTATAGCCCAAAAGAATGTTTCATGTTCAGAGATTGTCATGAGTTTCTTCTGTTTAAAGAAAGAAAGAAAGAAAAAGAAAAGAAAAAAGAAAAGAAAAGAAAAAAGAAAAGGAAGAGGACTTTAGGCAAAGGTTCAGAGAGGGAATGAGCCATTACATTTCAAGACATATTTTCTCTCCAAATAAAAATGAATACATTGACAGTGATGTTTTTGTCCATTTATTGATTTGCACACTATATTTAAAATGTTCCCAGAACTTCAAAGGTTGTGTTCCCTAGAGTTCAAATAAATTTACATCAGCAGCTTTGGTATTGATTATTCAGAAAAATACCCAAACCCTCTACCTACTCCATTATTAGTCTGAGCAGTGACTTTCCAGAAGGGGTTTTGCCCTAATAAAAACAATATGGCCAATATTATTTGATTTATTAAAAAATAAAAGATCTGAAGAACTGGTTCTTTATGCCTGCTTTCACTTAATAATATGGTGTGTAGGTTCTTTTTTTCTCCTCTTTTTTTTTTTCTTTGAGAGACAAGGTCTTACTGTGTAGCCCTGAAATCCCAGCTTGCCAAGTGCTGGGATACAGGTATGTGACATATGTTTTGAAGGCTCAGGCCAACCCTGAACTCATCCAGTTTGAAGGCTCTACGTCTGTCCTCAAAACCTGAGCTCCTACAGGGTAGGTAATTCCAGGGAGACTTGCAGTAGTTACTCTAAGACACACTGAGTGTTGGGTAGTCAACATGAGACACAGTAAACAAAATGTTTACTGATGGGAAAAAACCCCAGAAGCATCTCTTAGGATTCGCGCTGGTGGACGAGGGTTTGAGTAGAGGCTTCCTATAGAAGATGTACCAGTGAATCTTAGATAAAACCAATTTCACAAGTTTGATCCACCTGTGATAGGAAATCCACCTCGTTGTGCTTGACTAATTAGAGATGGATGAAGAGGGGTTACCCTCTCCAGCATGATTGATTTTTCTGCCAAGATCCCCAGTTTCGGAATGAGAACCTCTGGCATTTGTGAGCGTTCCCTTTAGTACAGTTCGGTGATGCATGTAATCCTTGCTAACTGAATCCATTTTCTCGGTGTTTGATTTATCAGCCTTCCTGTGTCCTGGTATATTTTAGATTTTCTCTAGATTTTCAATGAAATAGAGGTGTGCCCACGAGACAACCTAGGATCAGAAATAAGTTTAATATTTGAATTTTTTTTCAGTTGCCTCCATTAGAAATACTTTAGGTATAATTTTTTTTAAATGGATTCCACATAATTTAAGCTGACATAAGAATTGTGACATTTGTTTTTGTCTTGAATATATCTGTACTGGTAGAGTTAGGATAGATAAAAGCACCTGCCAATTTATAGCACTGGATAGAGTCCGCGGTCGTGGACAGCTCAGACAGAAGCTGCGAGCCTGGGCCACCCCCGGCTCTCCTCCTTCCCCGCTCTGAGAACAGCGCCAGCAGATCTCAGACCCTGTAGCTTCTCATTAAAGTCAGGGCCATCTGCTGGCATTTTATGTTTTCAACTCCCCTTGTGTGAGGAAAGATAGCAGACAGATGTATTAAATGATAAACATCTCATCTTGGAGGACGAAACCTTTTCTCTTTCAGTTTAAGCTAATTTAATGTACTCGCGTATATATTTAATTGAACGTCTTCCCCTTTGCTATTTCAAGTCTGTCTTCCCAAGAAACAAGTTGTGGAAGACGGGGAGAAGATTATTCCAGGCTGTCCTGTTTATGTTTCAGGCTATTCTAGTTACTGCTTGGGAATGCTCAACAGTGAGATTTTATTTTACCTCACGACTGAATTTTTTTTCTTTAAAAAATTTTTTTAATTAGATATTTGCTTTATTTACATTTCAGATGTTATCCTCTTTCCTCATTACCCCTCTGAAAACCCCTATCTCCTACCCCCTTCCCCTGCTTACCAACCCCCACTTCCCACTTTCCTGACCTGGCATTCCCCTATACTGGGGCATCGATCCTTCACAGGACCAATGGCCTCTCCTTTCATTGGTGTCTTAAAAGGCCATCCTCTGCTACATATGTAGCTGGAGCCATGGAACCCTCCATGTGTACTCTTTGTGGTCGGTGGTTTAGTCCCTGAGAGCTCTGGGGTTACTGGTTGGTACATATTATTGTTCCTCCTATGGGGCTGCAAACTTCTTCAGTTCCTTGGGTCCTTTCTCTAGTTTCTCCATTGGGGACCCTATGCTCATTCCATTGGATGTCTGTGAGTCATGGGTATTTTGATCCCCCTTCTAAGAAGGACCAAAGAAAGTATCTACACTTGGTCTTCCTTCTTCTTGAACTTCATGTGGTCTGTGAATTGTATCTTGGGTATTCGGAGCTTTTGGGCTAATATTCACATACCGGTGAGTGTATACCATTTGTGTTCCTTTTGATTGGGTTACCTCACTCAGAATAATATTTTCTAGTTCCATCCATTTGCCTAAGAATTTCATGAATTCATTGTTTTTAAATGCTCTTTTCCTTCCTCTGGATTAAAGGCATGCTAGACTTATAAATCTCAGTAGCTGAAGCCGTTTCCTCTGGGTGCAGCTGAACAGACATTGAGAACACACACACGCTCTAGAATTAGACCGCAGGGCTGGGGATGTGACTCAAGTGCTTACTCAGCATCTCAGAGCCCTGGGCTTGACGCCCAACACCATATAAACTGGGTATGGTAGGATATACCTATAATCCAAGCACTTGGAAAATACCGGTAGGAAGATCAGAAGTTCCAGATTAGACTATCTCAATTCCAGTTCCAGATCCATCTCTGGCCATCTCTATCTTTGGCCAAGTTAAGCCTTTGTACTTTCATTTACAAAAGATCCCCAGCACTGGGTGAGTTTGGTGAGGTGACATAGGGAGCCATCGGAGGTAAGTTTCCTAGGTAAGTGGGCTCCTCGGCAGGTTGAGAAGCAGAGACAGCTATTCCAATGGGGGTTTTGTTGTTTGTCTTTCTTTTGTTGTTGCTACACTGGTGTGTGTGGCTGTATCTGGCAGCCAAGGTGTTTATGAGGGTTCACCCTGAGAATTAACACCCATGAAAGATGAGTTGTGCCTTGCCAACAAGTTTCTTGGCTTGTTGATCGGGCAGGGTTTGGTTTTGTTTTGTTTTTTCCATCTGAGAGCAGGCATCAGAGGCAAGCTATGTTTCAGCCCTGCCTCAGCTAGAGCAGTAAGCCTTCAGTCCTGAAGTAGATCCGGGTGGCCTGCAAGTGTCCAGCAGAAACTTTACAAGGGCTCCACGAATATTACCAGGGGTCAAATATGGAAACTTAAGGGTTCTTTGGAGAGTCAATTGTGTTGGATGGTGTTTTTCTGGGGCAAACACATGAAGGAACGTTTCATTAAAATGGACACAGGCGTGAAAGACTAAGGCAGGCTCGTGAAGGACCGTTTCTCTGAAACAGACACAGGAGAGAGGATGTTCTGCTAAAGCAAGGTCATGTGATGAAGCATTCTTTGCTAAGAGCACTTACTTATTGGTCCACCAGTTGTGTTTGTCAGGACTCCATAGAGAGAAATGCACCCCCCACCCCCACCCCCCAAAATAGCAAACTTCTGGTGGTGTGCTGCAGTTTCTTGCAGCTTCTAAGGACGTGTTGAGGCGAGACCTGTCTGAGGCAAGGCACATGGAGGACACGTGATGTTTGGAGGGCATAACCAGGGCTCCATGAGGTGATGGAGACAGAGCTTGGCTTACTGGTCCAGCTAGCTGTATAGCACTTGTGGGTCTCCTGTCTCTGCTGATCTTCGCTGATCTTCGCTTCCCTGAGAGAGGCACAGCTGAGAACAACTCCTGGTGTTCCTGCTGGTCCCTCCTGCTGAGGCCTGGCTGTCTCTGCTAGGTCTCGCCACCTCTGTTGCTAACTTGACTCTACTAAACTGGACTGCTGGTGTATCCGTGAGGTGTTTGCGAGTGGATCAAGCTGCCGCTGCTGCCTACTGACCTGTGAACTGAACTGCTGATTTCCAGACAACGCAGACGGGAGGGAGTTGCTCCCAAGAAACTTTGTAAAGTTTGTGGGTCCACTTCCCCTGTATCTTTTCTTTTCCACTACCTCTGGTGGGTTGTAAGGCATTTAAAAACCATCCTTAAAAATAGGACTTGAAAACTTAAAGTTGCAAGGAGTGGTGCTGCTCCGTGTACGTTCAGCTATGAGACCCCTTTCTGCTTTCAGTGTCTTAAATGCTTGCTCTACTATTACCCATTTAGACAAAAAGACTCAGCATAGTGTTAGGTTAAGTGTCTGCCTCTGGGTCATCAGCTTCCTGGGTTCTCATCCTCATTTCCCCCAGTAACAGCCCAGCAGCACCAGTTGCTTCTCAGTCTGTTTCTTCCTTGGTGAAACAGAAATGATGTTAGTTAGTATCCATGCTCATGGGGCCGGTAGGAGGATAGGGTATGTTCACACACACTTCGAACGGAGCTCGACATGTAACAAGCACTCATGTGTCATCAAAAGTGTACCTGGGAGTCAGACACTTATAGGTTTAAGTCCCAGTCCTATTACTAGCCATTTATGCCAACGGGGTACATGTTACTTAACCTGTTACCTCCTTGTTGGCATCCGTATGACAGAAATGGTGACGCCTGCTTTATAAAAAGCACCAAGTACATGAAAGTAGCAGGCAGCAGTGTTCATACTGCAGTCCTTTTCTAAGATGGAAGAGTAATCCAACCTTTGTTCAGAGAGGACTCTGTGAGCTATCAAACATGTCTACTTAGAAAGGTGCCTGGCAGGAAGTGCTCACTCCTTGAGAACTGGCCAGTAGGTCAGCCACCTAGGTATAAAACTCCGCCCAGTACCTCCCACACCACACCACGAGCATACACAGCTTACTTTGTAAGCTGTCATGAGTCTGTTGTCAGATTATTTATTTATCATTGTCCCCTGTGATCATTCATTCTCTTCCTCCCTCTTCCACTGTGCTTGGTTTTGTCTTCATTTTCCATTTTCTGTTCCAGCCAGTGTCCTGTTGATGTGCAAAGACATTGTGACCACAGGATGAATCCATGACCATCACGGTGGGGATCATGGCAGCGGGCAGGTACTGCTGGAGTGGTCGCTGAGGACTTGTCTTCACAAGTTGGAGGCAGAGAGAGATGGGGCCAGGCGTGGGCTTTAGGAAGCTCAAAACCCCACCTACAGTGATAGTCCTTCAACAAGGCCACACCTCCTAATCCTTCCTAAGTAGTCCACCAACTGGAACCAGACATTCAAATATATGAACCTATGGGGGCTGTTCTCATGCACACCACCACGTTCCCCTCATCCCCAAGTGTTTTGAGTGTTAACTGGGGATCACTATGACACCTGTGCTCTAATGGTCTTTTCGACCTGTTCTTGTTTCCGAGATGTATTAATCAGGTTAAACCTTGCCTTCAGGCACAGAAAGGCTCTTCCTTCCTGGCGGGTAGCTACCAGCTCTTCTCCATAGAGCATGAACACAGCGTAGCTGGCAGAGAGGGTGGTGCCAACTCTGGCCATAGGGCAAAGGTCAGAGGCTCACTCGGAGTGGGCACGCACTTGTTTCTTCCAGACAAAGGAAAAAAGCAACACTGCCATCCTTCCTCACCTTGGGATTCTCTGGCTGTGTTAGCCCCAAATATTGTAACTGTAAATACGACCTGCTGGCGCATACCTGGCTTTTACCACGATCCTCTGATGCCGTGTTCTGTTTCCTGGTCTTGTAATAGCGGGGAGCTCTCTATAAACTCGTCAGTGTTAGATGGTGGTTTGGCACAGTCATCTACTATGTGTAAACTTCTAAACTATTTCTCTGCACAGTGGAGCAAAGAAACGCGTGTAGCTCAGCCTCCCTTTTGCAGAGCAGAGGAAATAAACAGCCTGAACTCATAGCAAATGGCAAATCATCTATGCTCAAAAGCTTAGACTTCCTTTTGGGATATATTATCATGAAGCATTTTAGGAATTATAACATCTTTAATGTTATACCTTAGTAGAAGCATTGCAGCTGTAAAGGCAACACCATCACTTGAACTGGTGACCACTTGAACCTGCCTTCACCCCGGAATCTCAAATCCCCTCAGATTCCACACACACTTATTGTTTTAAACATATAAAATGTGAAGCTCTTTTCTTGTTTAGAAACATATCTCTTTACTCTCTGTTGTGGCCAAGCTGAGCTTGAATTCACTGAGTCCTTAAGGATGACCTGGAAACCCACCCTTTCCCCCGAGTTCTCTGCCCTTACCTCTCACGAGCCGTGGCTGAGGACCTGTGGCAGGACCCTGGTTGGCACGTGAGACTCTTCCTGGACATTTCTCAGGGCATCTACATCGCTTCTGCTTTGTTTTGAGACACTGTGCTTGCATTTTTCCTGACTATCCCCACGGATGGTTTTTAGAGAGTTTTTGTATTACGGGAAATCCCTGGCTTTGCTTTCTCTTTAGACTCTATTCCTGAAATGCATGAGGGGGGGATAAGATTTTTTGTAGCTGTTCAAATTTTATCTTTGTTCATCATTTATATTTAGTATGTAGTAAGTTCTCAGTAAATAATAGTTGTAGTTGGATCCATAAAAGTCTCTTTATCTTTTTCACTATTTTTGTTTGTTTGTTTTGGGGGGATTTTTTCTGTTGGTTTTTTTTTGTTTATTTGTTTTATTTTGTTTTGTTTTTAGACAGGTATCATTTCATAGCTCTCTCTCTAACCCCAGGACAATGTCTGTCTTTCAGATCCCCCGCCTCTGCTTTCAGAGTACTGACATTATAGGCATTACCACCATGCCCAGCCATGGTGTCATTTTCAAAGCAATTTTTAAATGCTACACAGTGTCCAAAACAATTCCGGAATTTCCCATAGAGCTTATGTTCAGTCTTTTGAATATAACCCCTTAGAAATTTTTTTTTTATTAATTCTTTGAGAACTTCATACATTGCATCCTGGTTATTGCTTATGTTTACTTCCACCTTAATTCCCCTCAGGTCCACTCCCCCTACCCGCCTCCTACTTAATGTGATCTTTTAAAAATTATGATTTAATAGCTCATTGGTTCCAATATGTGCTGCTTGTATACTTCTGGGTGTCGGGTCATTTCCTGGAGCATGGGTGCCCTACCAGGATCCATAGCCTTAAAGAAAACTAACTCACCCTCCCCCGGAAACCATAGCTGTTCTTAACTCTTCAGTTAGGGGTAGGGACTCATGATCCCCTTCACCCCAGGTTGACTGGCTTGATCTTATACAGGCCTTATTCAGGCAGCCTCAGCTGCCGTGAGCTCATGGGTCCTGCTGTTCTGGCACATCTGGAAGACACTCTTGTACTGCGGTCTCCTCTCCAGCTTCTGGCTCTTGTTGTTTTTCAGTAAGTGGGCCTCAGTGATGGCCCATCCTTGAGGATGGTAATATAGATGTCTTCACGGTGGCTGAGCACTCCATATGCTCTTATTCACCTGAACTTTGGCCAGTCGTGAGTTTTGCTTTAATTACTACCACTGCACAGAGATGTCACTGCTGAGCACTGAGCTGCGGATATAGACATATAAACTTAAAAAGCAGTTCAGCACTATGTCCCTTTATCAGAATAATAGTAGTGGGTGCATCCCTAGGTCTGTGAGATCTCAAACTGTGGGTTCTTGGTAATATTTGCAGTAGCATGTAGGTGTTCCCTCTGTGGGGGTGACCCACAGAAAACAGTGGGTTAGCCCCATAAAATTCATGCCATTATTGTACCCATAGGCATACCTTACTAGGCTGGTCACTATTACAATTCCCTGGGGTTTGTTCTCCCATCAGCCTCCATGGCACCTCCTAATACTTTGAGAGCTAGCCAGAGGGAGCATGCTTTCTGGTCGGTACCACTTGATTTCTGTATGTCCTATGGCCAACATATAGAGTGTGTTTAGCAATAAAGTCTTTCTATCGCATTTTGGTGGGCAACCAAGAGCAAAGGAGAGAGCTTATATCATTCTGGGGGGATCTCAGGGATGAATGATAATCTCTTTATATTAATTAATATTTGCTGAATGCCTATAGAGTGTATTTCTAACATAATGATTTCACCCTACCATAGTAGATTGACTTTTTTCATTGCCATTGCCTGCCAATCTTCCTTTCTTTGGTACAAAAAGTGAGATAATAAATCGTTCCACTTTGCAAGAGTTCTAGCTTTAGAATGCATATGCCAAGTAATATAGTACAAAATACGATGTTATAATAAAAACGTACAATGGAATAGACACGATCTACACTGAGCTTCATGGAAGACAGAGAAAGGCCTGGCAGACAGAGAAAGGGCTGTAAACAAAAACTCAGAGCATTGATTCTGGAGTGGAATGGGGAACATCAAAGGAGGAGTTAGGAAAAGAGACAGGGAACCCCAGAGGCAAAGGGGAGTCTGGCAAGTGACTGACTTGCAGTCTGTATCATGAGTTCCTCTTTGGTAAAAAAAGGACGGGGTTGCACCTGCTAAATATTATATACCATTATAAAAGGAAATATATATATATAGATATAGATATATACTATAACATAATAGATACTAACATATCCATATATTGCATATATATATACATATGTATATATATATATACATATATATATATGTAGAGAGGGGATGTGAATGAATGAACAGGACTGAGGAATCTTCTCTATTGTTTCCTGTTACACTGGAAGCCACTAAAGTCTTATAAATAAGAAAGAGAAACAGTAGTTGCTGTGGTTTGATTATGGTGGTACTGAGTACAGTTGATAGGAGATACTAGTTCAAAGAAATATACTGTGACAGGGAAGACAGTTTGGACTGGGCCTGACTAGACTCGTTTATGAGAATGAAATTGGAGAAGTAGAGGGACTAATGTAGAGTTCCCTAGGACACACACACTCTCAAACCAAACCAAAAAAAAAAAAATGGCTACAACAAAGAGGAAAAAAAATGGATTTTTAACATAATAAAACAAAATTTGTTCTATCTATTGCTTATTAAGTTGATACTAAAGGCAATCAAAAAGACATTGCTAAAAATGTAAAATATATAGTTATGAATAAATAAATGTATAATTCCCCCAGGATATTTTTCTGTGGTTAGATGTTATCATACTTAGGTAATCAGCAGTAATGTTGCATACATGTTTCACTGCCTCTTTAATGAAAAAAATTAATGAAGTAAAAAAGTAAATCATTAGTATGCAATGGTAGTTCCTGGAATGTGTACTTCTAAAATGGAGATCAAGTATATTTAAGGATTAAGGACCAGAATTTATTCATTTCATCTCTAAGATGCCGCCATATTTGCTGGTCTCCTTTGTTTCTATTAGTGTTTGTATACAGACATCTACAAATGTCTACGTTTCCTACACTTTAGCATTACGCGTTTTTAAAAAAGATAAGTAAGGGGAGGGAGCAAAGCCTGGAACTGGTTAACATTAGGCACCATTACAACAAGGGGGAAGTTCATGTTCATGCGACTGGTCTCAGGTTTGGCACGGGGTTTCAAGGGTAAATGCTTGCACTACCGCTTCCTAGAGTCTGTTACCACTGATGGAGTTTATGAAGAGCATCTGCACCATGCTGTGTACCAATGTGAAGTTAACTATCATTATAGAAAATGTGGGCACACATAGGGCATATTGTGTGTGTGTGTGTGTGTGTGTGTGTGTGTGTGTGTGTGAGAAACATGTTTGAGGAGTTGGCTCTCTCGTGGCTTTTTCTGGGTTCTAGGACTTGAACTCTGGTTGTCAGGCTTGGCTGGGAAGCCTTTACCCATTGACCTTCTCACTGGCCCCTCATCAGATCTCTTAACCACCTTTCGTCTGTGCTGGCATAGCAACAAGCCAGGAGCCTTCCCTAAAAAACATTGCCCATGACTCAGTGAACATTGCATTTTACTTAAAGTATTCCCCCTTTTAGGCAAGCGAACCACATTCCAAGGTTTAAAGTGAAATGGAAAGAAATGTTTCCAAGGTCAGCATGTTTATGGATACCAATCTGTATCATTTATTGATGAATGCATAATGTCATATATGTTTGTACTCAAATATTGCAGAAGAGAACGAGTGATGTTCAGTCAGGAAGACCTCTGGTGATGAAGGAACATAGCTATCTGTTCTTTCTTCTCAGAGGAAAGGAGAGAAGGAACTTGGTAACATCATGAAAATGAAACAGAACCCCTTGGTGACTAAGGAGCAGGAATCTGGGTGGCTGTCAGTGAGAGCTTTCATCTCGGGCCATTTGCTAAAGAGAAAAGATGGTAGGAAGAGGCTTCAGTCATCACATCGGCCAAAGGGAGGTCAGGACCCCCATCAGAGAGAGAGGAGAGAACTTCAGACTCCCGCTCTCAGGTCTGACATGGGTTTTCCTAATGATGCCTGTTAGCTAGGCTTCATCCTTCAAATGACAATGACAGCAGAAGTCACTGGGCAGTGGGGGCAGTAGTCACGGCGTGCTTTTGAAATAGTCTCAGGTCTTCAAGTCAACAGCGTGCCATCCATGCCTTCCACTACACTGATAAGCGTTGATTCTCGTTAAGCCTCACCGTGGAGATTGATGCATTCAGGTGCCGATTGGTGTAGCAGCAGGTCAGTGGCACTGATGCGGGATAACACTCATAAAGGGCGTATCCTTAATCCCAGGCTAAATCAGCAAAGAAAACACAAGAGGAGCTAGGGGAGGTTGAATTCTCTACCCTAAGTGTCAAGCTTTCTTTCCTCAAGTGCCCAGAACATCTTAAAACTTTTGAGGTATAAATGAGTTCCCTGCTGAGACCAGCTGTTTTCCATTAGCTAATCCTGATGTTCTGTTTTTATCTAGGTGTTCAGAACAGTGTAACCGGCACAGTCAAAAGACAAAACAAAATATAAAGAAACCCCCAAGTGTTGGCAGGGCCATTTTTGCACGGTCCTTCAATAAAATGGGGGCTTTACTGTCTATTGGAAATGACAACAAAACTTTAAAAATCATGGAAATGACAGATTTTTTTTTACTGTTCTTCATTCTACTAAGTCCTTATCAAGACTTTGAAAGGAGTTTGGGTGGTAATCAGTCACACCACCATGCTAAAAATTTATGACATTTATTTGTTTAGTGTGCATGCTTGTGTAGTGTGCATGTGTGTGTGCACCACACACATGCACACACACACACACACACACACACACACACACACAGTTGCCATAGGATACCCCTAGAGGTCAGAGGACAAGTTGCAGAAGTAGGTTCTCTCCTTCCACCATGTGAGTTCCAGGGAAACTGAACTCAGACTAGGCCTGACAAGACTGCAGCAGACACCATTACTGCTAGGCATCTCCCTGGCCCTCAAGAATTAAAATGAGTAGAAGTCTTTTGTTGATAGCAAGTAAAAGTCCCTGGCTTCTGTCTTGAGAGATTAGTCCTATGTACATTACCCCTGTGAGATATTCACTTAAATATATGTAAAGGTTTCATAAATTATAAAGTCCTACAGAACGTATTCACTCCCACTGGCTGATATAATTCACTCAAGAAGAATTTACTGTTTTTTACTGTCTGTTACCTATTCCTCTAAGACCTAGAAATATAATGATGAGTACAATTTTATAGGAATGAAATGCCATACACAAATGAGTAAAATACATAGAAATAGTCTCTTCAATTTTCATCCCCTTTCTTGGCAACATTTACAGAGAAGATACCAATTATTTTGATGCCTTACCATAACCTTATCAAAGGAAACAGGAGGGAAGCCATTGAAAAAATAGTTATTGACAGTCATACATTTTGAAGTGTATTTATTGTCTTTGTTATGCTAGAGCAATGTTACTGGGGTCTGCTGGGGACATCATATTTTGAGCTAGGCAGATAGCAACTTCTCTTGAACTTGGGTTGGTTTTTTTTTTCTCTAATGTGTGGAGAGCAGATGAGATCATGTCACACACGTTGAGTACAGTGTTTCGGCTCATGGGACACACGAGGTTCCTTGGTGCACCTGCTGTTACAGCACCAAGAGGTTCTCCGTTCTTCCTGCCTACCAGCCAGTGAGTCTTCTCTGTACGCTGCTTTTTAGAGCAGCCTTTGTGAGTTTTCTTTTGGCTTTCCCCCAGCTCATGGCTCAGGGTTCAGCTCCAAGACACTGTATATTTACGAGGCCATCTTTTGGCAACAAAAATGCCAGGAGTCAGTTGCCCATTAAGAAGGCAGCATTAATCAAGCCCTTGTCAAAGCCTAATACATACTGTGCAGCTCTCCCAAAGATTCCAGCACATAGGTGGAAACACAGGCGCACGCAGCCCTTGATCTCCTGAGCCACTGTTGGCAAATCTCCAGTCATTCATTTCTTCTCTAATTAATGACATTCCTGGCATGTGGGGGTCATACAGCACAGAATGTGTCCACACTGCCTTCTTGGCTTTACCGAGTTACATGCACTTTGAATGTAACTGTTCTCCAACTCCCCCTACCCCCACCTCTGCTTCTTTCTCCTTTTTTTTTCCTTCCCATATTAGTCTAGTAAAATGAGAAGGGACAGACTTTGGGGGTTGGTCTGAGATTAAGGAAACTATCCCAACACCTGAGCCGAATCTCCGGTTTTTCTTGGAATTCAAGAGTGATTTGCCCTGGTGATGCCAACATGACTGCAGTCCCCCAGGAAGACCGTGACCGTCCTCGTCCACGCCACCTTCGCTTCTGCTCTCTTTCTTTTCTGGGATGCCTTTTTTCCTCTTCTCTTTTCCTTCTGCCCCCCACCCCTCCCACCCCCTCCCACCCGTGTCAGATCTTGTTAAGAATCTCAGTCTACTTTGTGATGCTGTATTAATACAAGGGTAGTCAACTTTTAATAAATGGAAGTTTATTTGGTCCACTTTTCTGGAGACCGGCGAGTCAGAGGCCGAAGGGCCATGTCCAATGAGGCCCTTCCTGACGCACTGTCCTGTGGGCTCAAGCACACGCTCCAGTGATCTGGGGAGGACGTATCCAGAGATGAAGAGAGGGAAGGAGGGAGGGAGGGAGGGAGGGAGTCAAACTCATCTTTTGTTCTTCTGCATTACCTACAAGGTAATGTGCTCACCCCTCCCAAGTCCCACCCTCTCAAGACTTGCCTTTGGGTTTGCATTTAGAACATAAGAACTCTGGGAACAGACTCTGGAGTTGGGGATCTCCTTCACCAACATGCAGGTTATTGTAGAAATTTTAGTGTTTGATTCGTATTGATCACTACTACCATATAGATTTTATAGGCTATCTCCCCCACCTTAGATTTTGGCTAGTTTATTCAGAGAAGTAATTATATCATAGACATTATTATTATTATTATTATTATTATTATTATTATTTCACTGTCTCTGTCTCTCATCATCCCAACTGTATTCACACTTTTTAAAAACTAAGCACCGTGCTTCCTCGGGGATGAGGGGCCTTCAGCATCCTAGGACTTCGGAGTCAAATCAAAGACGACTATGTAATTTATAAAATTACAGACACCACACAGGGCAAAGATCACTGTAAGAAGCTTATCTATAATCAGACTAATTTGAATGCCTCAGTTCATCCTCTAATTCACCCCAAATTTCCATGCGAATTTAAAATGTCTCTCTAAGCACCCAAGGCAAATCTCAGAAACATCCAGTCATCCCTAAAAATGAAAAATCCTTAAAGAAAAGCCAGGCCTCTGTCCCTCCTGTCATGTGTACGCCTCTCATTCAGACAGCGCCACGGGATGCAATTAATGCTGGTCACTCTGTTCTGTTCTTCCTTTTTCTTTTTCTGTTGATGGCTTTAGCAGTGTGGTGAGAGAGTAGGGCCGAGAGGAAACGTAGAGGCTGTGATTTCTATTTATCCACCTTACTTTGTTAGTTAATGACAAACGATAAAACAGCTAATGCATAAAAGGAAGGTCGCTGTATATCCTCAGAAGAAAATACTTGTTAAAGCTTAAGGGGGGTGGCTTAAGAGGCTAGCAGCTAATGAGCTCTGTAATGTCAACTACGGAATGTCACTGGCATCCTGCACAAGCAGCCCATCCAACAGAAGATGTCTGTACTTGGCGACTGCATCCTACTTCCTCTTGTATGACTTTAAAAGGGAAGAAAAGGAGGCAGCAGGGAACGAGGGGCGTGGGTACCTGGATGAGCGCTATTAAAGGAGGGGCCTGATTGCTCTGTAATTGCAGAACTAGGCTCTTGGGGCAGCCTTTGTCATCCCTCCTTGGCTGACACCAAATGATAGTGTGGCTCTGTGATAAGAAACAGGACCAGTGTCTCCATGGTAACTAACTGAGCTCTATATATTACACCTCATTACAAATGGGAGCAGATAGTAATAAATGTATATGTGTGTGTGTGTGTGTGTGTGTGTGTGTGTGTGTAATTCTTCTACCTGGGATAGGATAGGATAGAATGGAAGAATAGAAATTTGATTGCATTTGAACGTTCAGGTTGATAGACCCTTTCCCCCATTGGTGTGGGTAAATATTTCATTTCTCAGTTCCTCTGATAGTTTTGTTCTGAACCCATCCAGCTGTAGCTTGAAAGATTAATGATGAGCAGCAAAAGACCCTGAGAAGAGGCAGAGAATGAATAGAAACCAGCATGGGGAAAAAGGAGAGTACAGCCTGACCTTTGGGACAAATAAATAAGGATTTACTAAGTCTGCTAGTCTCATCTCCATAGCCGAAAAACCTGGAACCCATTAGAACAGAAACCTGGAGAGTTTTATACATAACGATCCCTGAGAGTTCCCAACTTGCACAGTCTAGTGACAAGAGAGAAAGAAAGAAAACGAGGAAGAAAAAATATTGGCGACTTTCCTTTCCAATTTTCCCTTCGATGGGTATTGACTTTAGTTTAGCACATCTAGCTTCTCCATGACACCCCACGGGAGGCTATTGCACCTGTGTGTACATCTTCATGAGGTTAAACACATTCCCTCAAAACATAGCTCGCCCGTGTCTGCGTCTTAAAGAAAAAGGGCAAATTAAAAAAAGTCATCAGCAAGTACAATCTATTAACAGGAGAAATTAAAACTTTCTATTCAAGACACAGAAGGTAAATATTAGCTTGAAGAGCAAAGACCCCGGAGCTTTGGTGAGGTTGGATTAGCTTTGCTGTGTTGGCCCATCAGCTCTTAGGTAAATGATTTTAAACTATGAAGCAAGAGCTCTTAGTAACCCAGCAGGAATTTCTTCTGATCCTTAAGGTTGAATCCCCCCTTCCTCCCTCCTTCCCTCTGTCCTTTCCCTACATCTTTTTCTCGACCAGTCTAATCTCTTAATGCTTAATGTCAGTTGGCACTAGAAGAGGCACAAATATATTTTTTGAACAAAAATACTCACCTCAGTGGCCTCTGTAACACAACGTTCTTCCTTGCGGGTCCTTCCTACTGACTTCTTACTTTCCTGCCTGGTGTGTGAAAACCCCCTGTTAGGATTTTGATAGATAAGTATGTTGCATAGGGGTGGCCAAAAGGAAGGGACACAAATAGGCAAATGCCCCCCAAAGGAGTGAAAACACATATCCATGCCACACGTGTGTACACACATGTTCATGGCTGCATGACTCAATACCCAAAAAGGAGAAACAACTTGAAGGTCTATCGACGATGGATGGGTAAATGTAATGTGGTATATCCTTATAGTAGAACACCTTTTAGAAATAAAAGAATCGCAGTGCCAAAGACCACTTATCACATGACTATATTTATCAGAAACTTCAAGAATTGGCAGACCCGCATAGATAACGGTTGAATGGGTAAATGGTCAAATCCGAGGTTGGTGGGGGGCAGTGTGGGGGAGCTGGCATGACTGCTATAGGAATTGTGGGTCTCATTTGGAATGGTGAAATGACCGAGACAGACTCAGGGATGGTGGCTGTAAAGCCGTATGTACCAAAATATTGGGCTCACCGGGCATTTTCGGTAATATAAAATGCATGCTGTGAAATCTCTCAAGCAACGGAAGTAGACAGAAAGGAAGACAGTGGTCTATAGGAGAGCCACACGCTTGAATTGCCTGGAAGTGTGTGGTGTTGTACCAGGTGGACTTACAAATGACCGATGACCCTGGTTTGAGCCTTTAGAATGCCCTATTTGGATCTGTCACCAGATTGATGAACAGAGATACTACAGCTTTGTGCGGTGTATTACCTAACAAAAATATTTCTTAGAGTTGAGACCACGTTATCTTTGGGGAACTGTGAGAAGGCTATTTGTAGGAGAGTGTTCGGTTATGTGAGGCTAGAAATGGATTCCACCCATGAGGGGTATGGAGAGCACTATGTTGTCATTCTCCGGACTAACATCAGGCATGGTCCATTTGGAAATTCATTCTCCAAAGTGACCAAAAGTAGAGGCAGGTAGATCTAGGTCTCCATGGTTACTACTGTTCTATCTTAGAACTTCAGGGACATTGTGTGCAGTTAGACTTCTCTGACCAGGTCCATCCAACAGTCCCTGACTCTGACTTTTATCACTGTGAACTCTTACACACTCTTATAATTTCTTTTGGAGAGAACAACGGCAAAAACAAGCAAACAAACAGCAGATCCCATAGGACACCAAACATATCCTGTATTTAGAAACACAGGACGTGTAAGAAAGTTGGCCCTTGTGGCAATTTTAATTAAAAAAGGAATCAGGGAAATTGGATCGTCTTGTGTTTCTTTTTTTAATAAATGTGAACTGTAGGCATGTAACGAATATGCATCAGACCTTGATCAAAAGTAGCCTGTTATCTGTATGATATACGTATAATATACAGATTATTATGTACTTGACGTGATTTGTGACTTATCTGAGTACAGTATTCACTTTGTTTTTTATTCATGTGGAAAAGCTTTTCCCCATTTCAAAGTCTGAAATGAAATGTGTGCTGAAGACTGTACGTTCATTCCCACATGGATAGCATCGTCCTGCAGTTTCTTAAGGAGGAGGGAAAAGCCATTAGAAACCTGTATTCTCGTTTGGCCAGATTGCTTTAATTCCGTCTCTTTTGCTTCTTTAATCAATCAAGAGAAAGCTCTCCTGCAGATTCAGAGCTCAGAAGTACACTGCTCTGCACTCCTGTCCGTGCCCAGGTCTCTTGGTCTCTGGGGAAAACGATGACATCTGGGGAGATTTCTTTGTTCCTCTTTGTTCTAGCAAACTGTTTGAAATATTTGGGTTTCTTTAAAAATTGAAATTTGATTCTTTTCCTTCTTTCTCTCTCTCTTAGGTACTAAAAAGTTTCACTGTTTTGGAAAGGGACTGAGAACTAACAAAGGGGCCCAAGATGATAGTTAATATCATTTAAGAGACAACAACTGACCTTCCATGATTTCTAATCTGCTTTTAAACGGGTCATCCTATGAGTCTCTTATCTTCTCTTACAGGGCATTGTCGAAATCCACTAACTCTCCCATGTGGCAGTATTTTAAGGGTCTAAATAGCTGTCTGTCTTTGATGGTGCTGCATGCTGGGACACCTGTGAACTGGCCCTGTAAGCAAATCTTCCCAAAGAAGATTTGGAAAGGCTTTTAGATGTTTTAACCGCAATGATCTTACTTCTTACTCCCCCAACACAGGCTTGCTAAGTCTCAGTTAACAGCAGGAATGAAAAGCATTTGTTTGTTTGTTTTGTTTGTTTTAAGACAAACCTGTGGTAAATCCCAGGTAGCTATTGCAGAGGAGATTCTTAAGTAATAAGACAGCAGCAAGCAGGCTTAGCAGATTTACAAACATGAAGTTCAGCAGGCCTCAAGGATGACAGATAGATGACATCAGAAGCAAATACCAACAAGACCATGGCCTTGAGACCTGATTGTAAACAGGAAGTTGGAGCCTCCTTTGGAACACGGAGGATTTCAACCAAGACAAGCATTAGCAAAGCAAATGTGTTTTAAAATTTTGTTAATATACATTTTTCTTTTTCCATTTTCATATACATATGTGTTTCTATATATGGGGACACACATGTGTGCATGCATGTGGAAGCCCAAGGTTGATGTATGTCTGCAGTCTACTTCATCTCTCTTCCTTTTTATCCACTGAGGCAGGATCTCTCAATCAAACCCAGAGCTCACTGATACGCCTGGTCTTGGTAGGCCGCTTGCTCTAAGGATTGTCCATCTGTGCCTTCTGGGACTGAAATTGCAGACTGCCACCAGAGTCACCTGGTATTTATGTGGGTCCTGGGGATCCAAACTCTGGTCTCAGGCTTGGGAGGCAAGCATTTTGACTACTGAGCCATCTCCCCTGCCTTCAGATATTTTTAAATTGCATTTTGTCAAAATTGAAATCAGACAAGGAACAACCTAATAGATTGATGCTGACGATGATTCAGTATTGAGTCTTAGTTTTTCTTTCTTTCTTTCTTTCTTTCTTTCTTTCTTTCTTTCTTTTTTTTTTTTTCATTTCAGTCAGTCCCCAAAGTCAACAAAATCTATCTTAAAAACTGCAAACACAACAGAATATACCAAAAGTCACATAGTCTACAGCATCAGTGTGCTTGCACAGGGCATGGGTGATGTCAGAAGAGCAGGCTAATTATAAAGAGCAAAGACCGGGCTCCTTTCCTTCCGTAGACTGGCCTAAGTGACTAATCTGTGTGACCAGTGAAAGGTACTTGAATGGATTAGCCTTGGTACATATTACCAGTTTTCTAGGGATTTTATGATTTTGTGTTCTTGTCACATTTTTAAAATTTTATCTTTTTAAGCATCCCACTGTCTCCACATACTTACTAGCCATGGTGGAACGCTTTCTTGTAGCAGTGCTTGTTGGTCCATATGGCCCTGATGACAAACTGCATATAATCCCCTTTCACATGTCTCTTGGACTCATGCAGATAATTTTTTAATGAAGTGCCTTTTATACTTTCTCTGGCCTTTGTGGTTGGTGGCAGTTGCTGTGTGAGCTGGGTCCTGCTCTGTAGCTTAGACTGGCCTCAATCATGGCATACCCCTGACTCAGCTTCCTAGGGATGGCGTGACAATTAGAGTCATTGACACCAAACTCATGTTTCTTGATTTTTAAAATGAGGGGACTTTATTACGTTGTTTTGTTTTTGGTATTGTTTTGTCTGTCTGTCTGTCTGTCTGTCTTACGGGTCCACGTGTCCCAGGCTGTGGACCTTGTGACAGATGTGCCTTACAAATGCGTTCTCCCACGCCATACTTCTCATTCCATTCTTGACGAATACTGTTTGGTGAACACAAGATGTTATTTTTATTGAAGTCAAGATTATTAAGTTTTCCCTATATATTTAATGATCCATGTATTCTATTTAAAAACCTCAGTGGCATCATGTTAGAATTTAAATCTTTAACCTCTTGAGAATTTATTTTAGCAAGAAATATGAGTTGGGGACACCCTCCCCCAAAAGATGCTCACTTAGTTATTCAAAAATATTGCCTACAAATCTTTAAAATGGCACCTTTATGGGTGACAGGAAGATTCCTCATCTGGCAAAGCGAGGCTATGAATTCAATCCCCAGCACCCATATTAAAAAAAAAAAAAAGCTAGCCATAATGACACACAGTTGTAATCCTGACACTGGGAAGCAGAGACAATCAAAACCCTGGAGCTCTCTGGTTAGCAAGACAGCAAGCCTCTATCTAACTCTAGCAAGAGATTCTGTATAAGAAAAAATAAGGTGGATGTTTCCTGAGAAATGATAGGTTAATCACTGTCCACATGCATAAGCACAGTCACGCACATGCACATGTGTGCATGTGCACACACACACATGCACGCACGCGCACACACACCCAAACACATGCACAATGTCATGGTTAGTCGATTTTTAGTCGCAATGACTTTCTATGACAACAAAGTATTCTCAGCACTCAGTAAACCATTAAACCCTAAGAGCAATAATCTCAGAAATAATATCTCTGTGGATAGAAGAAAACCGTGAACGGAGCTGGCTGGCACCCATGACCTTCAGTTTTGTAGGGTTAAACTTAGGAGAGCAGTATCCATGCGGGTTTAGATCTTGTGAGATAAATAACAAAATGTTCCATATGAATACTGGGTATAAATTTCCATTACAACACAAACTCAAAACCTAGGTCTTGGGGTACGGGGGCATCTTTGATCAAAGAGTGCTGGGGTTAAAGTTTCTGGTGATCACACTGGACTGTGACTTTCAGATAACTTCAGGGTGCATAGAAGGAAGATACATTTCTGCAGCCAGAAGATAGCAGAGCTGCCAGGGCGCTTTGTGACAGCCCCAGGGTTATCTCCCATATCAGTTCGGCACAGGGTCCAAGTACACCATAGTCAGGCCTCATTCTGGATTAGGGCAAAGGCAAACAAAACCACCTGGACAGACACTTAGCTTGACCCCTGGCTGAAGAAAGATAAAAATAAGCACAGTAATACTACTGTGAAGAAGGAATTATTGAGCTCCTATACAGTGATTGTAGTACTGGCTGGGGTCCTAAGGAACTGAGCTCCTATATAATGGTATGATATGCTGGCTGGCGTCTTAAGGAAAGGGAAAGCTGTGATTAAAATATACATTGGATCTGAGGATACATCGCCATGGGTAGAATGCTTATCCGTAACATATTGCAAAACCCTAAGTTAGACCCCTAGTATCATATGAACAGGACACTGTTGCACGTGCCTGTAATCCCAGCACTCAAGAGGCAGAAGCAGGAGGATCAAAAGTTCATCCTTGGCCATGTAAGGAGTTTAAAGCCAGCCCAGGGTGCATGATAGTCTGTCTCAAAAGTAGTCAGCTGGATTATTCTGAATACTCCTAGATGGAACAGGCTCAATGTCTGTAATTAAAGTTTCGCCTAGTTATCACATGGGATCACTTGCTTGGGATCCATTGTTGGCAGGTTAGATTGCAGAGACAATAGGACCTGAATCAGCTTTGGTTAATGGAAGTCCATGCCACTGAGCCTGGGTACCAACTCTTAGCTCTACCTCTCTGATCACTATTCATGGCTAGGGTAGTGGGCTAACCAGCTGTGAAAACTGGCCAGTGGTAACTCACAGAGGCATTTGATTGCTTACTGCTCCTTCCATGACAGATTCCTGGTCAGCATCTATGATACAGAGATCTCCCCGCTCCCTGCCTCTCCTAGTGCGTCTGTGCTCTAACCACCCACGATTCCTTGTTTCCTAACTTCCAATCATCTTGCTCCCTGTCAGCACATAGGTGGCTTGTCATTACCCATGAGTTCATACTTATATCTCTCCGCCCGATGCGGGTGACCTCTGCCCCATGCTGTGTCCAGCAGGTGGTTTCTCCCTCTCTGAATGAGGCTGCCATCCTTCTCTGACCCGTTCGGGACATTAGCTCAACACACAGACTTGATCGACAGCTCACACACGGCTGTACATAAAGGTGTTTGAGTCACAGGTGTGTTGTCCATAGGAAGAGACGTGGGGACTGTAGTGGGTCTACACAGAACCTACTCGTGCTTTCTGGCCTGACCATTTTTATCCTGTGTATAGTATCTCTGTCTTGTGGATTAAAACAGATCGTGAACAAACTGCATTTGTGACTTAGTGAGTTTAGCAGTTCTGGACATAGATGTTCATTGAGGAAATACTCCATCTCCACCAGGTACCCTCAGAGCCTTGTCAGTAACTGTTCTTAAGAAGCCGTGTAATTTTATGCTTTAGATATTCTGGCCTTGCTCCAAGGTTCCAGGTTTCACATTGTGCTTCTTCCTGTAGAGTGTGGTAAACACACTCTACATTTTATCACCATCATCACTGATACCATAACACCCTAGGATCTACTAGAATAGTATGAGTCCATGGCCAGACCATTTGCACGGCAGCCTTGAACCTCAGCCTTCTATACAGAGCTCTTCTCTGTTCGTGGCCCTGCTCCAAGCTGACATCATCTCTATTCCCTGCCCCACAGACCAGATCAATATTAGTTGTGAAATGTGTGCCCTCTGGAACTTGAAGAGGCCTCCTAACCATGTGACCCCCAGATACTGCAAGCGTGGCCTTTCCTTTCTGACTTCTCACCTCATTTTTCTTTCCTTTCCATAATTTCATCAGCTACTCCCTCTGTAACGCTGCTAAGTAGTGCGGAAATGTGAGCTGCAAAAAACTTCCTGGCTCGATGCATTCCAAGAAGCAAGGGGAGCTCTTTGATGCTAAAAACGCTTTCTGTGGCAATTTGAATCTGCTCCTTCTTCTTGTATATTTTCACCGTGTGTGTGTGTGTGTGTGTGTGTGTGTGTGTGTGTGTGTGTGCATGTGTGTATTATGGTATGTATGCACTTTGTTGGTGTAGGTGTCCATATGTATAATCCATGTGGATGCCGGAGGTAGACTTCAGACATCTTCCCTCGACCCCTCTCTACCTTTATATTTTGAGACACTTTCTCACTGAATCTGAAACTCATTGATTCCACTGGCTCTCTAGCCAGTAAGCTTCAGGAATCTGTCTGTGTCTAGCCAGGTCCCCACACCCCCAGTGCTGGTATTTACAGGCATATGGCACCATACCCAGCTTGATGGCTGTTTGTACTTTCCTTAAAGTACATGTACATTTTGGGAGCTTGAGAGATGGCTTCCATTAGGAGCATGTGTGCCCTGGCAGAGGACGTGAGTTCTAGTCCCAGCATTTAAATGGTGACTCATAACTGTGTCTAACTCTAGTTCAGGTGCTCTGATACCATGTTCTGACCTCTGATTAGACCAGGAACTCCGATGGTTTGAATGCGCGTATGCAAACATAACACCCAGCCACAAAAAATTAAAAATCTAAACTCTTTTAAAAGATACGCACCAAGAATGCTTTCAAATTTACAGAGCTGGGCAGAGAAATCCCTTAGCATTAGTTATCTAATTCCTCTTAATGTTGTGTTTCCCCCGCTTCCAGTCTTCCCATTTATTAATTCATCTTTCCTACCTCTTTTTAGACTTCTCAGCTAAACATTTTATTGGTACCTTACAATTTCTCAAATTGGAAAGTTAAACTTTCACTTCCACACAAGTAACTTCTAAATTAATACAAATATTCACATATTTTCTCTGGGCCCTGTGGTTATCTCATAAGACATAATGCATTTATTTATTTATTTATTTATTTGTTTGTTTTTATTGGTAGAAAATTTTAGAATTAAATAACTTGGGGTTTGATTTTTTTTTTTTTGTCTTAGAGTTGTTAAGAAAGTTGTTTAAAAAAAAAAACGGGCTGGAGAGATGGCTCAGCAGTTAAGAGCACTAACTGCTCTTCTGAAGGTCCTGAGTTCAAGTCACATGGTGGCTCACAACTATCTGTAATGAGATCTGACACCCTCTTCTGGTGTGTCTGAAGACAGCTACAGTGTACTTACACCTAATAATAAATAAATCTTTAAAAAAACAAAAAATAGAACATTGCCACCAGAGCCCAACATGGTGACCAACTCCTTTAATCCCAGCACTCTAGAGGCAGAAGCAGACAGATCTCTCTATAAGTTTAAGGCCAGCCTGGTCTACAGAGTGAGTTCCAGGACATTCAGAGCTCCAAAGTGAGATCCTACCTCATACAAACCAAACCAAACAAGCAAACAAGAAGGAAGGAAGGAGGGAGGGAGGAAGAGAGGGACGGAGGGAGGGAGGGAGGGAGGGAAGAAAGGAAGAAAGGAAGGAAGGAAGGAAGGAAGGAAGGAAAGAAAGAAAGAAAGAAAGAAAGAAAGAAAGAAGGAACTATTGCCAGGATATCTTGCCTATTTGATTAGAAGATTTTATCTGTACCACTTCTCTTTGAATTTTATTAATTTTTCCTAGCCTAATCATAATAGAATTAGCTTTTGTGAATGGTCCAAGACATTATATTATAAAAGACAATATATTGTGTACATATATAACAAGCATAATACATATGACGTGTCATATGCATACTGAAAATAAATTCAAAGAGTTAAGTAGCTTATTAGTTCTATTGCTATATAACAAATCAACCCAACTTAGTGATATAAAATAATATTATTCATTATTTTATAGGGGTGTTTGGTTGGTTGGTTGACCAGTTTTGTACTAGGATTCCAGGCTCAAGCTAGTTATATTCCCTGGGTGAGAATCTCTCACAAAGATGCAGTTAAGGTATTGTCACTTTAAGGCTCAGCTGTAGAGAAATGCCACAAAGTTTGTCCAGAGGCTGCTGGCCAGCCTTCAGTTCTTACCATCCTCTCTAAAAGCAGGCATAACCATCCCCCCTATAAGCAGGGCAGCAGAAAGACGGGGTCCATGATCTTTTGGCAATTTAACCTGGGAACTGGCATCTCGGCTTCCTTTATAAAACATCACAGGCAGAGGCTTGGGAGATGGCTCCGTTTGATGACTCCGTTTGAGGAAGAGCTTGCCATGTGTCTTAGGTAGGGTTTCGACTGCTGTGGTGAAGCACCATTACCAAAGCAACCTTGGAGGAAAGGGTTTATTGGGCCTACGCTTTCACATCACTCTTTATAAGCTAAGGAAGTTATGACCTCAAACAGGGCTGCTGCACCCTGGAGGCAGGAGCTGATGCAGAGGCCGTGGAAGGATGCTGCTCACTGGCTTGCTTCCCCTGGCTTGCTCAGCCTGCTTTCTTATAGAGCCCAGGACCACCCGTTCAGGGGTGGCTCCACCCATTCAGGGGTGGCTCCACCCATTCAGGGGTGGCTCCACCCACCACGGGTTGGACCCGCCCCCAGCAATCACTAACTGAGAAAATGCCTGACAGCAGGATCTCACGGAGGCATTTCCTCAGTTGAGTTCCCCCTTCAGAAGACTCCAACTGTGCCAAGCTGACATAAAACCAGCCAGGACACCATACAATCATGAAGGCCTGCTTTGATCCCTAGCAGCACATAAAAGTTGGACACATGTTTATATCTGAGTTCTGGGGATGCAGAGGGAAGAGGATCCCTGCGGCTTGCGGGGCAGGCAGCTTTAATCTGATCAGCAAGCCCCAGGTCCCAGAGAGAGGTCTTGACTCTAAAGCAGCAAGGCTGGCTCCCTGGGAGCAACACCCAACACTTATCTTGGAACATCTCTCTCCTCTCACACACACCAACTCACTAGGTCCTGTAACATGCAAAGGGAGAAGATTGCAAGAAGGAACGACTATGGGATGGGGATAAGGGGTTATTAGAGGCCATTTTAGAAGCTGCCCAGAAGCTTAGAATACCCAAGATATAATTCACAGACCACATGAAACTTAAGAAGGAAGACCAAAGTGTGGATACTTTGGTCCTTCTTAGATAAGGTACAAAATACCCATGGGAGGAAATACAGAGACAAAGTGTGGAGCAGAGACTGGAGGAAAGGCCATCCAGACACTGCCCCACCCGGGGATCCATCCCATATACAGTTACCAAACCCAGATACTATTGTGGATGCCCACAAGTGCTTGCTGACAGGAGACTGATACAGCTTTTTCCAGAGGCCTTGCCATTTCCTGACAAATAGAGAGGGGGATGCTCTCAGCCAACCATTGAACTGAGCACAGGGTCACCAACCAAAGGACCCAAGGAGCTGAAGGGGTTTACAACCCCATAGGAGGAACAACAAAATGAACCAACCAGTACCCCCAAAGTTCCCAGGGACTTAACTACCAACCAAAGAGTACACATGGAGGAACCCATGGCTCCAGCCACATGGGTAGCAGAGGATGGCCTGGTCAGACATCAATGAGGGGAAAGGCCCTTGGACCCATGGCGCTCATTGCCCCGGGTCAGAGTAGTGGGAGTGGGGGGGGGGTTAGTGACAGGAGGAGGGGATAGGTGGTTTTCAGAGGGGAAATGAGGAATGGGGATAGCACTTGAAATGTAAATAAAGAAAATATTTAACAAAAATGGAAAATAAATAAATAAAAATGCAATAAAAAGAAGCTGCCAAGCATTGAGTCCTTTGTGATTTGTGTCCCTTGTTTATCCAAATGCACTCAGCTCCTGGCTCTGTCTGTGTGAATGTTACGGTCTTTGCGGTGCCTGTCACTTTAGTCCTACTTGTTCCTCTCAAGCTAGGAGGCCTTCCCTACCCATACACCCCACCCCTGACCCCGAGCAGCAGAGAGGTGGGCGCTGGGAACTTTTTTTTTGTTTGTTTAAAAACACGGAAAATAGGAGGCACAATGAATCATGGTCTGCCATTCTTTTCGAAACTCAATTGCCCCTGATATCGGAAGTTCTTTGATTAGCTCTCAGGATGCAGGATCAACTCTGTGGGGTACTCCAGTTAAGTGGGGTGTTAAGTTGTTTCAGCCTGCTTTTCCTGTCAGTAGAATTTGGGGACCCCCACATGGCCTGTTTTAATTTTTCACTGTCCTTCATCCTGTCCTTTTCTGCTCAAGTTGGCAGGGTTTTTTACAAAGACATCGTGTGCTTGTTGTGAGTCACATTAGCGTTGATTCAATTATGCGAGAGCCAGGACAGAACTCCTCTAGATAAGCCTCTCTTTCCCTTAGGTTTGTGTTTAGAAGTCTAAAGGACAGAGCGTTTAAGCTTTCCGTAGGCCTTGTTTGATGGAGCAGCTCTGGGAAGCACTCTGCCGATTTTCTTTTGTTTTTGTTTTTGTTTTTGTTTTTGTTTTGTTTTGTTTTGTGTTACTTTATCTGCATTTATTTTATGCTGAATTTACTCCAGGGCCATGAGTTCTTGTTTCTTCAGTTTCTTCTTTGATATCTTTTTCTTCCGTGCAGCCTCCTCTTCTGACTTGGGAAGGATTTGTTCCTTCTCAGTGACGATCATCTCTATGTGGCAGGGGGAGTCATGAATGGGTTAATTGGGCCCTGAGCTCTGTAGGTTCGTCTGCACATCTTAGGTGCCTTGTTCACCTGGATGTGTTCAATGAGTAGAGAATCTACGTCTAAACCCTTAAGTTCAGCATTGCTCTCTGCATTCTTAAGCACGAGCAGCAAAAATTCAGCACCCGTTTTTGGTGACCGTCCATGTCCAGCCCCACTGTTTGGCCTGGGTGCATCGACCGACTCTACCATTATACCACTGGAAACAGAAACCATCCTACTGGGTATGAGCTGGTACCTTGGCTTAGTTTCTACTTACGGTCCCTTAATAACCACTAAGCTGACTACCTTTTCATTTGCTTAAAACAAACAAACCCATGATTTATTGTTATTGCTGAGTTTTAGAGGTTTTCTATATGTCCTAGATACCAAAACCTATTGGATATATAATCTGAAAATACTTTCTTTCGTGTTAGAAGTTGCTCTATTGATAATATTTAAAGTTTCATGACATCTGACTCATCATGGTGCCTTCAGTGTTATATCCAAAAAGTCACTGTCAAACCCAGTGTCATAACACTTAATGGAAGTCTCCAAATAGTAGTCAAATTCTGTCTTGTCTTTAGTTAGCTCTTTGATCCATTTTGGGTTAACATTTTCTATACTATTAGATAATGGTGTGTCTTCATTATTTTGGATTTGAATATCTGGTTTTCCTATCACTATTTATTGAAAAGATTGTCCTTTCCCCGTTGAGTAGACTTCTCTTCCTTGAGGAAAAAAAATCACTTGCCCATTGAACTAGTTAATATAGTGGGACATGGCAGAGTACCTGAAACAGTAGACATTTGTTCTTGAAGTCCTAGGTCAGACAGCCATGATGGTTGGAGCTTGGCATTCCCATATCTGTCTTGGTAAGTCCTCATAGGGTAAAAAGTTCTCTGGTTTCTTCTTCTTTGTATAAGGAAACAAGCTCTATTGGGTTTAAGGGCCCAACCTCATTGAACATTAACCACTTCCTTAAAGCTCCTGTCTCTAACAAGTACACAGGGGCAGTCAGGACTCCACAGTGAATACAGGAAGTAGGGTTTAGTTTCAGCCATAGCAGTTACATGTAAGAGTTTATGTATTGACTACCTATTCAATTCTATTTTGTTTATATATCTGTATGCCTACATCACACTATATATTATATGTATGTACATGTATACATACACGTGTGTGTGTGTATGTGTGTGTGTGTGTGTGTGTGTGTGTGTTGGAGGGGTGCATGGTGTGTGTGTGTGTGTGTGTGTGTGTGTGTGTGCATGTAGAGCCAAAAGCCAACAACTGGATATATTCCATTATTGATTTCCACCTTACTTTTTGAGGCAGGGTTTCTCACAGAGCCTGGAACTCATCAACTCAGATAGACTGGCAAACCCCAGTGCTGAGATGACATGCAGGCACAGGATGTCACCCCCAGCTCTTTGACTTGAACTTGGATCCTCATGCCTGTGCAGCAAGCAGTTCACAAGCTGATCCATCTTCCCAGCCTCTCATACTGTTGATTACTATAGTCAACAAATGTGTATCTTGGGCTGGAGAGATGGCTCCGTGGTTAAGAGCACTGACTGCTCTTCCGATGGTCCTGAGTTCAATTCCCAGCAAGCACATGGTGGTTTGCAAACATCTGTAATAGAATCTGATGCCCTCTTCTGGTGTGTCTGAAAACAGCTACAGTGTACTCACATACATAAAGAAATGTGTACCTTTAAACTGTTCGTTTTGGCTACTTGGTTTTTCTTAGGATTAAATAGTTTTCTTTAAGATTCATTATTTTCACCAGGCAGTGGTAGCACACTGCCTCCAGCACTTGGGAGGCAGAGGCAGGCAGATTTCTGAGTTCGAGGCCATCCTGGTCTACAAAGTGAGTTCCAGGACAGCCAGGGCTATACAGAGAAACCCTGTCTCAAAAATAAACAAACAAACAAAAAGATTCATTATTTTCAATATATTGCAAAAGTATTCCTGGAGATTTTTGTAGCAATTGCATTGAACCTGTACATCACTTTAACACTAGTAATAATCTTAGCCATGAACATGGGCTGTCTGTATATGTCCTCTTACAATTTCATTATGTTTTTATTATAAATGTTCTCTATTTACTTGGATAATTAATAAGGATTTTCCTGATGCTATTATAAATAGAACTTTCTTCTTTAATAGATTATTCATGGGGAGGGGTATTAATTTTTGTATTTCTGTTATTGCAAGAATATTCTATAGCTAACAGGATTATTTTAGTTGAAGCTTTAGAGTTCTGCCTATATAAAATAATGTGTTCTGTGAACATATAGGTTTACTTCTTTTCAATGTGAGTGACTTTCATTTCATTCGCTTGCATAATTATTCTGGGTTGGACTTCTAGAAGTATTTTGAATAGAATGGGCAAAAGCAGACATTCTAGCAGACCCCTTCCAAATCTTAGAGAAAAAGCTTTTATTCTTTAACACTTTAATGGTCATGATTTCATCCAAGGTCAGGAGGATCCATTGCTTTCAGTCTGAGATGAGGCAGACTATCACAGAAGACAGATTGTGTGGTGGGGGTGCTGCTTATCTCTTGGTAGGCAAGAAACAAAAAAAAGAATCAGAGATGAGATGAACCCTAGTGACCTAGTGACCTCAGCTAGGTCAGTCCTAAAGTTTCCATAGGTGCCATCAAGTTATGAATCTGCCGTTGGATTAATTCATTAACTAAGTCAGACCTCATAATCCAATCACTGCTCAAGCCCATTATCTGGTAGCCAAGCCTTTAACACTGGCTTTGGAAGAAGTACTTCATCTCTAAACCGGGACAGGGTCTTCAGGTAGTTTCCTTCTATTAACCATGTGAGTGCTTTAATTATGGAAGAAGACTGAGTCTATTAAATGAATTCTTTCTGCATCAGTCAAGATGACAGTATTTTTTTTTCTTTACTCCACCAGTATGGTACATTACTTTTTTTTTTTTATGTGTTAAACCATCTTCACATTCCAGGAGTAAATCCCAGCTTGTTAAAGATGAAATCCTTCTGTATGCATCTGAGTTCAGTTTGTTAGTAATTTGCTATGGCTTTTTGTTTTAAGGTTCATAAGGTTTATTACTTGTAGTAACTCTGTGTGTGTCTTTGTGCTTTTCTCTCTGCAACATGGTAGAAATTTAGAAATGGATTTGTGATTCTTTAAATGTTTGGTAGCATGCACAGTGGAACCGTCAGCTCTGGGCTTTCTTTGCAGGGAAGGTATGGTTGCTAATTGAATCTCCTTGCTATTGGGGTCTATGTGGATATTCTGTTCCTTCTAAGGTTTTACACTATGTTCTGTATAGTTGTTCACAGTTCCTCTTTAAAGTTGTTTGTTAGCAGTCAAGTTCCCATTTCTGATGTTCGCAATCTGAGGGTCCCACCTCCATTTTTTTTTAAAACTTTGCCAGTATAGCTAAAGGTTAAAGAATCAATTTTGGATTGTTGAATTGTGTGTTTTTTAAAAAATCTCTTCTTATTTTTAAATATTTCCTTTTAATTTGCTTTCCTTATAGTTCTGTTGGTAAAGATAGTTTGTTGATTTCAGCTTTTTGTTCTTGAAAACATTTTTGTTGTTGTGTGCAGTTGAAATATGCAGGGCATATGCATGTAGAACAACTTTGGGGAGTATGGTCTGTCATTTCACCAGGGGCTCCCAGGATTGAACAAGAGTTGTTAGCTTACAGGATGAAGATGAGTGCTTTCACCCACAAGCCATTCATTTTGCTGGACACTTCCTCCTCCTCCTCCTTCTCCTCCTCCTCCTCCTCCTCCTCCTCCTCCTCCTCCACCTCCTCCTTCTCCTTCTCTTCCTCCTTCTCTACCTCCCCTCTTGTTTCCCCCTCTTCCTCCTCCTCTTTCTTCTTCCTCTTCTCCCTCATCCTCCTTCTTCATAAAAGTGTACACTGTATGGGTATTTAAGTATTTTCTACTTCCTTTGTAATTTTTTTCCTGTGGTTCACTGGTCATTCAAGAGTATGTTCAAATGTATAAACTTTCTTGGTTACCTTCTTCTAGCAACTTCTAATGTCATCATCTTGTGGTCTAAGAGAATCTTAAATCACTTTTTATATTTATGGAGATTTAATTTATGTCCTAATATATGATCTACCTTACAGAATGTCTCGCATGCACATAAATACCACATGTATTCTGCTTTTGTCTATTTTGTATGTCTGCTAGGTTGTATTGGTTTGTGTGTTGTTCAAGTTCCATTTTCTTGTCTTGTGTTTCTCTCTCTCTCTCTCTCTCTGTGTGTGTGTGTGTGTGTGTGTGTGTGCGTGTGCATGTGCGTGTGCGTGTGCGTGTGCGTGTGTGTGTGTGTGTGTGTGTGTATTATTGAGATTGGTGTGTTAAGGTCTCCAGTTATTTAGAACTTCCTTAGAACCACATATATCTTTAATCATGTCGAGTTTGCTTCCTATGTTTTGACAACAAAATATAAACATAAAATAGTTGTAATTATTTCTTGCTGTAGAGAGACTTTCTGCTTGTTTTATCTAACCCTTGAAATTTAAAGTCCATTTTGTCATGTTAGTATAGCTCTGTACTTTCTGTTGGTTACTGTCACTCCTCTTAGGTGGGTGGGAGAAGTGCCAGAGATCAGACCCAGGGCTCCATACTCTCTGCAAAGCTCTACCACTGAGCTACACCACCAGATGTAGAATGGATATTTTTCATCCTTTTCACAACTTCTTTGTGTCTTTGGATAGAAAGTGAATATTTTTGACAGATGCCCGGAAAGGGACTCTCACTTCTGGGGAAGAATAGTCTAGATTAGATTTATCTGTGGGTATACCTGTGAGAAGTTTTCTTGAGGGTGAGCTGAGCTCTAACACGCATTACTTTACTCCTTTGTGCTCTTGACTGTGGAGATAATGGTACTTGCTGCTTCAGGTGGCTGCTGCCTTGCCTTGCCCGCAATGAGGGTCTGTGAGCCAAATCAATCTTTTCTCCATTAAGTTGCTTTTTGTCGGGGTATTCTTACCACAGTGATGGGAAAATAAATTAGCACATTGGGGGTTGTTCTGACAGTGAAACATTTTAATTGCTTTTCACTTCCTTTTGCATGTATCCGGTCACTGTTTTTCTTATGATTAGCATTAAATATCTCCAATTTATAACACTCAAATTTGAATTTATATGAAAAACTAAAAACAGAAAAAGACATTACTTCAGTACAGCTTTATGCCTAATTACTTTCTGTTATTGATATCACAATAGTATGTGTTGTGTATCTGAAGGCATAAACTATCATTGTTTTTTTTTTTAATTAGTTTCTTAAAGAATACAGAAAATAGAAGTGGAGCTACAAAGCAAACTATAGTAATACTAGATTTTGAACTAATAACTTCAAAGTTATTATTCTGTTATATCACATAGAAAGTAGAGTTTCAAACAAAAGTTAAAGTAAAACTAATTTTTGCAATTGCTTATTTGCATTTGTTGAGATGTTTGGTTTTTGAAAATATGGCTTTAAGTTTCTCATTAGTGTCTTTCACCTCAACTTAAGATGTTTGATGTTGCTATCATTGTTGAGAAAAGCTCTTACTGTATTGCCCTGGCTGGCCCCACATTTACACTATAGATCCATGGTTCTCAACCTATGAGTTATAGCCTCTTTGGGGATCAAATGACCATCAGAAAACACAGATATTTGCATTTTGATTCAAAATGGTAGCAAGATTACAGTTGAAGTAGTAATGAAAATAACTTTTTGGTTGGGGGTCATTATAATATGAGGAACTATATTAAAGGGCCACAGTATTAGGAAGGTTGAGAAATTCCTGCTGTAGAACAATCTGGCCTGGACCTCACAGGGATCTGTTTGCCTCTGTCTCCCAAAGGCCTGGATGCAAGACTTGGCCATCACATTCAGCCCCTGAAGGACATTTTTGAAGGGCAGGTTTATATACTAACAGATTTACTCAGCACTGAGGTATCTGAAGATGTCTTCCTTTCTTATATTTGAAGGATAGTTCATCTGGGTATAAGATTCCTGGCTGATTTTGTTATTAGCCCACTTGACTGCTGGCCTACAAAACTGCTGATGAGAAACTGCTGGAATTCTTATGGTGGAACATATGCATAAATAAGTGGTTTCTAAAATGTGCTTTGTATGGGTTTCTTTGACATCATCCTGGTAGAGTTTGTTGAGCTTACTGGATGTCTGTATCATGCCTTCCATGATATCTCAGTAGATATTTAGTCACATTTTCTTTGACCCTTCTCTTCTCCTTTTGGGATGGCCTTAATGCAAGTTTATCTGCCTGTACCCCTTAGGCTATGTTCACTTTTCTTCCATCTTTTCTGCTTCCAGACTCAGTTATTTCAGCTATCTTCAAATTTTCTGGTTCTTCCTCTTATCTTTTTAAATCTGCCTTTAATTGTTCTGGTGAATTTACAACATTTTTGTTATTGTATATTTTAGTGCAGCATTTTTTTCTTTAAATATTTATTTAGTTGTTTTGAGTATCCATAATGCTATTGTTGTAAAATCTTTTGTCATTCCAGCACCTGGTCTTTTTAAAGGACAGTTTATACTGACTTAAGTTTTTTTTTGTTGTTGTTGTTGTTGTTCAAATGCTATGTACTTTCCTATTCTTATGTCTATGTGCCTGTATCTATGTCTACAAAATTTTACATGTTTGAAGGCTTATAGTTGTGGAAATGAGTCTTTGTAGAATAAGAACAAGGTAAATAGCAGCTTCAGCCTTTTTTGAACATCAATTTAGTTATCCTGTTCTTCTACACATTCCTCCTTCCACTAGAAGCAGTGGTGTTGTCAGGCTTTCTACCACTAGGGAACAAGTTCCCTTTCTGCCACTTTCTAGTAGCAGATGCCCCACTTGCTGTTGACAGCACCATCAAAGTTGAAAATTACTTCTAACTGTTCATTTTCATCTGTTATTCAAACTCCTTCAGCCCCCTACTTACTACCCATTTCCAAAACCAGGATAGCCAACTTCTCCAAGTTACCCAATCTTTATTACTTTTCTGTTGCTGCATGGCATATTGTTCAAATGCAAGCAAGAAACAACCAAACTAAAAATAACTCATCTGTTAGCCCACATGTTTATATATCAAGGCCTTGCTGGGCTAGAGCCACAGGCCCAATCTGACAAAGTATTAGATGGGACTGAGCCTTTAGTTATGTTAAGTCTCAACTAGGGGAGACTTCAAGCTTACCTGGATACCTATAGCTATTGTCAAGTTTCAGGTCCTCATTGACTGTTGGCTAAAGATACCAGCCTTTTCTCATAGCCTCTGTACTGACCACTTAGAATGGGGCACTTGGGATTCTTTAGCATGACAAAGGAGAAGGCAAGAGAAAGAGGCTAAGATAGAAATCAAAACCCTTTCACAGCTCCATCTGGAAAGTATTCCTACATTGTGGCTATAAATTCTTTTCTCAGAAGATAGTCAGTAGGTCCCTCCCTTGCCTAAGGGGAAGGGGGTTTACACCAAAGTGTCAATGCTAATGTCCTACTTAGAATTGCTTTTGCTGTGATGAGACACTATGACCAAAGCAACTTGAGGAGAAAAGGGTTCATTTGGTTTACACTTCCCCATCACCATTCACCATTGAAGCAAGTCAGGATAGGAACTCAAACAGGGCAGGGACCTGGAGGCAGGAGCTGATGCAGAGGAGGAGTGCTGATGACTGGCCTGCTCCCCATGGCTTACTAGCCCGACTTCTTACAGAACCCAGGATCACCAGGCCAAGGGGTGGCACCACCCACAGCGGACTGGGGCCTCTCCATCAACCACTAATTTAAAAAGCTTTGCAGCTGGATCTTATGGAGGGATTTTTTTCTTTCTATAAAAGTTCCTGCCTCTCCAACTCTAGGTTGTGTCAGGTTGACACAACAAAAGTAGCCAACACAGCTAGGACACGAGTTGGGTGGCAAGGGCTATTTCAGAGACTGCACACCACAATGGGGTGCTCTAAGAACTCTAAGAACTATCTATTTTGAACAATCTTTTGTTGCCCTAAGAACCAATTTTCTGCGGCACCCTTACCAGTGACCTCATCGAGTAATGGTTTTAATTTTTAAAGTAAGTTTGAACTTAATTCTTACTTTTGTAAATCAATAGTAATTTTTTTAGTATACTTTTGTATTAATTATTTGATCTTTGGGCTTTATTTTTTTAATACATTAGAAAATTAACCTATCACAATCCCCATAGTTAGGTGAGACAAAATGCTAAGTAAGATTTTTTTTTTTTGTGGGAAAGTAAACCGATAGCTTATCATATGTGTAGCTAATACTTTTCTCACTTTTCATTCATATTTTGATTTTATTCATGATGCTTGTGCCAAGCAGACTTTTCCCCCTTCATGTTCCTGTAGTCACATAGATCAAGTATCTCCTTTATAGGAGGAATCATACCATTAGAATCACAATCTGTGTATTTTCTGCTAACATATCTTTGGTATCCTCTTACTGCCTTTCATGGTTAGATATGAATCTCCTTCCTAACACATGACACTTTCTTATCATCGTATTCTTACCCAGCTTTTTAATCGTCTCTGAGATGTCTGCTTTCAGGGTCTAGTCAAGTCTCACTGTTCTTCAGTGTTCATGTTGGCACATACCTGCATTTTGGTTCCAACCTCTCTCTCATGGCCTTGGGAAGACAGGAGGGGCTGTTCTAGAAGTGTTTTTCTAAGTCTAGAGCTTTGTGCAGTGTCTCTATGCTTAGATAGTGAATGTGAAGTGATCAGAGAACACTGGTTTAGAAAGAAAAAGAATACATAACGCTCCCATCACCCTGTTGGCAATCTGATTTTTTCCATTCTCGACTTTTCTAGGAGGTAACGACCGGGTGAGTTCAGTTCTATGACCGTTTTGCAATACACACAATCCCCCTAGAAAACCAGTAGCCAAGCAATTCATGGCCCAGGCATCCTAACAGCAAAGCATGCTTAAGTAACTAGGTTGTGGGCCGTGGTGTATGAGAAGGGGGTAAACACAGCTTGACAACTTCAGCTTGACTCCCTTCACCTCCAACTTCACGTGAAAATGTGGCTGTTGGCGTGGAAGAAGCAATCTCGACTAAGGTAGAATCTGTGGAAAAGAGGAAGCACAAGGTGAGAGGGAATCAAGGTACTTGAAATGACAGCCCACCTTTGTATGTCCTTTGGGCTGGTCCAACTAGCACCTGAGACAAATATCAACCGCAGGCTTGCTTAAACCATTGGTATCTTGACCTTTGTGAACAGAAGTCAAGTATGGATCCCAACCCTCCAAGTGCTCACAGATGTCATACCTACCTCCCGGATTGGGATTGTTCAGTACAGATCCTCTGTGAGAAGTCGGTGTCAGGCAGACACAATGAGAAGCAAAGACGCTTGGAGTGATGAGAATGGTTTTAAAACAACGCTGCTACGTCTTTGCAAATTCGCCATTGTTGCTCGGTGATGAAAACACAGCCTGCTTCAGGACCATGGTGTAGGGCCCTACAGCCACTCTTTCAGACATCACAGAAGAAAATGTGGAAGAAAGCTATTGAGCTGTGCAGGGTAACACACCGAAGGAGGAGGCAGGCTTGGCTCTAGATGACTGCAGTAGTGTCATGAGGACCAAAGCCTGTGGTTGTTAAAGTGCAAGTCAAATACCAATGCAGAGGAGGGAGAAGGCCAAAGATAGAGCCCCGGTGAGACGGACCCGAGCTCCCATTTCAGGCACCTGGTTCCCATTAGTCTCTCATCTCTGTAGACTCTTGCACTGCCCTCTGCCTTCTCTCCAATCTAGTCCTGAGCTGCCAGCATCTTTAATCTTTATAACATGATATCACAAACGATAGTTGAGGCTGGAGTCTTGAGTCCATAGGCTCCGAGTGTGCAGTAGCAGAATGCTTTAAGTAGGTAACAGGGGAAATAGAGCTACCGCCGAACCCCATTCCGTTTCCTTCTTTGAACTCTTACCTGGCCTTTACCCTTTCCCCAAATATGCATATATCGGTCGCGTTAAGAAAACTCCTTCCAGTTGGCCTGTTTCCAAGACAAGGGTACAGCTGGGCCGAAGGGCCACATGTTGAAGTTATTAATATGCCTATGCCATTCTCCCCCACCGAGTTCACTGATCAAAGGCCCTGCCAGAGCAGCAATGGATAGCCTCGCATAATGGGAACTGAAATTCTACTTAAGAAACCAGCTTTGCCAAAACACACTACCTTTTTAAGTGAAGCATTCCACGCACATATTAACCTGATTACAGAAAGGAAGGGGGATCTCTTTCCCTCTGTACCCTGCTAATAATTTTCTGTCAAGTCTGATTTGGCTTTAGCTGCACTCCAAGTTCTTGTGATGTGCCCCGTTCACCAGTAAACTAAAAACAGAAGGTGCTGTACAAACTCTGAGACAGGATACTTCACCCCCAAATCCAGACACTGCAGAATGTGGTTCCCTGCCAGCAAGGAAGGCCAGTGACTTCTCCCGTCTCTGACGACCAGCCTCCTGCCTCTGATTCACACAATCGGCGGATGAAACACATGGAGAAAATGGTGGAAATAATTAAGGGTTCTTGGAGTTAACAGAAGCATTGACTCATTACACGGAGCCCCTGCCTCAAAAGGGGGTAAACCAGTGTGCTTGTTAGAGAAAAGAACAGACGGTAACACAGCATTTAGACTCCCAATCAGTTCCAGCCCCAATCAGTTGGAAAGCTAGTTAGGTTAAAAAGAGAAAGAAAGAAAGAAAAAAAGAAAGAAGGAAGGAAGAAAGGAAGGAAGGAAGAAAAGAAAAGAGAAAAGAAAAAAGAAAAGAAAAAAAAGAGAAAAGAAAAGAAAAGAAAAGAAAAAAGAAAAGAAAAGAAAAAAGAAAAGCAAGGAAGCAGATTTGAAGCAAACAGTGTCATGTTGCTTTGCTTGATAAATAGGAGGAATGAGTTAGGGTTTATTTCATCATATTCCAGAATATCTGAGGTCCTGCACAGCTGACAAAATGTCCCCAGACAGACTATCAAAAGGTCTAGATGTGTTTAGGTTGCCAAAACCCAGGGCCAATCTATGAGGACTCTGAATATGATAGCCAGCTGGAGAACAGTCATTTGCGCTAAATGTAGCCTTTGGGAACTTCAAGCATAAAATGTAAACTTTTCAAATCTCACTCCCTCAAAACTTCAGATTTCCTAAAAACACAGGCACAAAGAGATCCAGACCCACCTATGTATGAAAAGCATCACGTGTGCATGTGGGTGCCTGCATGTGTACATTTTGTGTGTAGGTGCATCTGTGTGTGCACGTGCAGGCCAGAGAAAAACCTCTGACAGTGTTCCTTGGATATGGTCTACCCCCTGCCACTGGCCTGATCACAGAGTCAGCTACCTGGGCAGTGAGTCCTAGGAGTGCCCAGTCCTCTTCTTCCTCAGGACTGAGATAGAAAATGCATGCCACATGTCATATGTCACGTGCAGCATGCCACATACCACATATTACATGCCACATGCCCAGCATTTTTTTTAAAACATGGGCTCTAGAAATTGAATTTAGATCCCCGTGCTTGCAAGGCAAGGTAAGCACTTTACTGAGTTACCACTCCAGTCCCTGAAACCAGAATGTCCTCTTCCTCTCCTCTGCTTCCTCTCTCAGCTGCTAACCCCCATGACCGCACAGACAGGAAGGGGCTAAGCAGTTCTTCTCATGCAAAAGGTTCAGGAACTGACTAACAGAAAGTAACTAACGGCTATCCATGGTCTAGGTTGATCATTTTCTGCTTGAATTTGGCATCTTTTAAAATATTTTGTTAGTAATAATCAAGGAAGACATTGTTTCTGTGGCCTTACAAGATTACAGCAGAGTCAACGCACAGGAAGAACTCAAGATTTTTCATCTGAAGAAAATGAGATCTTTTGAGCAAGGCTCCCATGTAGATACGCCATCTTGTTCCTCTTAGTATGCCGGTGGATCTTTTAAAAAGCAGCATCATTTTTCTTATTATGTGAGGGACCACAGTAATGCAGAGTGATGTGTGTATCCCAGACTTCCTTACATTCGATATCCCTTTTGACATTTGTTGTCTCTCCCAGAGTCCTGAAGAACATGTTTTTACAGTTGCTTTACAATCAACCACATCTCATTTTAGAGCCAGGGTTAACACGATGTTCTTTGGCAATCCAAGAATAACCTTTTCTGGATGGATATTGTCCAAAATGTCTCAAAGTTTGGCAGAAGAGACAGAATCAAAGTGGTTACTTAAAAAAATGATCGCTTGCCTCGCTTTTCTAACTTTCTTGTCTCTAAAGGGAGAGAAGCCACTGGTATAATTCACAACCACATCAGCCAAGAACATAGCAATTCCTCCCTTGTTACCATTCAGTTTAGAAGAATATGGCTTTGGGCTGGAGAAACGGCTCAGCGGTTAAGAGCACTGACTTCTTCTTCCAGAGGTCCTGAGTTCAAATCCCAGCAACCACATGGTGGCTCACAACCATCTGTAATGAGATCCAATGCTTTCTTCTGGTGTGTCTGAAGACAGCTACAGCGTGTACTCATATACAATAAATAAATAAATAAATAAATAAACAAATAAATAAATAAATAATAAAAATAAATTTAAAAAAGAAAGAGCATGGCTTTAAAGTTCTGAGTCCAAACCTAAGATCAAACCTACTGGCATGCTTTGAACTGGAGCAGTTACAGACATAAATATTCTGTATAGTGACTTTAGTTAAGTGACAAACTTTAGGGGATAATTTATAAATTCTTGATAGTAAATCACATTTTCTATGATGTCTAATATGTTAAAAATACAGCCAGTCTTTATAACTAATAGGCCTTTACATTTAAATAAAAATCTACCATCATTCTTTAAAAGACAATCAAGCGCCGGGCGGTGGTGGCGCATGCCTTTAATCCCAGCACTTGGGAGGCAGAGGCAGGTGGATTTCTGAGTTCGAGGCCAGCCTGGTCTACAAAGTGAATTTCAGGACAGCCAGGGCTGTACAGAGAAACCCTGTCTCAAAACAAAACAAAACAAAAAAACAACAAAACAAAAAAAACAAAACAAAAACAAAACCAAAAAAACAAAACAAAAAACAATCAAGCAAAGTTTCAGAAAACATTTCATTTTTCTTCAAATACCGCCTTTCACTTAGCACACCCTGCTATGGAGTATTTTACCCAAAGAGCATTTCAACAAGGTAAACATAAAAATAGCCTCGAGCCATGCTCTTTAAACATTGACCATGAAAAGTCCAGAAGAGGAAAAGATATCTAGTTATTCTCAGTGTCTTGTAAGAAAGGGCATTTATAATCAGCCGTTGATAATGAAACCTTACAACACAGATATGAGGGAGAAAGGGAAACACAGAAAGGAAGAGAAGCCAGCATGCTAAAGAGGTACACACGCTGCCCTCATCCAAGCTGAGGACGGTGGGGGAGAAAGGACAGGGAGTAGTGATGGGAGGGACAGAAGCCATGCATGAGAGGGCTTCGGGGCAGTGGGGTAACCGGGTGTCCTCTGATGAGTCAGTGAGGCTACAGCATAGGATTCTTCTCCAGCATCAAAGTGTTACTAAGCCTTCACCAACTTACTGGGACCTTTCCTATCTTGTTTCTTCCTCTAAATTTCCTAGGGTGTTGTGAGTGCTTAAAAACCCTAGAGCACTTCACAAATGGTATCAACAAGAATAACTTTTTAAAGAAAAATCTTAGGGTCACGTAAGCAGTACAAGTGTGTCAGGCACCTGGTAATTCTAAACACCTGATTGAGTGAATTTGCGCGAGAGTTAATTTGAGTGAAGGAGCAGAAATGAATCTGCAGGTGTGTGGGTGAGGAATGTCTGTCTTTACCGAGCATCAAAGTCAAACCCAAAGTAGGTCAGTGATACAGTTTAAGTCTTAACTTGCTTCTCAGAACTAAATTGACTTTTCCATCATTGGTGTCTGCAAGTTAACTGTGGCGACACTGTAGCAAAACCGTCAAAGGAGTGACCTGCTGCAAAACTTGACCTAAAAAATTACCTGTGGCTGCAGGAAGCAACATTTGTATCTACATCCCTTTTCACTGAGGTGGAGAAGTTTTCTCCCCCCCTCTCTAATATTAGACTTATCTAATATAATGCATATTTTTTACCAAGTTAAAAAAATTAAGTCATAGTTTGTTAAAAAAAAAAAAAAAGAAAGAAAGAAAGGAAGGAAGGAAGGAAGGAAGGAAGGAAGGACAGAGGAAGGAAGGAAGGAAGGAAGGAAGGAAGAAAGAAAGAAAGAAAGAAAGAAAGAAAGAAAGAAAGAAAGATGCTTAGTGTAAAGTTCAGACACCAAAAAAAGCGAATACAATGAAAATTGAGCCTTTCTTCCATTCTTGCTGCTCAGTACCTCAAAAGTATCCACTGATACCTACACATCTACCGGAGTCTGGAAAAGGGTGGGGCCCCTGGAACTGGAATTATGGGTTGTTTTTAGCTAGGAACCAATTTTGCGTCTTCTGAAGGAACAAGTACTCTTAACCACCCAGCCTTCTCTCTAGACCCAGAAAAAGGCTCAAACTTAAACACAGCGTTTAACTGAAGGATACAAAGCAAATCCCTGTCATTACCAGGCTACCTTGTGGTCTCAGGTCTCTGGCTCCTTTCTGGCTATGTAGTACAATCCGGTTGTGCTTGTAAACTACATTTACCTGGCTACTGAGGAGACTACTGAGTTGCTTGCTATTCCTGTCTTTCCTGAAGTATTTGTTCAGTTTTTGGTTTTTGTCTTCTCATATGCTTGTCTTTTGTACCTCCGTATGTGCGGGAACTAATCCCGGCTCTTCAAACATGCTCTGCGCATACCTCCGGACATGCTCTGCGCATACCTCCGGACATGCTCTGCGTATACCTCCGGACATGCTCTGCGCATACCTCCGGACATGCTCTGCGCATACCTCCGGACTCAGGTTCTTTAATGACTTGGGGGGAGAGGAGGGGGTATTTTTCTTTGGATTTTGTGTTTGTTGTTTATTTTGTATTTCCTCAATACTAATGTTCTCTTAGTATTACACATAGCAGGTATTTTCCCTATCAATTTCATTTTGCATTCTTCATACTGTCTTTTTAAAGGTAATTTTTATTCTGACAATTCCATTCATTTATAAAGTGCCTTCTTTTTTTAAAAAATTATTGGTTATTTTATTCATTTACATTTCAAATGTTATCTCCCTTCCTGGTTTCCCCTCATCAAACCCCCTATCCCCCACCCCTCCCCACTGCTTCTATGAGGGTGCACACCCACCCACCCACCCATGCTTGCCTTACCAGACTAGCATTCCCCTACATCAAGCCTTCACAGGACCAAGGGCCTCCCCTCCCATTGATGCCTGACAAGGCAATCCTCTGCTACATATGCAGATGGAGCCATGGGTCCCTCCGTGTGTATTCTTTGGTTGGTGGTTTAGTCCCTGGGAGCTCTGGGGGGGGAGCTGGTTGGTGGATACTGTTGTTCAGTCCTTCCCCTAACTCCTCCATTGGGGTCCCCATGCTCAGTCTGATGGTTGGCTGCAAGCATCCGCATATGTATCAGAAAGGCTCTGGCAGAGCCTCTCAGGAGACATCTGCATCAGGCTCCTGTCAGCAAGCACTTCTTGGCATCAGCAGTGGTGACTGGGTTTGGTGTTTGCAGATGGGACGGATCCCAAGGTGGGTCCGTTTCTGCATGGCGCTACTCTTTGTCCCTATGTACCCTTTAGATAGGAGCATGATTACTTTTATGTCTCTCCCCTCTCTAATCTCCTGTCCTTCCCCAGCCCTGAGACCCAGTCACTTGCCCTCCTCACTAGAATTCCATTTCCCACATTTATGTGCATTTTTGGTTTGTTTATTTGAAAACTGAGTTTTAACCGGGAACATCCATTGGAGCTTAGTGGACCACTCAGCGGGTGTACACTGAAGACAACCACTATCCCATCCTCCAGAAACCATCAGTAGTCAATTGTTTAGCAGGAAGGGGCGGGGCCCAGTGAGTCCCTCCCTGATCCGTGACTGACTCCTGATAGGCCCAGTTTTATGTCGGTCTAATGCAGGCAGCCATAGTCCTTGGTTGTGCTGTGTCCAGAAGACAGCGTCTGGTAACCCTCCTCCCTGTCTGCTGGCTTTTTTGTTTTCATTGTCATTCAATACAGAGGGAAGCTTCTCTGATTAAGGTTGAAAGGAGTGTCACAGGGATTGACATACATCTCTAGCAGTCAGCTTGATATCATGAGAGTTTGGCTAAACCAGTGTAGTGCGTTCACGCCTAGGGACTAAGACCCTCTTAAGCTATGAGTGTAGGGATGAGTTTAGAGCAGCAGACATGAATTTCCTCTTGGGAAGTAGACTGTAGATCTAACCAGAGAGCAGCTACTCACCCCCATGATAGCTGCGCCACTACTGCACCAGTAAGCACAAGCTGCCTAGTGGGTCGCTGGTGTCATTTGTGGTCTTCACAGACTGGTTAGACTGTTGATACCCTTCCCCTCCCAGCAGCCTATGGGGTACCTTCTGGTAAGTACTATAAAAGCTTTTCACCTTCTAGCGCAGTTCTTGATTTCTCTACACCTCGTAACCAAGGTGTGTGGTGTCTCAGGGCATCATCAACTGGCAGACAGCCAGGAAGAGTGGCCGGACTTTACTCTCTTCTGGGGACTCCCGAGGCCTCCCTGACCGTAGGAGGTGGCACTGTCAGGAAGTGTGTCCTGACTGAGGGAGGTGTGGCCCTGCTGCGTAGGTGAGCTTTGAAGCTTCCTTTGCTTAGGCTCTTCCTGGCTGCCTGCAGGAGACAGTCTCCTGCCGCCTTCAGAGGAAGAAGTAGAACTCTCTGCTCCTCCAGCATCGTCTGCCTGCACACCGCCATGCTTCCCACCGTAATAGACTGACCCTCTGAACCCGCAAGCCAGCCCCAATTAAATGTCCTTTATAAGAGTTGCCACGGTCATGGTGTCTCTTCACAGCAATGAAGCCCTAAGACATCCGGGCACACAGGGTTTTAGCTTTAGCTTTCTTAACTTATATATATATATTTTTTATCGAATTGCAAAGTAGGAAATTTCCAAATGGTGTTTTCACATATTGTTAGTTTGGGCCAGCTCCTCCCCATTCTCACCCTAGGCCCCATTTTCTGCCACCTGGGTTCTGTTCCTCCCTCCCGTAGGTCACCCCACCCAACAGTCCTTTTCAAGCTCCTCCCCTTCTACAGACTGATGCAGGGACTGACAGGATACGGTTCAGGGTCTACTTGAACTGACGAGCATAGGCAAGGGCCTTCCTAACAGGGACTTTGCACTGACGGGATTATGACCCATACGGGATGCAATAAGGCTAAGAGGCTTCTGCACCATCTGAAGCCAGTGGTACATAAAGGTCCTGCTTTATCTCTCTTCAAACAGAGACACTCAAGTTTTCCAGTATAATTTAATAAAAAGATATCCCTTGCTTGAGCTGCAATCTCTGTCGTAGCGTAAGTATCCATTCATGTGCAGACAGGCTAGGGGTTGTCTAATCCCGTCTCCAATTCTCTTGTCCATGTGTGCACTTATTCACACGACTCTGTCATTCCCACACAGAGCTTCCCTGCAGAAGCTAGCTTCCGCCTCATTTCTTAGAGAACACTGATTCTTTTTTTTGTCTTATAAAGATTTATCCATTATTATAAATAAGTACACTGTAGCTGTCTTCAGACATACCAGAAGAGGGCGTCAGATCTCGTTATGGATGATTGTGAGGCACCATGTGGTTGTTGGGATTTGAACTCAGGACCTTCATAAGAGCATTCAGTGCTCTTGACCCAGTACTGAGCCATCTCCCCAGCCCACTATGATTCTTCTTAATCTTTCTGTTTCAGTGCATCCTTGGAATTAGTTTGTTGAGCTTTTAACTGGTGAGATGTTGAATATTGTACAGTCAATTGGAGGGAGTTAACAGTTTTGAAAAGGAGCAGAGTTAGAGGACTGACTGACAGTGGCCAGGGCTTACTGATGTCAGCTCTGCCAGATACGGGGATCGGGTACGCATTACGTAATGCCACACACAATAACTGATGTTTGCCAAGGTAAGAATCATTGCAGGGTTTATTGTCTTTTACATAAATGGACCAGGAACAACTGGTTTGTTTTCTTTCTTTCTTTCTTTCTTTCTTTCTTTCTTTCTTTCTTTCTTTTCTTTCTTTCTTTCTTTTTCTCTCTCTCTCTCCCCCTCTCCCTCCCCCTCCCTCCCTCTCCCTCTCCCATCTATCTATCTATCTATCTATCTATCTATCTATCTATCTATCTTTGGAAGTTGGTTCTCTCTTCCCACAGTGTAGTCCAGGGATTGAACTCAGGAAGTCCAGCTCAGCAGCAAGCACCTCTACCCACTGAGCCATCTCACCAGCCTGAAATTATAATTTCAAACTATAGTTTTCAGTGGAACTTGACCACAATCCTTTCTTGTGAATAATTTTCTCGTGGAAATAGCTCCCCTCAACTCTTAAGAATTGATGAGGAAGTTTCATGTTGCCGGCATGAAGTGCACAAAAAAAAAAAACAAAAACAAACAAACAAAAAAACCCAGCCCTAACCACTGAGCGTCCTTGCTCTAGTCCTGATTTTATCTGAGATAACACAGCTTTCTGTCTCCTTCTTTGGTCCCCTTTATGCCCATCCTGGTCAAGTTTGTATTATCTTGCCTGACATTTCGTCTTAGGAAGTTTTATCCTAAAAAGGTGACGTCAGCTCCGGCTCTTTCCCACATGCACACCCCCCTTCCTGGACAACCCTCACCTTGCTCGCCAGCTTTCTGGGTCTGCTGTTGGACCGTGAATGACCGTTCTTGAATTAAGCCATCTGCCTTGGCACACACTGGCACTAGTGGGCTATTTTACAGTATCCCCATTTTCAAATTCATCTGTTCTTAGCCAATGTAAGTAGGTAGGGATGAAGTTTTATTAAAACAAAAACAATCAAAAGGCATAATTTAGGTTTAGCAAAAAATGACTAATGTCTGTTAGGCCCGCTGTGTTTTTCTCCTGTAGTACTTAGTGTAGTAAATTCACCTCCAACAGCTACATTCTTAAATCAATAGGTTTTATTAAGCTGAGGTTAGCCTGAAAAATCACAAGCTTTGAGAAGGAAGACCAAGATTTCATTCCAATGAAAAGGCTTGAATAGCTTTATGAATAGAGAAAACTCTGGTGGTTGAGGGGAAGAACTCGAACTGTTGTCCCACAGGCTGGCCCCAGGCTTCTAATGCCAAGAAAGGGCACCCCCACTCTCTGTGGCACTGCGGCAAGGCAGAACTAGGAGACTGGAACACTCATTGACCTATTTTTCCCACTTCTGACCATTATAAGGACACAGATGAGTTAGTTTCAGTCTTACCAGGTCAATTAGACCATACCATATCCCAAGAGGTCTGCCCGAATCAGGTTGCTATGCTGATTAGAACCCTCACAAGTGTTGACAGCACTTTGAGAGGTCTGTAGGACTTCTAACATATAATCTAAACAATATATTTGGCTTGTACTTCCAGCTGAGATGGAATAATGAAGAGCCATCAAAAAAGACTAAGTTATACAAGAAAATATATGATAAAAAAAATGGCATTCGGAGCCCTGGGTATCATATGAGAAAGGATATGTCCCCTGAAGGAAAGGAGCCACGAGCCTGTCGGTGACAGCGTTCTCCTCTCTTGGGCGTCTCCATGTCCTAACACAGGTGAGAGCCAAGCAAAGCCCAGCAGACCTCTCCACTGGGAGCTAAAGATGGATCAGAGGCAACTAAGCAGCCGGAAGTCTCAGGATACAAACGGGGAAGAAACTATCAGAGGCCCAGAAAAGAACTGGCCTGCGGATGAGAGGCACTGGTAGCTGAGGCTTTCAGGGGGTGGGGGAGCAGTGCTCAGGAGAAACACTCTTCAGCAGTGGGGAACGGACTGTGGAGTGCCCTGGCCCTACTCTGTAGATCTTACCCTTCGGGGATCCAAGTAGCGTAGCACATCCCAGAAGAAGTTAAGTGAGTTTATAAGAATACAAATACCCAGTTCGTAATGAGAGAAAATATAGTGTCTGGCGTCTAACCAAGGATTAGTGACGCATGCAGACAGACAGGAAGGCAGAGCTTATAATTAACAAGGGTAATCAGTCAACCTGGGATTCACGCAGATAACTTAGCAAAGGGTAACAGAGAAGCAGATGCTTTGTGTTTTTTGTTAACTTGGGGTTGTTGTTGTTGTTGTTGCTGTTGTTTGAGGTAGAGTGTCACACACTAGTCCGGACTGCCCTCAAATGATTCTCTGGCCTCAGCTGCAATACATACAAGAACAATCATGCCTAGGGAAAACAGATCTTAATATAGTTTTTGATATGTTTGTATTCAAAAGTTAAAAGAAGTATAAATTAAGCTTCCAGAAATGAAGAAGTTAGTGTCTGAGATGAAAAAATACACTGGCTAGGATTAATTCCAGATTAGAGAAAAGATAGGCGGACCCGCAGATATAGAATCATTCAAACTTCAAAAATAAATCGCACAGCAAACAAAAACCCTAAAAACCCAAACTGGCTAAACAGGTAGGATAAACCTAAATAAACTCTTCAGTAGACTAGGAGTTAACCTCAGAGCACTAATTCAAGTCCCTGGGGTAGGGGTGGGGGTGGGGTGGGGGTGGGGGTTGGGGAGAAAAGACAGTGATAATTTTGCCAATTTTCATAAAATGTCAAATTCTACAGATGTATGAGATCAACAAACCGTGGCCAAGCTATCTGAGGGTGTCTCACGAGGAGGCCAGTGGTGAGTGGGATAGCTCTGGACAGGCAAACGCTGAGGGGCAAGGAAGGATTCTATCAAACCAGCCACTGCACACAAGACCATAGAAGAGCAGCAGTTTTCGATTTTTGAGAGAAAACAAAGCTAAGTTGAATCTGAATTATGCTTTCATAGCTACTCGGTTTCAAGCTCAGAGCTTGAAGCCAGATACTAGCAGGAGGACAAAGCTATGGTTTAAGGACTGTTTTCTGCAGAGAAGTGGGGAAATCACCTTTCTGCATACCCTTTCTTAGCCCCCGATACCTGTGCTGACAGCTTTATTGCCAAGTTCATCATTGTCCGTGTTAAAAACAGATACGACATCTGTAGTCATTGATAGGACCTCACGCTCCTAAAGAGGCCATCATTAAGATCAAAGGCCAGCCTATAAACTCTATTCACACCCATTATTCTCTGCGCCCCCTATCCTATGCGCCCGCCATGTTTATTCTGCAGCTAGCTAGAACCACGGCACATCTCCCTGGGTTGGACGCAGTGAGCTCTTGTATTCTCCTTTGTGTGTTCCTCTTTCGGTTTTGTCGAGCCTATAACCTACTCCTCCTCAATGCCTCATTTCAGATTCTCGAGCTCTACACTTGTGCCCTCTTCAAAATAGTTACTTGACCCTTCAAGGTAGAACTATTCTGGTATACCAAGGCCATCCTTCCTTCATGATAAAGCCATCACTCGAGGCTGGTCAGGAACCAGTGAAACCTAAAAGCTGCTATAGAAGAATTCATGAACAGAAACCTGCCGGAAGCTCTAGACATCATCTGATACAGGTACAGGCAGGAAAAAAATATCAGAACTACGCATAAGGAGCAGTCCTGATGGGACCTACTGTCCTCTTGCTGCTCCCAAACCCTCTGGGAAGAAAAGCAAGAGTTAGAAAACCACTGTCCCACTTGGACCACAGAACGAAGCAAATCCCATTTGCTGAACAGTTGAAGCAAATCCACATTGAGCATGTACCAGGCCGTGTTGTCATGACAACTCTGTAAGGCAGGTACTTTTATTTATCCCCATTTTACAGAAGGGATAAAACAACTCAATTATGGTTAATATGGTGAAGCCAGAATTTGACCCAAAGGACCTCACTTGAACTCATGTTCTACCAATCCTTCCCTAGTATGTTTGGGGAAAAAAAAAACAACAACAACAACAACAACAACAAAAAAACCATCAAAGGTTGACACACAGTTAGCTGGCCCTTACTCCTTATCTATCCTAAATTCTGGCATGTCACCCACTTTACCTAGCTCATAGGCCATTTGAGGAATAAGCAAAGCACATAATTTGAGAATGGCTTTGTAGTCTGGTGACTTCAAAGTACTTGCCTGTGATGTTCAAGGCCCTGGGATTATTTACTTCCTTTCAAAAAAAACCCCCAAAGGATGTAATATTACAAAATGTTTTTCAATGCCATCCAAACAAGGCAAGGGGAGAGCAGGGAAGTATGCAGGGACAGTGGTTGCTGAGGGGGAGCGGAGCGGGGAGGGCGGGGTAAGAGAGCGCAAGGGTGATCACCAAAGCAGGGCTCGCTTCACCTAGTTGCTTCTCAGGCCAAAGGATCTTGACCCAAGAGTAACGTGGCTGTCAGTAAGCTTTCAGTCTCATTAACATAGGGCTCAAGAGTCAGGTTAAATAGCCGTAGTCGGGAAAGGTGAACCCCAAGTTTGTTTCTGGTTACCTATAATTAAAAACTCTAAAAGATTCAGAGGAAAACAACCTGATTGGCTAGACATCTTTAAAATATGCTGCTTTAATCCCAGCACCTAGGAGGCAGAGGCAAGCAGATCTCTGAATCCAAGGTCAGCAAGGCCAGCAAGACCAGGCTGGCCTGGTCTATATAGCAAGTTCCAGACAAGTCAGGGCTATATAGTGAGACCCCCATCTCTGAAATCCAACTAGGCATGGTAATAGTTTAAAGAATGAAACACACACACACACACACACACACACACACACACACACACACACACACCATGAAGCAGAGAACAGTAGAGCTTGGTCTCTGCTTTCGTTTCTGTGCAAGTTGTGTGTGATCCTTCCCAGAAACAATGTGGAGGCCGAGTGAGCGTGGAGGCTTCAGCGTGCCTCGTGTAACCTAAGTTCTAAACTTGCTCAAAGTGAGAGAGTCATTAGTCTGCAGAGGGTACAGACTTTTTTTTTCTAAAGCAAATTAAAAACAGCTAATAAACCAATACATCCTGCTCATTTTAAGATACTGCCATTCCTCATTTTCTGTTGGATGGGGGAGACTATTAGTTCCAAGGAAATTAATATGCACGTGAGCCTGATCCTGAAGCTATAATGTATTTAGGGATGGGGGTGGGAGCTTTCCAGAGAGAGGCAGTAGGGGAGAGAGGGAGGGAAGGAGGGAGAGAGAGAGAGAGAGAGAGAGAGAGAGAGAGAGAGAGAAAGAGAAAGAGAGAGACAGAGACAGAGAGACAGAGATTGATTGATGACACATACTTCAGGTTTTTATGGTTTCTAATCCAACTCTCCCAAATTTTACCTGTGGAAGAATTTGTAGTCTATGCAGAACAGATTTCATTTAAAACAACTCCACCTCCCCAGCTGCAGCCTGGAACTGCAGGGATGGCCTGGGCTCTTGGCAACTTTTATTGGACTGCACGGTTCTCATGGGTTGAGGGGACAGGAGTGACACAGCTGTGCAGCCATCTGCTTTCTTCGGCAACACCGCACAGTTCAGTGCCTGGGGACAGGGCTGGATTTCATCAGGGACAGTGACAGTACCTGTTTGTCACAGAGCTTCGAGCACTGGCCCCTAGACACAGCTTTCTTCTCTGAGGCCAAGTAGTGCTTGTGAAATTGCAGACTGAAATGTTAATAGGGCCACTGCTGCCTCTTGAATGCTGCTGCATGGACCAAAGGGAGTGGTGGGGGGGGGCAGGGAGAAGAAAAGACAGTAGCTGTCTGAGCTTAACACCCCGCAAGAAAAGGTTTCTGTTGGCCAAGGGCTGATTCTGCAACCCTGCAAGGACATAGCCAGCTTGCAATAGCACCCAAATCTATAGAATTCTCTAAATTATTTATTAGCCATGGCTAATAAATTAGAGATGAATTAAAGGCCTTTGGGCTCTATCATGGATACGTTCCTCATTAGTGAGTCTCAAGCATTCCACTGTAACAGGGAAGGGGGTCACAGGGGGCTTCTGTCACGCCTTGGTCCCGTGCATGGAGGATTTGCTTCAAATCCCCTTCCTAGAGGCCGAGACAAGCCCTTTGCTAGGACAGGTAAGCTGTTTGGGCACCTAATTTGCTTCCTTCCGTCATAAACACCAGATCCAATTCCCACTTGAGAAAAAAAAAAAAAAAAATTGAACCTACCTCTCTCCTGACCATCAGCAAAATTTCTTCGCTTGCAGTTTGCAGCAGGAATCTCAGATTTCCACAGGAATGTTTGAAGTAAATCTAAGCTAACTACCGGGGCCCTCTGGATCAGTCTCTCTCCAAGGCTTACTGTGGACAGCCCATTGAGTTAAGTCTTCTGGCCTAAACACACACCAGCATAAAGACGCCAAGGAGTATTTGTGGCTCGCGTATCTCCTCATGCACCCTGGGATAATTAACTATGGCGCACACACAGCCCTATGACATAGATGGTAGCTGTGCTTCCCCAGCTGTGGGTGTCTCTTCATGTGTGCTCCCGTACATGCACAGAAATGTGGTGACAGACAAGGACTTTTGCTCATATTTTTTTTAATGTATCACAATGAGCAGGAAACATACTTGATGAAATATTTTCAAAGGAGTATATTCAATTACCATCTACAATCAACTTAACTATGACAACAAAGTTTTTTTTTTTTTTTTTTTGTGACAAATTTCTTTTTCAGTTTGAGAGTCCCTTGCGGTTCTGTTAAGTCTCCATGTATTTTGGTACAGTTCAAGATCAGCATTGTTACAGTAACAAAAAAAGCTAACAAGACTACATTATAGAAAAACACCAAGAACATCATTTTTGGTTTCACTTGCTCTATTTTTTTTGTTGTTTTTGTTTTTTTTTTTGTTTTTGTTTGTTTTTTTAATTTTTTTTATGTTGTTGGTTTTTTTTTTTTTTTTTTTTTTTGTACATTGCAAAGGCTGTTCATATACCTCTTTACCTCAGGGTCACGTTCATTTTTTTTTTATGCTTTCTTTCCTACCCAAACTTGCCCCCCTCCCCCCTGAAGAAAGTAAACAAACAAAACAATACAAAAAAAAAAAAACTAGTCAAAGCTTTGTTTCACAGTGGGCAGTATCTCAGCGCCAACAAACAACCAACTCAGTTTTATGCTTCTATTTAAAATGTTTTAATTTAATTTATTATTTAAAAAAAATATATGTCCATGAACATCAAGTGCACTGGCTTGGGTCACTGCCTCTCTCCTGCGACTTCCTGCCATGCCTGATAAACTCAGGTTTCAACACGTGCCGCCTGTTTTACTTTATTTTCAATTGTGTAAAACTTTGGCCACATTCATCTTTTTAAATAGCGTTTAATTAAAAAAAAAAACAAGCAAAAATCAAAAAACAAAACAAAACAAAAAAAACCCTTCCTAGATGCATTAAGAGTGTGTGTGTGTTCCTTACGTCTCTTTAGGGCAGGGATAAAGGGTGCATGGAGTAACTGCAATGCGGACAGGTCTCCTGGTGCCAAACAGTGTCTGCCACCAAGCCACGTCATGAAGGAACCAAGGAGGAGAAAGTCATCCAATAACTTAAAAAAACAAAAGAAAATAAAGAAGTGCCAATAGAAGTTAAGAACTAATTTTCAAAGTGAGTTGAGATGGTCTACTACTCAACGACTCACTCCAACAGCAGACAGGAGTAAAACCCCCGAGCGAGATCAGTCTAAACAACTGAGCACTGTGGTGTTGGTCTGCCTTGTAAACGGCTTCCGATCATGGCCACTCGTCTGCCTTCCGGTTTTCACCATCGCTGACTGCTTTGCTATTTCTGGGTTAGTGCTGGGAATTTCTTCTTCGATGAACATGCATGTGGGTGGGTGGCGCAGCTGCAGAGCAACGCGATCAATAACCCACTTCCGGGTGAGTGGTGCGGCGGTCGAGGAACGCGCTAAGTAACCCACTTCCGGGTTGGGACAACGCCACACCTCCTCTGAGGAATACTGATGGACGGAAGCCGTTCTACCCAACCTTACCTTATTGTTGCCAAAACACACTCACAGGTCAAGGCATGGCACAGTGGAACACTGACAGTCACCGCCTCAAAGAGGGAGAATGATTGTAGCTCAAAATAGAACAAACAAAACCGTTGGGGAAGGGCTGGCAGAGTTACAAAGAAACTTGTGGTTGGGGGTGGGGAGGGTAGAAATTGCACTATTACCAAGCAATATCATTTTTAAACAACAGTTTTCAGAGAAGACCTAGCAGAATTTGACAGGTAAAGCTAGTGTTAAATTGTTAATTGGTATCACACAGAGAACCAAAATCAAACATTTTTTTCTTCTATAGATACAGACACAGTAACGTACAACAGTTAAATGGCAAAAAATATATATATATATATATTTCATAGAGTTACAAACAAGATAAAATAATGGAAAACAAAAAAAAACTGTACAACTTTAAAATTTAAAAGTGTTCATCTCAAAACACAGGGAGAAATACAAGAATTCTTGTTAAAAGGAAATAGGTATTTAAAACAGTAAGTGTTTTGTGTACTTGTTTTTGACACCTTATGCTACAACTGGATACTGATATGAATAGTTAAGATGGTATTCTTTTAGTATTCCTACTTTTAAAAAATTAAAAAGGAATTTGCACTGTGCATCAGCCTAGTTAGAAATATGTACAACAGTTCAGGATCTACTCTAACTAAAAACAAATTCATAAAAATAGTCCCGGCTAAAAAAAAAAAAAAGAAAAAGAAAAAAGAAAAAAAGAAAAAAAAGAAAGAAAAATGAAAAATTTCAGATCTTGGAATGCTCCAGTCTTTTGCAAAGTTGATGAATGGCTTCAGCACTGGGGCAGAAGCCCAGAAGGTGGCCAGCGGAACCTGGATTCACAGTCTTCAAAGTTCCCTTTGAAACATAAGGAAGAGAGGGAGGGAGGAGGACTTCACGCTTTGGGGGCGAGGGAGATTGTGTCTGTTGGTGTTTGGCTGTGAGAGTGAGGCGGCAAAAACATCGATTTGTCTTCAAAACTTGTGTTTTAGCAGCACGAAGCTTTCCTTTTAAAGTTCAGACCGTTTTTAAGATGACAAGGGCTGTGTGTTGACCCATGTTGTCACAGGACTATGCACATTAACACACGTGCCTCTCGCACGTGCTTCTCTTCCGCTCTCCGTACATCGCTATCTGTTTTGTTGGCTGCACTCTGGAAAACGCCGCTCAGACTGCCTAACAGAAGGACAAAACTTTGAAGTTAAAAAAAAAAATGTGTCTTTTGGTATCTGGAATTGTCATTAACAATTGCCTCTCTGCTTGCAGAAGAAGCACTTAACAACCTGGGAACTGTTTTGTGTTATTCTTTCTTTTATTAAACTAAGTCTTGTTTGTTTAAATCAGAAACAAATTCTCAAGTAACTAGAACCCTTTCCCTTTTTTTCTGCATCAGCAGTGAAAGGGTGTGTCTTTGGAGTTTTTTTTTTTTTTTCTTAAAGCATGAAATTTCTTTTTTTTTTTTTTTCTGAGAGAGGAAAGTAAAGACACAAACACAAACAACCAAAACCAAATTAATAGCAAAAAACATCTCAGAAAGAAAAAGCACACAGCCCCAATTAAACAAACTGAAACAAATGTTTTAGTTCAAGAAAATATTTGAAGTGTCCACAGGAGAGAGATAGAGATAGATAGATAGATAGAGAGAGAGAGAGAGAGAGAGAGAGAGAGAGAGAAAGGAAGAGGAAGAGGATAAATTAAAAAATAAATGCTCAGGGCTACCAGACACAGGTATCTAGAATTAAATGTCTTTCAAAAGTCTCAACTCCCCAACAAAAATAATCTGCGAGAATCCTGATGATTCCTAGAATCCTCTGAAATCCACTCTTTAGGTTTATAAAATAATTCTGCAGCCACCCTCCAAGAAATAAAGGGAGCCACTTTAAGTGGGAGATTAGAGGATGGGAGTTGGGGGAAGAGAGACGAAGTTGAAGTAAGGGACAAAGGGAAGAGAAGCTGGGGTGAGGCAACAGATTGCAATCTATCCACTAGGGATGAACAAGACAACATCAAATGAGGAGCTGTCGCTGGACCACACAAAAGCTAAATGCACAAAGGGTTTTAAGTCTACCATACTGCTTCAGGTCATTTCCAATGAAGCAATCTACTCAACACCAAAAATGGTCATACCTACCATAAATACAGAAAGTCAGTTTTTAAAACTTGTCTTTTTTTTTTTTTTTTAAGCTACAAGTCCTCAACACTCTTTGTGTGTGGGTTTTTTTCTTCTTCTGAAAGTGGGAGTGCTTAACTTTTCCCCTTGAAATTGGCTTCAGCAGAAAAGCTATTCTTAAAAATCCCCAGAAAGCTAAAGCAGTTCACATTGTTTCTCTTGAATACTTTCTGCCCATTTTTTTTTTAAATTAACAAAACAAAACAAAACAAAATCTTTTTTTCTGGAACAAAAGAAAAAAAAAACCATAAAACAATGATTCTGAAAACAGAACGAAGTGTGACCGATTGACCTGAGAATAAAAAGACATTACATTTCTTCTTTTTCTTTTAGCAAGCCATTGGTATCTGAATGCTAAGATAGCAAGAAATTTAAAACTGTAACAAGGTGGAGTGCTTTCCCATACAGTGCATGCCGGGCTCCTCTGTGCTATCAAGGTGGGGCAGTTCTCCAAAGGGGAAATATACAAGGGGTGTAAGCTCCGACAATAGGCAGGCCCTGCGGACTTCAATTTCCCAGACCAATAGTACCTTTAAAAGGACACAATTTAACAGGGTTAGGGTTTGTGTTTTCTTTTTTTAATATTAAAGGAAAAAAAAAAAGACAAGAATGTAAAATCACCGGCATAGATAGGTATATGGGAAAACAACCCACGCTTTTTCTTTTTTTTTTTTTCCTTTTTTTTGTTTTTGTTTTTTTGTGTTTTTGTTTTTGTTTTTTTTGGTTAGAAGCTTTGGAATTGCAGTTAGTCTAGTTTTGAAATTGGTTTGTTATTAATCTTTTTTTTTATTTAAATTCATTTGTAATTGTTCATCTTCAAAGCTTACAATCTGAAGGTGTCCGTTCCTACACTGGTCAGACCACTGTCCTTGGGGCAGCTGGGGTCTTTGGGACCCTCCACCGGGCTCGCCGGTCCGTCGGACTTTTGGCTGAGATCCGTGTCAGACTCCTCCGAATAGTCGTCTGTTGGCATCGAGGGCTGAACCCCTGAGGTGCTGCATGAACTTGAGGTAACCGTTGAAGATGAGGAGAGAGGAGGGAAAGAAGGGGGCTTCGCGGCCGAAGCCCGGGAGCCCACTGGCGGCCAAGACTTCCTGGAGGCGTGGGGGGAAGCGGACGAGGACGGGGCGGCCGACGGGGGAGGGGGGCTGTCGTTTGAGTGAGCGGCAGACTGCGAGGTAGATGCGGTGCTAGGATCGGGGAAGCAGGCAGAGTGAGGTAATAAACTAGGGTGCTCTTTGGCGTTTCTTGCTGCTCTCGTGATTGTTCTGTGTTTGTGCAAGGCCGACTCGAGATGCTGACTCAGCGCTTCCTCCCCGCAGAGCGCGCTCTCGCACGCCAGGCAGTGGTAGGAGCCACCACCGCCGCCGCCGCCACCGCCGCCGCCACCGCTGCCGGTGGGGACATGAAGCACCATCTCTTGCAGGTTCACCACAGACTGGCCGAAGAAGCAGAGGGACTTCAGGTGGCTCCTCGCCGCCTCCTCGTCGCCGAAGCCCGCCTGGCACTTGCGGCAGACCAACTTGTACTGCACCTTTGGAACAATGAAGGGGTCACAGAGGGAGTCCGCACTTGCACTTTTGCTTTCTGCTTCTGGCTCTTCAGGGGGTTTCGACAGGAGGGGGGACACCTCACGGGGGACGTTTTTCTGCTCTTCTGGTTTGGGGGATTCTTTGGCAGGGTCTTTGTCTGGGGAAGTAGGCCCCTGGGGGACTGGGGTTTGGCTTGCTTTGGGCTGCTGCTGCTGCTGCTGCTGCTGCTGCTGCTGCTGCTGCACTTTTTGTTGTTGCTGTTGCTGTTGCTGTAGTTGCCGCTGCTGCTGCTGCTGCTGTTGCTGTTGTTGTTGTTGCTGTTGCTGCTGTTGCTGCTGCTGCTGAATCGCCTCCTGCAGACTCTGCTGGTATTGCTGGTACTGCTGCAGTAGTGTGCCTGGAGACAACCCCATCAGGGCCTGCGACAGGGCAGGGCTGTAGGGGAACAGGCCTTCCATGCCATACATGGGCTGCAGGTACCCACTCTGCAGGGCACCAGGGATCTGGGGGGCATAATAAGGAGAAAAGCCCGGAACGAAGTACGGAAGGAACTGGCTCGTGAGCAGTGCTGTGGGGTCTGAAGTCAAGGCCGCCTGCAGGGCCTGCAGCTGAGCGGGGTCCACCGCGTACTCCATGGCGGGCAGTGGGGCTGAGATGGTAGCTGTAGTCGCTGTAGGGGCCTCTCCTTTCTCCTTCTTGGGGACAGCTAGGGGTTCCCCTTTCCCTTTGTGTGCCTTCTCCTTCTCCTTTCCTTTCTCACCATCTTTGTCCTTCCGTTGCTGTTGCGGGGGAAGCTGTGGCGTGGGCATCTGCTGGGCGGCGGGCGGCGGCGGCGGCGGCTGCTGCACCTGCGGCTGCGGCTGCTGGGGTTGTGGGGGTTGCTGAGGGGCCATTGCCATGGTGGCTTGTGCTGGGGTCGGGGAACTCAGCGAGGCTGAGGACGGTTTATTTGGTAATCCAGATGTGGGGAGGCCAGGGGAAGGTACCGTTGTGCTGGGCAGACCCATCAGGTTCGGTTTAGGAGACGTTAAAGCTAAAAGGAATGGAGACAGAGAAACCACAGGTCAGTCTAGGGGTGGGTGAATCACAAACTCGAGGTGTTGCACCCATGCTATTGGCATGGTCACAGGTATTTAAACCCGAGGGATCCTCTCAAAGCCAGTGTTGACAACAGACGTACCCTGCTATGCTCAGGGTTAGCTGGCCAAGGATTTTTTTTAACCAAGACACAGACCTGGGTCAGCTTCTATTCATCTCCATTGAGAAAACCTTACGCATCTCCCTGCCCGGTGTCAACACTCTCTAGATACCGTTCCCTTTGCCCAGCAGATTAGCTTCTAGCAACTGGGACTCACATAAGCCAAGGCCATGATCGAGTGCTACGGAAAAAGGTGTGGACCTCAGGAGAACGCGCTTCAGTAGGGCGGAGAGAAGATGAATGAGACGGTAAAGGAAGAGTCTGGGAAGAAAGAGAACTCGGGGAAAATGGCTCCCGCGCCTCTGGTCAGCCGATGTGCAGGAGTTAAGTCTATGGAGTAAGACCACTGCGGCCTGTGAAATCTTAGACACTCGGGGTGATGATGCCCTCAGATCCCAGGGTATCAGAGCCTACCCTAGCCGCTACTCTAATTTTTGTTTCCTGGTAACCATGGGCTGTAGTACCGGGACCATGCAAAGTAGAGTCCTCTCTACCTTGCTCAGGCCTAATCTATCACTACACACAAAAAGTTTACCCACCCCAAGGCCCAAGAGTCTCTCATCTTCACAGCTGTGTCTCCCAAGGACTAGGTCCCAGAGTCATAGGTCCCAGAGTCATGGGACCGACCGAGTATTCCTGGAGGTTTGAATATGCTTGGCCCAGGGGGTGGTACCATTAGAAGGAGTGGCCTTGTTAAGAGTAGGTGTGGCCTTATTGGAGGGAGTGCATCGCTATGGGGGTGGGCCTTGAGATCTTCTTTCTAGCTGCCTGACGATGTCAGTCTTCAGACTGCATTTGGGTCAAGATGTACAGCTCTTGGCTCCCTGCTCGAGCATCCTGTCTGCTGGGATGCTGCCAAGCTCCCCGCCATGATGATAATGGATGGAACCCCTGAACCTGTAAGCCAGCCCCAATGAAATGCTGTCCCTTCTAAGAGTTGCCTTGGTCATGGTATCTCTTCACAGCAACGGAAACCCTAACTAAGCCAGTCATGCTGCAGATGGATGGAACACCAAACTCTGGATGCCATTCTTATAATGACAGGTGTGTGGGGGTGGGGTGGGGGGAGCAGAGCTCACTGGATAATGGAAGACGATGAAGAGAATGCAGACAATGAACCGTGGAGCGCCTAGCATGACACTATCCTCATGGGGTGGGGGTGGGGCAAAACCACAACACTCTGAAGCCTAGAGTGGGATGAAGGCTGCCAGCTTGAACGATACAATGTATCAAAACCTCCACATTAAAGAAAGCAAAGAACATGGTCCTCTCACGATGCCAGTCCCAGGAGAGCCACTGAAGGCAACACATCCTATTTCCTTCCTGTATACTAGGGACTAAGGAGATGGGACTGGCTACTGAGGAAAGTTCAAAGGCTTGTTGGTGAAACTGGCACAGGCGAGGCACAGTTGGAATTATAAGCTCTTGAGTTTAGGGCCTGACTTTCTCTGTGCCGGAGGCAGTGGGTCAGTCCAGGAGGAACGTCTGTGGCTTTGCCCATGGTTTCATGCTTTCAAGAGAAAGATTCGGGTCAGAAGGCCTTAGACTGAGACTGCGTGTGTTCATCTGACGGACGACTGAGAGATTCGGGTGCTAAGGAACACTAGTGAACCCCCGCTATTTTACCAAGCTCTGCACTGGCCGAACTCGACAGGGCAGCTCAATGCAGCCTCGCGCTGTTGCTGTGACGTTGGCTTTCTGATCTGTAAGATCAGAACTAGTCCAAGGTTCTTCATCCCCTCCTGAAACTCAGTCACTGTGGAGTCAGACTGACCCTGTGTGGGTTATGGCTGACATACATCAGACGTCTGACCTTTGGTTCCCTGGGAGACTTCTTAGAACCTCAGCCTTCTATAGTACAAGATTGCAGGCATGAACCAGCCATCTGGAAAGAGCTTAGCTTCGGGCCTGGCGTATAGTAACTGCTTCATAAACATAGGCTCCTCCCCTCCCGTCCCTGACCCAGTGATTCTGCAAGCTGCAGTAGCTGAGGTGCTTGGTAACTGGGGCATATCTGGCTGTCCTGAGGGCGAAGAGCCCAGCTTTCTATCCCTAGTCCACTCTAAGTGGTCAGAACCTGGGGTAGCACATAGACTTGCTAACTGACTGGCTCATATTGGGTGTTTTGGAAGGGCTCAGGCCCTACTCTGGATTGCTGAGTGATCTTAACCTTTCCGGGCCTCCGATTTCTCTGAGGGGATACATCAGACACTCTGATTCTACTTTTAACAATTTTATTATTATTTGTGTGTGTGTGAGCTGGGGGCAGGGGTGGGGTGGAGGGGGTGGAGGGGTCATGTGCTGTAGTGGGTATTTGAAGGCCAAAGGACATCTTTTGGGAATCAGTTCTCGCCTTCTGCACTGTTGAGGAAGGGTCTCTCTCTTAGGTCTGTCCAGCTGGCCCAAAAGCTTCTGGGTCAATCTCCTGCTTCAACTTCTCATCTAGAATCCTGGGATCAGAGATGTTTGACAGTGTGCTGGCATTTTTATGTGGGTTCTGGGGGATCAAAATCATCAGGTTTGTACGGCAAGTGCTTTTTACCCAATGAGCCATCTTGCTGGTCCCGAACTTCGTATTTTCATATCATTATATGCTGGGCCTTCCTGCCGATGTCCTGGGCTGCAAGGATAATTCGGATGTCTGACCACTTTCCCTGGTTTGTTTTGCTGGCTTCGGTCTGTACCACATACTTATGCGAAAGCCTTTACCTCAGTGCTTTCTTTGCTTGTCCCTTTGGTAGGAAACCCAGAGTGGGAATGCAATAGCTTCTATTCTGTGGACCACCACCACAGACTATTATGATAACTTAACTAGGATCGCTCTGGGAGGCAACAGAAGCTTCAAACCCTGGAGGGTTAGGCTTAGGAGAGACAAGGCTACACTGTGAGGGGCTAGTGTATTTGTTAGTCAGCACAGAGCTTTGTCGAGGGCACTTGCTCGTGTGTGCCTAACTCTTACAGGATGCTGGAGAAGATCCAATTTGAAGAGGACAGCTTGATAGATCCCAGAGAAGATGGGTGGAGAGAGTGAGAAGCAAGGAATGTTCTGTCGGGAGAACTGCAAGAGTCCCTAGCTTTAAGAGAGACCACCAAGCAGCAAGTGTGTGTGAGTCCAGATGTACCAGGGTGGAAAGGGAGAACAGAAGGGTGGCTGGGGATCCTTAGAGTGCACATTAGTCACTTGTCTGAAAGAGCGGATGTGTTCACAGCCAAACTAAAAGCTACATTACCCAGCACAAGATTCCCGGTCAGTGAATTCAAACAAATTCCCTGTAGAAACCATCACTGTTGTGACTAGCAAAGAACCCATGGAGGAAGCCCCCAGAGCACCTAACAGTTCAAGAGCAGCTTCCTGCTCTCAAAATGGTGGGCAAAGGGTTGATTTCAATTCCCACCGGCCAGCCGGCTGCTACAGGGTCCATTACAGACTCAGCTGGGGAATCCCACTGCCTTCCATTTGTAAGGATGAGATAGGCAGGATCACGTGACCATGGGGTTTAACATTCCCTGGAAATTCATATGTCGGGTGATTCTTAATAACAGACACCGTGAAAGTGGTGGTATCAGGACACACTCAGGAGAGGGCACTTCTACCCCTGCACAGCAGGAGTCCAAGGAATCCAGGTATGTACTGGCACGGGGGACACCTGGCTGCATGGGAACTGTAATCTCGTTGCTTCTTTTAGGTGACCAAAGAGGCTAGCTTCCTGCTTGCCTACTGCCCCAAAGAGTGTGTTGTTGGTTAACCACATTAAAAAGCTGAGCGTCTACTCAACTCTGAAAGTCATCACCTGGGACAGGACCCACCTGTGTTGGATGGGGTAAAGCCTGGCAAAGAGGGGCTGTTGAGGCCGGGGAGCAACACGGGAGGAATGCCCTGGAGCGCTGGATACGTGGTAGGAAGGTTGAGAGCCTGCAGAGGGGCGTTGTCAAACATCCCTTGCTGCTGAGCTGCCAGTCCAAGGACCTCGTTAGCCTTCTTTATCCGGTCCAGCTCCTGCTGAGCCATCAGCTGGCGGACAGTGGCCGGGTCAAAATATTCTTTCTCCTTATCCAGCTGGCTTCCAATGGTGTCCTTAACTTTGGAGATATGCTGTTGGGAAAAGATATGGTCACGTACAGACAGCCTGGCGCTGTACTTGATGCCACACAAAGTGCACTCTGTTTTGGGTCCCTCGTAGCTCGTTTGGTTTATACCAAAATGTTTGGCCATGCTTAACTTAGACTTCTTCTCTTTCGCCCGCGCATTCTGGAACCAGACCTGAACAACTCTCTTTGGCAGTCCAATGTCATTGCCTAAAACCTCACACTCGAGCATGGTGGGTGTCCTGTAGTCATTAAAGCACGACTTGAGGACCTTCAGCTGCAGGTTGGTCATCTGAGTGCGAAAACGTTTCTGCCCGGGCCGGTCCCCATTGTCACCAGATTTACCCGCGGACCCGCTCGCCCCGGGGCTCGGGGAGCAGGGGTCTGCGAGGCTCGAGGTTTCGCTGTAGTCCACTGTACCTTCGTTGTCATATTCCTTGCTATAAAAGCTCGGGGCTGGGCTGACCAGACCAGAGGACAACCGGTCTTCATACTCGGACATCGCCATCATGGCCGCTTTGGTCAAGCCCTCGTTTGGTGCAGAAGATTTGGTTTCGGTCGCTATTCCCGTGGCGCTGTCGTTGTCGGCGTTGCCCTCGTCCCCCGTTGTGGTGTCTGTGATTGCAGTGTTGACCGAGGAACAGTCATCGTTGTCCAGCTTAGTTTGGTCAAAGTTCAGGTTAACCGAGGACATGGAGGGGCTTTCAAAGTCTTCGATCCCCTCCACCTTGATGGACGAAGGGCTGAGAAGAGTTCTGGGGGACAGCTCCATGGTCTTGCTCACAGGCGAGAGGGGCACACCCTGACCGTCGCTGCTGCTCGGGGGGAGGTGGGAAAAGCTAGTTCCGTCAAAAATGTCTCCCTTCATCTGGAGTCCCCCGTCACAGTCTAAGAGCATGGCAGACAGAGTCAGGTTGTAGCCGGCTCTCTTGGCTTCGTGCCAGTGCCGAGACCGGATGTGAGCCTCGAGGGCTGTCTTAGCCTTGAAGAGTGCTCTGCAGAAAGGGCACCGCCTGTGGGCCTGCGCCGGGCCCACGGCCCGGAACTGACCTTTCCTTTCCCGAGCGCGGGTGTTCTGAAACCACACCTGTACCACGCGCTTCTTCAAGCCCACCTCGTGCGCGATGTGATCCAGCATCTTTCGAGTCGGGTTGGAGTCCAGCAGATACTTCTGGTAGAGAATTTCCAGCTGCTCTGGGGTAATGGTCGTCCTCAGACGCTTGTCACGCTGGGGCTCTTCGCCCGTCCCGCTGTCGTTCTCCCCCGGGCTGGCGCTGGCCTTTTCCTCCAGCTTCCTCTTGAGCGTGTTCATCGTGGAGGTGGGCGTGGACGGGGAAGTGGCGGAGCTCGCTGGGATCTGAGGGATGGCGCCCGAGAGCAGCTGGCTGGCCAGGAGTGGGTTGCTGGGATCAAACAGCATGAAAGGCATATCCAACGACCTGTCCAAAAACTGGGGGTGGATGAACTGGTTCTGGGCGCTCAGGAAGTGGAGCTGCTGGTGCTCCTGCCAGTGCTCGAAGGACGGAAACGCCAGCTTGCACTGGTCGCACTGGTAGGGGATTAGCTGAGGAGGTAGGTTTGCCAGCTGTTGAGGGGTGGACGTGTGGAGGGGCTTGAGGGGCAGGTGGGAGAGCTGAGAGGGGCTGGGGCTTGACTGGGGGAGGGGGCACTGCGGAGGGGGCGCTTGCGGAAGAGGCTGCGGTAAGGAAGGCGCAGCCAGCTGCGGGAGCTTGGGCTGGGGCGCGTTTGTCTTCTGCTCCGGCTGCTCTTGCTGCTGCACCTCCGGCTTTGGCTGTCCTTGCTTCTCTTGGGTTTGGTTTGGCTGTACACTGGGAGGGTCGGCCGGCTTTGGCTTCTCATCGCTCACCTCTGCTTTCGAGTTGAAGGCGGCTAGTTCGTCAGTCTCCGCCGTGAGCTGCAAGAACGCCGAGGGCGCGGTACTGGCCGACGACGGTGCTGGGGTGCTGTAAGCCTGGGAAGGCATAGGGGTGCTGCAGGAGGAGCTGGTAGGGGTGAGGATCTCCATGGCATCCATGGAGTCCTCGTTTTGGCTGTCGTCCTGCCCCTCCTCATCCTCGTCCTTGTAGCACAGTTTCTTCTGGTGTTTGATGAGGTCAAAAATGCGCTGGAACACGAGGCTGCACTTTTTGCACTGGTAATTCAAGTTGCTCGTCCGAATGTACCTATCGTTGGTGAGCTCCCGCCGCTCCCCGTCTTTGCCCTCCCCCTGGTTCTCATAATTCTTCCTGGCCTTTTGTCGGGCGTTCTGAAACCACACCACTATGACACGGGTTGGAAGGTTCAGTAAGTTAGAAAGCTGCTCAAATTCATCGTCCTTTGGGTAAGCGTTGGCGTCAAAGAAGTCCTGCAGGACTCGGAGCTGGTAGTCGGTAAACCTTGTTCTCGAGGACCGCTTGCTTCCCCAGTACTCCTGCTTCTGGGGTTCTGGGGAAGGGGGGCGGGAGTCGATCTTGAGTTCCTCCAGACTGGTGATGGGGGGGTTGCTGAAGTTGTAGGGGGAGTCCTTGTTCCGCTGCCGCTCCTTGAACAGCGTGTTTCTGAACCAGTGCTTGATCACCTTCTGGGGCAAGCCCGACTTGTCCGCCATCTCTTTGATCTGCTCCTCACTGGGGGAGTTGTTAATGTCGAAGTACTGCCGGAGCACTCGGAGCTGGTCGTCCGTGATCCTGGTGCGAGGCCTCTTGTTCTGTTGCTGGAGCAGGGTGGGGTTGAGCTGGTGTTGGTACAGCTGGGCCAGATCGGCAGGCAGCGGCTCCACGGGGCCGAGCTGAGGGGGCAGCTGAGCCGGCAGAGTCTGCAGCGGCATCGTCTGCATCATCAGCGGCGAGAAGATGGGCAGCTCCATCGGCATGGAGAGCTGGGTGAGAGGCACCGAGGGCTGGGCGGGGGCGATGGTGGGCGAAGTGATGGGCGGAGCCGACGCCGGGATGGCTGGCGCGGAAGCTGGCTGGGGGGGTGCCGCCGGCAGCGGGGGTGGGGGCGGCGGAGGAGGGGGTGGGGGCGGCTCCGGGGTCTGCGGCCTCAGGGGGTACAGTTTATCGTAGTGCTCTCTGTATTGCTTGGCAAACCTCTCCAGCTGTTTGAAGGGGAAGTAGTTCTGGTGCACGTGCTCTTGATGGCTCTTGAGAATCAAGATGTTGGAGAAGAGCTTGCCGCAGGAGTCACACTCCAGCTTCTCCGGGCTCTCGCCACCACCGCCACCGCCGCCTCCGCCGCCGCCTTGCTCCGCCTTCCCGTTCTTCTTCTGCGCCTTCTGCTTGTTCTCATTGTACTGAATGACCAGCTCAAAGCCAAAGTTCTCCAGCAAGGCCTTGGTAGCGTTCCCTCTGGCATCGGAAGCAATGCGCGGAGGAAGCATAGCGCCCTCAGAACCACCCCCTGGTGCCAACTCTTTCTTGTCTTTGGCCTTCGAGGCATCTGGCAGTGATTCCTTTGGTCCGGTGTTACCGTCTGCCCCCTCCGGCCCCTCCCTGTCTCTCTGGCTTTCCTTGTCCTTCTCTTTGATGAGCACTTTGTTTTTCTTTTCTGGGTGCTGGCCGGGCTGAAGGAGGCCCGAGTGGCTCTGGGAGAGAGCGAGCTGACTCTGTTGCTGCTGCTGTAGTATCTGCTGGTGGCTCTGCTGCGGGATCTGGACCTGAGCCTTCAGATCTTCCAGCAGGCCTGGGCCTGACCCTGTCAGCGTCAGTGCCCCGCTGGACACAGGCAGGTTCACCTCAGGGTTGAGCTGGAACTCTGCGCTGGGGATGTAAAAGGGGAACAGCAGGTGCTGCTGCTGCTGCAGCTGGAGCAAGGTCTCTGTGGTCATGGGAAAGTGAGGAAGGAGCGTGGGGTTGAACAGCTGAGACTGGATCAGGGCGGCCTGCTGCTGCAGCTCCTGCTGGAGGTGCGCCTGCACTTGAGCCTGGGCCTGGGCAAGTGTCTGGGCTTGCTGCTGCTGCTGCTGTGCTTGCTTGTTGTTGTTGTTGCTGCTGCTGCCTGGATGCAATCATATCCGCTAACTTCTTCCGGTTGGCCTCCTTGGGCTCCGAAGGGGCAGTGATGTTGGCACTGATGGAATTCCCCAGAGGCGGCATCACCACACTCTCGGGGGGCACCTGGCTCAGCGCGGTTACGCTCGGAGCCATGGCGGCACCGCTTGGATTGGCAGTGGGAAAGGTGCTGTTGGCGCCACTGCTGCCCACGGGGCTGGGGGTAGAGGAGCTGAGGGGCACCCCGCCGCTGTTGCCAGTCCCGTTGCTGCTCCCACTCGCAGCTTCCAGCTTGGCTGCCCGGGCCTTGGTCTGGTGCAGCACGGACCTCATGTGGATCTCCAGCGTGGAACTCTGGCTGTAGGCCACGTTGCAAGTGTTACACTTAAACGGCTTGTTGTCCGGGCTGCTGGTGGGCTCCGGCTGCCCGGTTGCCGATTCCTGGAGGGCTCTCTTTAACTTGTGCAGGTGCGACACGGAGTTGTAGTGCACCAGAAGGATATTCTTTTGCGTGAAGGATTCCTTGCAGACGGTACACTTGTAAGGGCGGGAAGGATCCAGAAACTTCTCCATCGTGAAGTTGGGGCCTTTCCTGAAAGGCAGAGCTCGCTTTGGCTCCGAACCCGAATCCTCCTGGACTGACCCAGAGTCGCTGCCTGTCGGGCTCTGCTTCTCTTCCAGGTCGCTCTCTTCCTCCTTGTCTTCCTCAACAATGATGGTGTGGTCTTCAGCCAGGGTGGGGTCTCCCATGGCCAAGAGGTCCCCGTTGGCTAGAAGCCCCCCATAGAGCTGTTGGATGTCCGCCTCACTCAACTCCAGGTGGCTCGTCTCGAGGTGCTTCTTCAGAGCCTGGAAAGTCCGGAAACTGCGCTGGCAGAGGCAGCACATGGTGGCGGCTCTGATCACGTGGTACTGAGAGTGAAGCTGCAGCTTCTCGATGGTCTTGAAGGCCAGGCTGCACTGGTTACAGCGGTACTTATACACGTGGCGGTCCGACACGGGCAGTTGGGGCCTCTTGGCGTGCACCTCGTTGAAATGGGTCTGCAGAGTGGCGGAGGTCTTGAAGACCTGGTTGCACCCCTTCTTCCAGCAGAGGAAGCCCGAGTCTTCCCTCCCGCAGCTGGAGTCAGCAGGAGACGGCTTGAGCTCCCCACTGTGCTCCATGCTTGCAGGTGGCAAAATGTTCTTTCCCAGGTCCTCTGAAGTTTCTGAAAACAAAACAAAACAAAACAAAACAAAAAACCAAACACGTCAAGCCCAAAGATAAAGAAGGCTTCCTTTCCAGGTTGGCCCCCAGAGCCGGTTATATAGGCCAGCTTTAGGAATGCAGGGAACAACCCAACCAAGTGCCAGTCTCTCCGCGGGGCGAATACACACATAAACAAGGTGCCCAGGAACAGGAAGAAGGCTATACACAGGTCCAATTCATAACAGACCTGTGTCATATCACAGACCTAACAATACCCTAAACAGTATTTAATTCTGAAGTCTCAGTTTCTCAAAAGGTAGTCTGAAGGTTACTGATCTTAATGGTACCCTTTATGCTCACTCTTTTGGTTATAAAAATCTAGCACATCAGATCTGTTAGACGGGACATGTGCACTAATGCTGTCCTAAGTTGTGAGGAAGTTAACATTTCGGGATTCTTCAAAGCATTTAGTTTCGTGTTTAGAGTGACTTCCCCCACCCTTTGTTTTACATTACTGTTTCTCAAACCCAGGCCTTTGTTCATGCTAGCAGGAAAGTTAATAAATTACTAAACTGCATTAGTTTAAAAAAAGAAAAGTTCATCATAGCCATATGATGAACTCTGGCTCTTTCTAGGTCACCTGTCTACTTCAAGTGTGGACACGTGTCACCAGGAAGAAGGCTGGGCACCAGCAGTGTGGACCTTAAAGGTCCTGTAAGATGGTGTTAAAGACTTAGGAGAGCTGAGAACCAGGTCGGAGGCCTAAGAGCCATTTCACAACTGCGGCAGAAACATCTGTGACAGTAGTCCTTACAGATGTGATGTTTAACAAGGTGATTCCAGAAGACTCCAAGAGTTCTATGCAGAGGGAGCAGGAGAGACGGCTCAGGGGTCTCACTGAATGGCAAGGCTCAGGTCTTTGACTAAGTCCACCGTGGAGATGCCCGGACTACAAGGTGCTCCTGAAGACCTGAAGACCACGGGCTTTGGTAATGACTCCTGTAAGTCCCGCTCACTCAGGACAGACAGAATCTCTCAGCCCTCGTGCCCAGTGAAAATTCTGACCAAGAATTCATCTTGTTTCGGTTTGGAGGAGTTAAAGTTAGCGACACTGACCAGGTTGCTTTCCCGCCTCTTCCAGATTGGAGTTCCCATCTCGGTCCGGCACGGCGGCAGTGGGGAGGAACATGCTACTGGGCATGACCATCTCAGGAGCGGTCACCTGAGGAGAGCGCGCCAGAGAGACAAGAGTCAAGTTGTGGAGGAAACAGGCACAAAATCCGAAAGGTTTAAAAAGTATTTAATAAGCAGAATTAGCCTTCACCAGCGTAAAAAGCTGGAGGTGTCACTTTGCATAGCTCGGTGAAGATTCATGTTTATTAGACAAAGCTCACATCAGTCAAAAGTGTTTCTACGGTTACATTCTGGACATAATTAGCAGTGCACACTTGAAGAATAATCTTGTTATTAATATTTTTCTTTTATGCAGAATTTTGACTTTGATCACTGACAATGTTTTGTCATGGGCTGTGAAACTTCTTGGGCAACCAATTAGGTAGATAAGTTGAAAGGCCCACCTTAAGCTGCCGCAAACATAACAAAGGCCCTAATTAAATCATACCTAGTAAAGTACGTGGTAATCTCAAAGCAGGGAGCATTGTAGCACTGTGTATTCAGGCGAGGCGCGGAGGGGAGTTGGAGTGAAGGAAAGGGTAAGAGGCGGCGAGGAGGACAAAGGGAGGCGGAGGGCAGGCACGCAACAACACCCCGTAACCCTTTACGAGCTGATATCAAGCGCGGACAAGCAGCGTTCGTAACTCACGTTCAGTCATAGTTCCGTCTCCAGCCGTTCTTGCACGAGGCACAGGGCATCGGAGGGAGCAGGTGCCCAGCCTCCCAGCAAGCCGGCTAACTCTACCCAGCGTGCTACAGCAAGGGGGGGGGCTCTTCCCCGACCCCGAGACTGGGCTCTTAGCCCCTAATGGAGCATTTCCATAATTAGCCCTGAGATCTAAGTAGCTACACTTTAGGTCAGATCCTCAGACTTTCCGCTCTGCCTCCCTGCTGGGTGGCCAGCAGCTCGTCCCCATCACAGGCCCTCGTGTGTGTGCCAGTGACAGGCACTGGCGGCCTTCAGTAGCCAGGGCGAAGCAGGACGCGCCATCCAAAGAGCGAAAGCTGCACTCACCCTGCGTACAGCTCACCGTGGCCACATCCTTAGAGAAGCAAACATGCCCCCTTTCCCCACAAGTGTCCGCTGCCCATAGCTCCTCAGTCTGCAGTGGGACCTACAGATCACCTCCCTCATCTGGGAGGGGTCAAGACATAGGGTGGTGCTGGAGGGCAAAATGGGAGCTAGACGTGCTCCTGCCTCATTGTGTACATGTGTGACATTCTGGAGACTACACGTGCTCCTATCTCATTGTGTACATGTGTGACATTCTGGAGACTAGACATGCTCCTGCCTCATTGTGTACATGTGTGACATTCTGGAGACTAGACATGCTCCTGCCTCATTGTGTACATGTGTGACATTCTGGAGACTAGACATGCTCCTGCCTCATTGTGTACATGTGTGACATTCTGGAGACTAGACGTGCTCCTGCCTCATTGTGTACATGTGTGACATTCTGGAGACTAGACGTGCTCCTGCCTCATTGTGTACATGTGTGACATTCTGGAGACTAGACATGCTCCTGTCTCGTTGTGTACATGTGTGACATTCTGGAGACTAGACATGCTCCTGCCTCATTGTGTACATGTGTGACATTCTGGAGACTAGACATGCTCCTGTCTCACTGTGTACATGTGTGACATTCTGGAGACTAGACATGCTCCTGTCTCATTGTGTACATGTGTGACATTCTGGAAACTAAAGGGCGAGTGGGCAGCAGTCTCTCTGCCACGAGGCAGGAAAATTTGGCATCGATACCAATTCCAGATGAACTAGAAACTGTCTTTAATTTAACAACTGCTGGAGAAGGCACAGGAGGTGGCACAGTGCCCAGCCCCACCTGGAGGCCCTGCTGGACCAATCAGACGAAACTCCACTGCAAGACTAATTTTTGCTTCCAATTTTGCTCAAACTTGGCATTTTAAAAATATTTTAAAGATTGTGAGATCCTAGCCTTTCTCAGATAGCTGCCTGCAAGTCCGCTAGTATTGCCCACAAGTAGGGAAACCCAAACACCTGTGACCACTGGCCAAACAGAAGAGTTCATATTCAGGGGGGCAAGATGAGGTTTTTTCAGGTCCAGTAGTGGATAGGCATAAAACGTAAGCAACAGGCGCTCCAGAGAAGGGTCTGGAGGAGAAGGCCCACTGTGCTGGGAAGAGCAGGTGTGTGGCAGGTGAGTGGGAAGGGCGTGTGCCCGCCCCAGACAGCTGCACGGCACCACACACAGCCTGCGACAGCTGCTTCCAGAGCTAGCTAGCTGCTGAATTGTCCCGATTGGAGTGGGGATTGCCAAACTCGTTCTATTTTCCTTTTAATAGAAAGCATTTCTGACCAGTGTGGTTGGGGAGTCCAGCGGGAATCTAAGAAGTGAAAGGTCACCGATTAATTTATAGTCCTCAGCCGAGGGAGAGCACGAGGTTGGGGGTAAGGGGGAGAAAGAGAAGGAAAATAAAAAGAGCTCCCCCCACCTTTTTTCTCAGTTGTAGCTGCGGGATCAGTCCTTTTTGGGGGATCTTTAGGAATTATGAAAAATGAATCATGAGAAATAAAAAAAAAAAAGCCCTACAGAGTAAAAAAGAATAAAATTATCTCTCACCTCAGCCATGCATCATTATAGAAAACCGTGGGCTTTCTCTGAGCGGAACAGTAAGGCAGACATCCCCTCCAACAGGCTCAGTACGCCGGATCAGTAATTGTTTTCATACACTTTAATTAGAAAAACTCAGATGGCTATGAATAATAATGGAAAAGAGAGACTTTTGCACTTGAAAGGTTGAAGTCAATCAAGTGTGAATGACGGCAAAAAAAGGGGAGGAAGGAAAAAAAAAAAGACACCAATTCATCAGCCCTCTGTTGTCTCGCTGCGACTTTAATCATAATTCCTGATTGGGATTCAAGAAGGCAGTAAGCAGCGGTTCTCTGTCTGCCTTCACCTTCCGCCAATTAACTCTCCCCGAAATATAATCATCAGCCTCACATGCTCTTCTGCATCTTAATCTGGCCTCCGAACCCGGGACCCCCGCCCCCATGTGTGTTTAAGGAGGGACTTTTATCTACATGTTCCTGCCTCATGTATACTATGGCCAGCCTGTCCTGGGGAGTGAGGAGAGAGTTGGTGTGTGAGATTTAATAGGCAAGAAATCCCCAGGAGGCAAAGGGGAGGACCCCTGGAGGGAACCTAAGGGTCTAGGAACCCTAGCGGGGTCTATGTGTGCACCAAGGTTGATGGGGAGGCAGCTTCACTGTGTAGAACGACCAGTGCCCCCCCCCATCAGTTCCCAGACATCACTATTTCCAGGTCTGTGTCTCTTCTTCCTAGAGGATTGGAAATGTGATCATGCTAACAGCTCTCGGGAGAGCCCTGCTCAGTGAGGAGAGGGTACAAAGGCGGGGTTCCTTCAGTGCTTGCCTCGGTTCCTTCAAGGGTGGGAATGTCGACCCACCCCCACTGTGTCGAGTGAGCCTGGCTCAGCAGTCACTCAACTGTGCTGGGTGAAGATGTGGAAGGGCCTTCCCTGCAGCGGGCGTATCAAAGCACAGGGCGGAAAGAGGGACAACCCAGGGCCCGGTCACAGACGTTCTAAGCATGCCCAAACCTCTGAGATCCTCAAAGAGCTGGACCTTTGTAGCTTCTTCAAGTGCACCGCTGGCTCTTCTGCAGGTAACACGTGAACATATCTTAGCTTGCTCTGCCACACCCCCCCACCTCCCATCCTCCTCCTCCTCCTCCTCCTCCTCCTCCTCCTCCTCCTCCTCCTCCTCCTCCTCCTCAGATGCCTGCCCTCTAGCCCCACTCACACCTCCAACTATGGCCAGTATACAATCAGCTCAAATAACTACATACATAGGAACTGATTTCTCTGATGGCCACGTGTGGTGGTTTACATGAGAAATGTCCCTCGTAGGTAGATGTATTTTAACACTTAGTCTCTAGGTGATGGCACTGTTTGGAAACTGAAAGGGTGCAGCCTTGCTGGTTGGGATGGTTTATGGATGCTCGGCCCTAATGTATGAAGGAGGGACCTGCTTGGCAGAAGACACACCACATTCAAGATCTCCAGATCCCAGACTTTACTTGGTGGTTTGTAATATGCTTGGCCCAGGGAGTAGCACTATTAGAAGGTGTGGCCCTGCTGGAGTAGGTGTGTCACTGTGGGTGTGAGCTCTAAGACCCTCATCCTAGTTGCCTGGAAGCAAGTATTCTGCTAGCAGCCTTCAGATGAAGATGTAGAACCCTCAGCTCCTCCTGCACCAAGCCTGCCTGGATATTGCCATGTTCCTGCCTTGATGATAATGGACTGATGGCCCTCTGAACCTGTAAGCCAGGCCCAATTCAATATCCTTTATAAGACTTGCCTTGGTCATGGTGTCTGTTCACAGCAGTAAAACCCTAAGACACTGGGAGAAGTATGTCAAGAGGCTTTAAGGATTTTCACTTTACTCCACTTCTAGTTCATATTCTGTCTGTCTGCTTCGTGCTGGCATGGTAGAGATATGCTCTCTGCTGCCCTGCCTCCCTGCCAGGATGGACTCAGCCCTCTGGAGCCATAAGTCAGAATGAACTCTCTCCTTCCATAACTTGTCCTTGGTCCTGGTGTTTTATCACAGCAATAGGAAACCACGGTGCCTGTATGCCTATAAACACCCAACATGTTAAGCCACATCTCTTGTCCAGCAATACATAAGTAGACTTAACATTAAGACAGAGTTCTGTTTCAAGGAAAACAAAACAAAACAAAACACCAAATCAGCTGAATAGAGCCATGAGTCCCTCAGTACTGGCCTCAACCGTGATGCTAGATGCGCCCCTTCCACCCCTTCCACCTCTTCTGACCCACGATCAAGCATATCACCAAGCAGAGCAGAGGCAAGAGGGGTGCTGGTTAGAACCATCGGCTGGGAAGCAGGCACCAGAAATCTGGAAGCGGAAGCTCTAACATCTTCATGACAAGTGGTTCGCTTTGGAGCGTCCTACTCTGAGGCTGAGGCCCTTCTGGTCTGAGCAGTTCTCACTTGTTAACAATAGAAACCAGAGTGCTACCTCAAGCTAAGAAGCCTCATGCGTAGGCAATCCCAAAGCAGTGCCCTTGTGGGAAGGGGGGGGGCGGGCCTGGGGATGAGTCTGTTGCCTTTCTTGCCCTCCACTTACTAGCTGCCGTGGCGACACAGGGTTCCTGCTCCCAGAAGATCACCACCCAGAGTGACCTGGGAGATCTCAACCCCTCAGGAAGTTCGATGAAAGGTATAGGCCCAGGAAGAACAATTTTGGGCACAGAAGACCTCGTGTAATTTAAAGGACTCAACAGCTCCCCAACAGGGGAAAATGATCCACAGACTTCACCTACAAACAGTTGGTATGGGTTCACGAATGACTACTTCTAACCTCTTCTGTGGAACATAAACGAATCAATTTCAAGATTTCCTGTGATGAATGAACCCCAAAGCACCAAGGATACACCATATACACCCAGGGTCTTAGTAGTTCTGGTCCCCACCATGACATAAGAAGGGATTGTTGGCATTTGTCATTTCTTTGGGGAAAACTAACTAGGAAGATTAGCTGGCCTGCTCTTCCAGGCTCCAGGGTCACAGATGTTGAGGGTCTACATCGAACACCTCGCATAGCTTAGGCTATAACCTACTCCCCGTGGTAATAGTCCTTCAAGTTTATCTGTCAAAACCACCACAAGATAAGGTAGCCTAGGTTAGCTCAATACAACCTATATGCTGGACGGCAGAGATAGCTTCGCAGAAAACCCGATGAGCCTGGTGCCAACATACACTGAGGTGGGCACCCCCTCTGAAAGGCTACCCATTGTCAAGGTGGAAGGCAGATTTCCAAGGAAGACTCGACGCCTTCACTTTTTCAGTGGGAATCAACACAGTGAACCACCTAAGACAGAAGGAAGACCCGAAGCCTCAGGACAGACCTCCTGTGCCTCGGACCTAGCCGCTCTCTAGGCCCTGGTTCTGTAGGTTCTAAGCACGAACCTAAAACTCAGCTGCTTTCAGAGCTGACCTCCAGCTACTGGTGAATGCGCACTCCCTGAGGAGGAGGCTTCAGGGCCCGGCTCTCCCTCTCCCGTCAGACCCCACGGGCACCGCTCACAGCCGAGCTTGAGCAGTGTCCTTCCTTCCGTCTTACTGCCGGTGAGGCATGGCAGCACAGCTGTCTCTGTCCTGTATCATCTTAAAAAAAATATATATAATAGAACGCTTTTTTAAAAATTTTACTTTTTAAGACCTAAAGTCTCATATCCCCCAAGGCAAGCCTCTAACTCATAATCCCCCTGCCTGAGTGCTGGGATTATGACAATGCGTACCAGCTGAACTGCTTTCAAGAGATTTTAATTGGTGTGTGTAATTGTACAAATTTACGGGGCTCAGCGTGAAGTTTCCCCACACGTCTGCTCCACGCACTCATCAAGTGAGGACCTTGGCATGTTCTCCTCCGACATTTATCATTTCTTCACGAGACATTAAAAAGTTTCTCTTATGTTCGAAATATATATATTGTGGTTGACTATAGTTGGCCTACTGTGTGACAGAATACTGGGCAGTTGGCCTACTGTGCGACAGAAGGCTGGGCAGTTGGCCTACTGTGCGACAGAAGGCTGGGCAGTTGGCCTACTGTGCGACTGAAGGCTGGGCAGCTGGCCTACTGTGTGATAGAATACTGGGCAGCTGGCCTACTGTGCGACAGAAGGCTGGGATGCTGTCTTCCTACCTGCCTGTAACTTTGAATTCACTGACAAACCTCCCGCCCCACTCCCCCACACATCTCCTTTCTAAAATGGTGTCAAATAGACACACAGAGACAGACAACACTGTGGGCCATACCAACAATTATGTAGATCAAAATAACACACACATAAACCAGAACCAGAATTTTAAAACTGAGAATGATTAGGTCTGATGGAGTGGGGGTGGGTAGGGACACAAGAAACAGGAGCAGTTGTGTGTGTGTGTGTGTGTGTGTGTGTGTACACAGACAAGAGAGCTGCGGGGAAATGGATGGGAGAGCAAAGCTTCATTAGACCCGAGAGGCAGGCAGCGGCAGTACACCAAGGTCACTTCTAATTTAGACCATCTAATTGGCAAACAGGCTCCAAATGGCTATCATCTCGCAGGGCTTGGAATTAATGAAGCCCGATTATTTTCATTACCTTCCTCTGAGATGGACACAAAGTGAAAGAGCTGATACCCAGGTGGGTGCGACAGCCTCAGGGCCAGGGGGAGCACCAGAGCCCCTTGTGGGGGAAGGGAAGCCCGCCGTGCCCCCCCCCCCCCGCAGGTCCCCACATCCATGGAACAGAGAGAGTCTTGGATGGTGTTTAAAGAACACAGGAAACCAAACTATTGTCCCCCAAAGAGAGGCTGAAAGAAAACCAGAGGCAAGGTGGGGGTGGGGGGGTGGGGGCTGGGGGGTGGGGGGCCAGGAGCACCGGAGGTCATCTGGGCTCCTATGGAAAAAAAATAAGAGTAATTGTGGACCAGAAAAGAGGAGGAAGAGGAAGGGCTACTGAAAAAGGTGTTCTTGGCTCAGCCTAATTTAGCTGTGAGGTCCCATTTTGTTAAGTGATTAAAGAACAAAGAAAATGTCCCCATATTAATGATCTAGGATCCCAGTGGTATGTCCTGTCACTTAGAAGACACTGATCAATTAGAATAATTTACGAGTATTGAAACGCATGGTGGGTGGTCCTTCTCATTCTTCCTGAGGAGCGAGAACCACTGTGGGTCCCTGGGCCACCACATCCTCCCCCTCCAAATCCAGGGACAGAGTCGAAGCACCAACATTTCCCCCAATCTAAAGCCTAGGTTTGTCTGGAAATAAGGCAGAGGTCAACACGGTGGAGGGGACAGCCCAGCCAAGTGTGGAGGTAAGCTTGTCGCACTGCCCGAAAGCTTGAGAGATTTCCTCGTTCATGTGACGTGTAAAAAAAATACTGTTTGAGTTGTTTCCAGTAGGCCACGCGGAAGCGGGTGCTGTGGGTGCTGTTTCCACGGTGGATGGCCAGCGCTGCAAACCCTGCCAGTGGAGAGCATTTTTTTTCAAGTCCCCTCATCAGTAAAAAGAAGGGGACCCATGGAAGACATAGATACGAGATGCAGAGCATAAGTGAGCAGCTGTTACCATAGCAACAGACGTATTAGACACTGCAGGTTCCTGAAAGCTGTCTGATAAGGTATTATTAAATGAAGCCTCCTCAAAACGCTCTCCATTTACCACGGAACGGAAAGACATTGCGTAAAAAGTAATCTATTTCCATTTATCAAGGCGGAATTTACTTTCAGATGGACTGAAATCCAATACTAGCCACTTCCTTGAGACTCTAGATCTAGACACCGGAATAAAAATTCTCCCGGAATGTCTAGCTTTAGAGACCCTGGTTGTGTCGCGCATCCAGCTGGGGTCACGTATCCGGGAGGCCTTTGACAGCGTTTTCGGTCCTGCAGCCAAAGCCACCTGCCTGGGCCACTCTGCTCTCTGCCATTTGCCCTGCTATTTAGGATCCGAGGAAACTCCTGCCTCTCGGAGGTTGAAATGCCAGATACGCTGGCTACTCCTCGAGACGAAACCCAGGAAGGCAGGCTTTAGTTAGGAGGTATCTTCCTCAGATGGCTTTCAGAGTTCGCCGCTCCACTTGGCTAGGCGCAAACAGATAAACTGTCAGAAAGCCTCACCAACACACTTTCCCGGGGCCAATTTTCTAATAAAATTACTGTAAAATGCCCTTCGGGGACACGATTTCAGCCACAGGCTCATTAACATCACTTAGTTGTACAACAATTGTGAATTCCATTTTAACACCAAACTTTTCCGAAGAATAACCCTGGCATCTGACCAAGATCAGGAGTCTAGGCATCAAAGAGGATCCCGGGTGTACCCTAGAGAGGGGCCGCGCACAACTGTTTTGGATGGAGAAGGAAACACATCCCTTGCAAAACTAGCCTCATGACTCGAAGAACCAGTTCTGTGGAACGGTTGCCACTCTGGCTTCCCCGGTAGAGAGCGGGTGTGTGAAAGCCCCTCACACCTACTGTGATGTCCAGAGGAGCGCTTAAAACACCCACAGCGATCATGCTCTCGGGTCTCCCTACGTTCAACCTCCCACTTCACAATCCAGAAGCTCGCCGATACTAGCAAACTGGTTTCCTGTAATCAGAACATTTTACACAGTTTGCACACTTCTCAGGTCTAGAAAACAGCTCTATCATCTGTGGGAAGAGGAGGTGCGTGGGGTTTCTGGACAGAGCAAAGCGCGGGATCTTTAGGTAGTGCCCACTCTTCGCAATCTCCCTGCTAGGTAGGGGTTCAAGAACAAGCTAATCACCTAGTTCTCCCAATGTGGGTGCTCTGTGTGGGGAAGCGCCGCCCACAGGTGCTTCTGGCTCTGGACCCCGCTCCCAGGAGGACTCATGGCTGTGGTTCTGTTTTCTGTGGCCTTATTTAAAAGGTGGGAAATCACTTCTTCACAAAGTGCTATTTACCGGGGTCACTTCCAGAAATATCTTAGGGTTTAGGACCCAAGCAAATGACACAGCAAGAACCTGTTCCTGAAGACTCTACCAGCAAAAGATTCGTGGTGATCATGAAAATTACCACTTAAAATTTGCCTCTCTCGTTCCAGTTATAAAAACAACAAACAAACATGACCGCCTAGGCTGGGTGGTAGTGGTGAATGCCTTTACTCTGAGCACTTGGGAAGGCAGAGGCAGGTGGATCTCTCTTGAGTTCAAAGCTTGCCTGGTCTGCAGAGTGAGTACCAGGAAAGCCAGGGCTACATAGATAAACCCTATCCCCCAAAATATACATACATACATACATACATACATACATACATCATGACCGATAATGGGTATCTGAAATAATGGTATTCATGAAATAAATGTACATGTTAGTACTAAGGGATATAAAACTCTTTTACTAACTAATGTATTCCAGGCCTGGAGATCACTATAGGCCCATAGTAGATCCATAGTAATCAATAAAAATAACCATTTGAGAAAAAAAATGGAGATTTAAGTTAGAAAACAAAATTCTGTCCCATGCCTCTCCCTCTTCCTTCAGGTCCCAAGGGTCCCAGGCATTCAGAAAGAAACAGGGAAATCCCTTCTTCCCGCCAAGGCTGTTGAGAAGGGCCAGTGAAGCCTGCCACACGGCCACCCTCCCACCCACAGGAGGAAGACCCACTCCTCCCCTGTGAGTCTTTCCTCCGTGTGTGCCAGCCTGTCTGGAAATGCCCATGGAAAGTGAATTTATGCTTGAAAGATCCCGGGCTAAAGTGCGGGCTAAGCTGCCTTAGGGTTGTCCGCGAAGGGCAGTTCAAGAGCTCTTGATACGTCAATCATCAAGACCAAGCATCCTTATACAACATAATTCATTAATTGTACATAATCACACGGAATTGGAAATGCCCTCAAAATGATCCTCCTGCAACCTGCATAGTCAGGATGGGATTCACGGTACACTATTTCTCTGGAAATGTCCCCGTGAAATGTCAGCCATATCAACTTATTATCTCACTGCTGAAATAATACTAGACAGGGAGAGAAACTGTGTCTCTTCTTCCTCTGGTGATGGGGAAAGGACTTTCCTAGTGGCCCTAGCACAGCTGAAAGTAAGACACTGCTTCCACAGTATTTTGAAGTTTTCACAGTGCGGTTAGGATTTTGCGCGAAGGCTGATCTTCTGGCTGCATATATGACGGCCATTCAAGAATTAGGCCTTCTGCCGCTTGCAGGTGTAAATGCACTGTGTACCGACGTAGAGTCTGCACCTGTGAGCCAGGATGTCACACCCAAGCGGATGGCTTTCCTGCTCTGAGAACAAAATGCCTACTTGGGAAGCCTCAAGTTATAACACTATACCCAGAGCTGAAAAAAAAAAAAAATGTGGGTTCAGGTCTTAGCTGCCAAGTGACACCTGGGGTTGGGTGACTTTGTTGAGACCTAGTTTCCTCATCCGTTCATGGGAACGTGTCAGACTTCTTCAGACGGAGTTGGCTATGAGGGTGGACGGAGGCGTTATGATTGGGAGGGCCTAGCAGCCCCGGGACTGCGCCTCAAAGACCTGGACACTCTGAGTGATGGTTTCTTGAATCGGGGCCACGAGCCTGCCATGGTTACACCAAGCACGAGAGACAGACAGGAAAACCTCAGCCACAGAGCCGGTGCTTTTCCGCACACTGCTACCTCTACACCAGCTTTCTGGACCAACAACCAGATGGGGTCGTGTGACAACTGCAGGACTTTTGACCCCCCAAAGGAAGGAAGGCCGTAGGGTCCTCGTCCCGGCTGCCTTACCGTCATAATGAGCTTCTCCACGCAGTCGGGTGCCACACTGTGGAGGTGGGTGAGGTGCAGCTGGAGGTGGATCTTGTTGTTGAGCATGTCTTGGCACAGAGGGCAGCGGAGCATGGGCTGCACCGAGTGCTGTGTCATGGCGTGCACCCGCAGCCGGTTCACGTCAGCACTGCTGTACTTGCAGTAAGGGCACTGGTACATCTGCGGGGACACACCCGTCACTCTGACACAAACGTCTGATCCCCCCAGAAGCTGTGCCTTCCCAAGACCCAACTGCCCCAAAGTTCATTCCCCATCAACATCTCCAACCTGCCCCCCCCCAACCTCCCCTCCACCACCACCACCACCACAGACCCTGCGGGCCTCACCTGCTCCGGTTTGATCTCCTCTGATGCTTTTGGCCTCTTCGAAGAGATCGGAGTCTCAGAGCTACCTGGGAAGGAGGTGCGTTTGGAGGCTGCAGGGGAATCCGTCAGCTCCTTCTCTGCCTGACTGGATGGCACTGAAAAGAAAAAGCAGAGGATGCGATACGGTAGCCAGCAGGTCCAGCTCAAGGAGGCTTTGTGCTGGGTGAGGATCAACCTCACTGAGAGCAAAAAAAGTCCAAAAAGGCCAAAAATCACGAAGAATGACTTACCACGCCTGCTGGCGAAGCAGCGTGGATTTCTCCCTACAACCCGAACCCCGCGGATTCCCGTTACCCCCTTAACAACTGAATGTCTGACCGAGACAGGAAAGAAATGTAGTGAAAGGCCCTGGTGTCAGCTTGTCTCTTCTCCTAATTCCCCATTGTCTAAACACAGCTTGGTGGGTGCTGGGGGAGAGACACTGGGCAGGTGGCAGAGTCTCGCCAAACGCTTCGCCAGCCTGAGCAGCCGCCAGCGCACTGCTCCACAGACCCCAACTGCCAACTCTGTAGTTCCACCTCTTGGAGTCAGGACGGCCAAGCAGACTCAGTGGCAGTCTGCGTACTAACGTGCACCTGTTACAAACCTACATTGGGCTCAGCAGTTGGCTTTTTGGTGAGAAATACTGAGGCGTGGAAGCAGGCGGGGCAATGGAGCCAAGTCGCACCCGAGGCGAGCAGAAGGGCTTTAGAGCTGGTGACAGGCGGGAAGCTCCCTTCTGTCTTCCTATGGCCCTTGCCTGCGCTGCCAAAAGCCAGAGCGAGTCCCCCAAAACCAGGTATGTGAAGGGGCACATGAGGTTCGGGGCGCCACCCAGTAGAGACAGAAGGGCTGGCAGGATTGGCAGGAGGCACAGAGAGGGACCGAGGGTGCCCTGGTGAGGATGTAAGCAGGTTGAAGGTTGAATGGGGAGAGGAAGGGGGTTCTCTAGTGTAAACGGAGATTCCTCCCTCCTTGCCAACCAAGGACTGAGATTTTGTTTATTTTAGATGCGAAACTCCACTTTTCTGGAATGTGGCTTACAGCAATGAGGAAATAAACAAAAACACAAACCAGAACAAAAATGCCAAGAATGCTTATTCAGCGACAGCAGGGGTGTGAGTTAGGACATTCATTATGGGACCCGTTTTGGGGCCTGCCACTCCTCGGCATGCACCCAGAGAGCCCCACACCCCCAGGCATTTATTGCAGCTTTATTCACTATAGCAAAGAAGTGGAAGCAACCTAGCAGTCCATCAACAGGCACGCGGACACGGAGGATATGGTGCAGATATAAAATGGGAATGCTGCTGAGCTCTAACGAAAACGAACTCGCAAAATTTACAAGGAAAAAAGCCAAACAACAAACAAATGGATTTGGAATACACAATCTCAAGCAAGGCCTCCCAATCTCAGACACACAGGGAGAATAAACCATGTTCTCCCTCACATGCAGATCCTTGCCAGTAATGTATACACACATGTATGTTAACAAATATATGTGCAGGCACGCTGTGGCACGGGGCAAGGAGAACAAGAAAGGGGCATGCTAAGTGACAAGGGAGGTTGGGGAGGGGCGGGGAAAGGACTCATGGATCACCGTGGAGGACAGAAAGCCAACCTTCTCCATTTCTAACTCTGATGTTAGCTTTTGAGGCTTTTGTAGTGATTAGGCGCATAAGGTGGCTGCTCTCACCCCAAGGAGCTCACAGAGGGGGTGGGGTGGGGCGGGGCGGGGCGGGGCGGGGCAAGCACTGGTTTGAGATGCTTTTATGTTTGAAAACCCTTGAAAGCAATTTTGTTAACAACAACAACAACAACAACAACAACAACAACAAAAACTGAAAAAAACTTTACCACCACTGTTCATTTAGCATGGCATTAAGCTTCCGTTTCGGAGAGCTCAAGTTTTCTTCCAAGGTAAATCAGATTTCTGCCTCAGTCTGTCTGTCGTCTGACATGTATTTCCAGTTGGTATTCAACTTTGAATACTTTGAAATAGATTCTGCTGTGGATCCCAAGGTGGGGTCAGTATAGGTGAGTACACTTTCTTAAAAGTTTTTGTTATATTACATTTTCTTCACCTGGGGTGTGTATGTGTGTGTGTGTGTGTGTGTGTGTGTGTGTGTATGTGTGTGTGATATGCTTGCACTCATGCATACACACACATGTGACGATCAGAGGATAATTTGTTAAGAGTTTGTTCTCACCTCCCAACACGTGGGACCTGGGATTTGAACTCAGGCTGTGAGGTTTGGCGGCAAGTGCCTTGACTCCCTAAAGTGCATACTTCCATGATCAATCATTCGAGAAAATAAATTTTATTCATCGAAATCATAGGGCCATAATTTTTTTTTTTTTTTTTTTTTTTTTTTTTTTTTACTGAATTGCCAGATACAAGAAATATTCCAGGAAGTTGATGCTCTTCCCAGAATGTATACTTTGTGACCTTTAACCCTGCTATCTTGGTAACCTTGTCTCCTTAAGTTTGCAGGGCATCTATTATTTAAAAAGTACAAGAGCAGGCATATTCTACACAGACCCCCCCCCTCCTCCTGACACAGATTCATAACAGTATTTTAATCTGTCTCGGATCGACTTCAAACCCATTTCAGACTTAATGGGAGTTTCTCCTTCTCCCTTGAAAGGTGATAGGTAATGGGTGGAGATTTAATTGATGGACTGGCTGCTGATTAACTAGGTGCTACGACGTTTGAGACCAGTTCCCCCACGGCCCAGTTCCCATTTCCGGGTCTCCATCACCAGTGATCACACAACGCCCTGCCTCAGGGCATGAACACATCCACGGCTCCCAGTGCTCCCTCTGCCCTGAGTGGGCTTCTTATTTTCCACATGTTATCTCTTCGAGGGGAAGACAGGGGTGGGGTGCACAGAAGCTGCCAAGGCTGCTTCTCTTCAGGCTCACCCGCGGTCCGCGCACTGCAGTGTGGCTGACCTCCCATACCCTCAAAGAAACCTGCTCCTTCCCATCCCACTAGAGTGCTGACTGGCTGGATCCTGAGCAGGATTTGTGGGAGCAACTGTGGCTGCCTTGTGTCTGTGGGTGCAGTGGTCCCCTAAGATGCTGCTTTGCTTTGGCCTCATATAGAGTCAGTGGTGGTGGTGGTGGTGGTGGTGGTGCTGGTGATGATGATGATGTACTAACAAAGAACATGAAGTTGGGAGGAGTGGGGAGATGGGGTGGATCTTGGAGGAGATAAGGGAACTGCGGGGAGCTGGGGGGCAAGTATCATCCAAATACATCGTGTGAAATTCCCAAAGAATTAATAGAACTACTTTTAAGGCTTTGTAGTTCCAAGTCATCCTGCCTGCTCCCCGACTCCCAAGTGCTAGGCATCAAGTCAGGCTCAGCGCTTACCGTAGGGCACAGGAGAGCCACCCACCTGCACCCTCTTACAGCAGAGGCCACCGAGGTACAGGTTCTACCCCTGGTGCCCATCCTCACCCCCAGCCCCAGCCCTGCGTTTGCTATGGGACAGTAGCACTGTCTACTAAAGGCTTCTGTCCTGTGCCACGACTGTCCGGCGACTGTTGGGGTACTCAGCAGCCTGATTGGAGGGGGGGCTAGGAGGCTGAGATCACCCAAGCCATCTCAGTCTCTCAGAGCTGAGGAGCCCATCCTCCTCCTCCTCCAATAGCAAGGCAGGAAGCTCAGCGAGGTGGCAGAGGTGAGAAGTCTGGTCTCTAAAGTCACCGTCCTTTCCCCACGCGCGGGGAGGGGGTTCTCTCCTGCGGGGGATTCTCTCCTGCCTTTCTCCCCGCAACAAAACTCCAACTGCTTTTGGATTCTAAAGTTCTTTTGTCACTGTGAGCCAAGGGGCCATCACAAAGTGTTTAAAAAGTAAAAAACAAAAAGACACAACAAACAAACCAATAAACCAACCAACCAGTGCACTGGCTTGTTCATCCCTCCTTCTTCCCAGAAACACAGCAGCCCAGCTGACTATGAAATACTACACCCACCAGTGCCCCAACTCCCAGGGTCAGCTCCTTTCTACCCAGGACAACTTCACATTGTTAGTTAAGAAAATCTGTGCAGAAGTGGACATTAGACCCTCTCCGCAGCTCACCAATTCCTTTATTTTATTTTATTTATTTTTTTATTTTATTTTAAGTACCATTTTGTACAGGTAGGTGGGAAGACTGCTCCTCGCAGTTAGGGCAAGTACATCTAACACTAGCCCCTCCCCTGCTGGACCTCAGACATGAAATCCAATCCCTACCAAATCGGGGTAAGGATCCTTTGTGTAATTTCTGCCCATGAGCCAGCAGTTCTCCATGGGCATGTTGGGTAACCGTCTACTGCGAGCTATGGGGTTTCCTCTGAACGACTTCAAAAGGGGCCATAGTCTTGAAATCCGTGTCTACCCGGCTCGTGGCACTGAGGTGGCACTGAGGTGGCACTGAGGTGGCACTGGGGTGGCACTGGGCAAGGACACCAAGAAGAAGTACTGTGGTTTTCTGCTTAGAAGACTTTCTAGACTCTTATCTTAAACCTCTGGGAGAGGGATATTACAATACTGAAAACACCATTTACCAAAACCCATCATCGGACACTCTAGGGCTTCTTACGGTGTCGCTACAGTGAACAGGCAACAGATGTGCCACAGAAACCTGGCATGGCTTAAGGCGTCAGTGCCTGGAATCTTTGCATTAGATCAGCAGCAATGTCGAAAACTACCTGGAGCTATTTTTATAATAATGATTAACTGGAATGGAAACCATCCAGGCAGGAACGGAGACACAGCTCCTGGGAAAGGCGGAAGCAGGAGGGCTTCGCGGGTTCCAGGCCAGCCTGGGCTACCTAGCCAGACCTTGTCACAAATAAAGCCCAGGAGACCAGCTTAGCGTGTGCCAGACGGAGTTCAATCCTTAATACTCGGGTTGGGATTGAGGAAACAAACAAGCAGAAACTAGGTATTAGACAGCAGGGCGTGATATAGCGGGTGACAGCACAGCCATTCCTTTGTGTGCCGTAGCTATTAAAATGGTAGCTATGAGAAATCAGAAGTACAAATCAGAAAAGATGAAACGTACATTAGGCCCTGTTACAGATATGTAAACCGTAAGCATTGAGGGGAAAATAGAAGAAAGTGATTATCATATTAGGTAACAGCGTCGCGGGCAGTTTTCTAAGTTCATCCGGTAGCTACATTTATTCTAAATATTACAATTGAATGGCTTACCATTTAAATTCAGCTGTCCATGAAAAAGTGAGTATTTGGACCCATGCTGTGTAAAACCTCAGAGGGTTATTATTCTTTTTTCTTTGTTGCTTAAGGCAACCCCTCCCCCAGCCCCACCCCTGCCACCTTTGGCAGTTGGGCCATAGGAAAATCTGCTAAATCTCAATGAGTCCTCCACAGGCAATATGCTGGGCTCCCAGCGAGGCAAAGGGGTCGGAATATGGTGCGGAATCAAGGGAAGGTGCACATGGCACGAGGTCCACTGTCGAAGGCACAGGATGAGATATTGTGATGTGCAAAGCTCAGCAGAATCCCTACTAGGCCTAACAGAACACGCGTATAGATCCCGCAGTTGGCAATCTGCTGTCCGGCGCTACACAGCAGAGAGTAGCCTGATGCTGTTACAGAGTTCAGAAGAGTTCAGAAGAGTTTCTGGAGTTTGGCTTCCAGGGTGGTGTATCTGCCATATCCTCCTAATTGTGGAGAACAAGGATACAGGCAGACCCGACGCCTGCTTCTCCATCTGATGCCATGAGATTCCTCTACATTTGCAGGGGAAAGAAACATGGCCGTCCGCACGTCACTCCTTTAGTGGGGAAAACACGTATGAATGAAGACAGCAATCTTGATATATACTATGATCTTCTCACATTTTTTTCCCCGGCCAGTATTTAACTTCTGAAAATAATCAGTGAGGTTTATCAGTTATTAGTAATTAGTAGTGAGCTATTCCTCTTCCTCTCATCAGAAGGAACAGCGGAGAGAAGAGAGCTCATTTGAATTCATGCGAATTTGCTTGGACTTTCCTTCCTTCCTCTTCTCTGTCCTTTTGGAGACAGGGTCTCTGTAGACCTGGCTGGCCTTGAACTCACAGCGATCCCTCTGCTTCCCAAGTGCTGGGATTAAAGACATGTGCCGCCATGCCCAGCACTAGCTCGCTGTTTTCAGTAAACGGTTTTGTGGTGTTTAAACACATCCCTTACGAAGAGCAGCATCCATAGGTGGGCTTCTGGAGTGGGGTGGGGCGGGGGGAGGGAGAACAGCATCTAAAATGGCCCTCTATGTAACTCACAGAACCAATTCCTACCGAACCACAATCTCCACTCACAGATTCTGAGCCCGGGTCACTGAAATTTGAAAGAAAAGAACGAGTTGTAGGTACATCGCCACTGGACTGCAGATGGCACAGCGAGTGCCCCTTTCCGGCTGAGTGCCACGGGCTGCGTGGTGCTGAAGTCAAGTGGGGGCGGGGGGGGGGGACTGCTGCCTTGGGAGAATCGTAGAGAAAACACTAGACACTGAGCGAAGGGAACCTCGCGGTCCCGGTTTTCGGCTTCCTCAAGACTTCAGAAAGGATATCTCCTTGCAATCTAAGAAGACCAATCTAAGTAGAATTAATGTCCGTGTTCCCGTGGAAAGTTCCTCCTCCGAACATCACTTTAGCGGCGGTGCAGCTGTGGGCCTGGTGGACACGAGATTTGGGAAGATCCTAAGTAGGGAGTGAGCCGTCCGTGTCACTTGCAAGTTCCTTCTCAGTTGGCCGTCTTGGTGCTATGTCCCTTGAAAGTGAGATTTACCGATGTGTTACGTTTCTTTGTCGGGTCCTGGGGCGAGCCCACCGAGGGCTCGGGTTGGGATAACTGCCTGACATTAGATACTTGTACAGAGTCCGGACGCAGCACCACCCCCACTTCTTCTTAACATCAGACTCTTAGCTAAAGCACCGCTGACAGCCCCTCCAGCTGAACCTCCATCTCCCAAACCAACAACGTAATGGAGGAGCCAATTAAATGATTATTAATTCATGTTACTTTCCGTAAGCCAGAGGTTCTCATCGCCTTGCATTCCGTAAACCAGCTCGCCACCTGCCCCAGAAATTTACAGCAATCTTTTCTCTATCTCCATTGACTAAGTAGGGATTTTTTTTTCCCCCTCGCACGACTTCACGGTAAAGTGTTTGAGTTGGGATGGTGACCCCCGGCACAGCGTGCAGATGTTTTTCGGTGGCTCTGAAAAGAGCCCGTTCAGCTCAAGGCTCTCGTTAGGAGAAAGGCGAGGCGTGTGCTCTATCCCTCAGGTCTTCTCCCTCAGCTTCTCACAGATTTCCGACTCCCTGGGAGCCGCATGAGCACCCGCCGTGTTTCCAGAAAGACTTTGTGATCTTCGTACTGTCGATGCGAGCGGAGCTAATCTTGGCGATGGCTTGCAGTTCCTTCCCCAGGGGACGGGCTGGGCTATCTGGCTCTGTTCTTGTAGCACTACCTCACTTGATAAGTGGCCAGAGAGCTGGCTAAGTTCCCTTCCTCCGCCAGTTCAGAGGACAACATTCCTTCTGAAGAGTCTGCTTCGCTGCCAACCGTCTCCAGGCCTGCACGGTCTCATTCTACCTCCAACCAGGCACTTAAAGATGCTTCAGAGAGGGCTTGGGAGACCCCGGTGAACAGAAGCAGGCTTGTAGGCACACGGCGGGGGACGGTCTACACGCTCCTGTCAGAACAGGAGCTTCTCCTCCACACCCGAGTCCAGCCTGGTGAGGCATCTCCTTGAGATTGGTACCTCAGGTTGTACTGCCCCTGTACCGTCTCTCTAGAAAGCTCGCTCAATAGGCCGTCCACCCCGGAGCAGAGGACAATGCCCACACTGACCCAGCACGCCACCCAGCTCTCACATTGACTTTCTGTTTCCTGAAAGACTTTTTCCAAGGAAAATTTCATCTTGTTATGGATGGGTATGACTGTTACTTACGGAGGCCAATTTTTCTCTACCAGCGGGGCTACAGACAGGAAAGGCCGGAGCTTGGAACACCCAGACACTCTCAGACATCATCGCTTGCCCCTGCGTCCTGAAATAACAGCGGGTTCGCAACAAGTTCTGAGGAGAGCGCGGATGCAGGGGAGGATGACTTATTAGCCGGGCTCTCTGACGAGCTCCCAGACCCTCGCTGTGACGCTGTCTCTGTGGCCAGCTCCTTCTGTCCCCTCTCTCATTGCCATCTCTGCTACGAGCTGCTCAGGCGAAGCATCTGCATCTCTTGTAGACACATCCCTGTCTTTGGTCAAGCTCGGGTCTCTCTAGTCTAGAAGGGGCTCTGGACTTGGCCTTATAAAGAAAGAAATGACTCCTGCTTTTATCTCTGGGGTTGCCGAGTCTCGGGTCCTAGAACTCTGGAGCGTGTCTGAAGTCCTTGCAGGGCACACTGCGTGCCGACTGCAGGCCCTACCCACAGAGGCTCTGATTCTGTAGGCCTGAGTCGGAGAATGCACTGCCAGTGAGCTCCCTGGTGAGGCAGGTGGTCCAGGAACCACACGTGGAGAACAGCTACCTGGTCAGCGCTTGTCTCTGGCAGGAGTCATAACACACTCTGCTCTAACTTCCATTTAAGTTAAAGGGACCCACACGCATGGGCACCCCTGCCGGCCCGCTTTCCAGCAGCTCACTGACGTGGAACTTTTAGCTTAATCTGGGAAGAAAAGAGACAGGCCCGGTCTCCAAGCCAAGATTGCTCTAGCCGAAGGTGAAGGTCTATACCCAGTTGTCCCTCAGGGATGCTACTCACTCTAAAAGCAAATACAGACACGTGTCCAAAGCCAGGAGCCTAGAGAGCATCGCCTCTATGCATTTGTTCCGTCTGCTGTTTAATCCAGAATGACAGGTTACTTGTCTTGAGAAATCCTGTTCTTTCCATAGGCCTTGGAGAACCTCATGGAAAACCAGGGGAAAAAACAAAACAAACAAACAAACAAACAAAAAGCCCTGTGTGCTCTTCCCGCTTTTCCCAAAGGGCAGTGCTGGCCTCCTGTCCCACGCACCAGCCATCAGTACTAGCCCACGTTCCCACAATCTTGACCCTGGGAGGATGAACAGACCCACACTGGCTTCTCTCTGCACAAGTGTGTCTCTGGGAGTGCAGACTGGGCGGTATCCTGAGCTGCGAGGTCACTGTCTCCCCGGTTTCAGGTGCCTCTCTGGGGAGCACCGGAAGCCTCGTGGTAGAAACGGTGGGCCCCGGCTGACTGGTTGATGCTGGCTGCCGCTGCTTGCTGTGTGGCTTTGAGGAGAAAAAAGTGCTTGGATGTTCTAATCCAAGGCATCAATCTGCTGCCCTAATTCCTTGTTGAAATATGCATAAGGATACTTAACTACACTGACTGGCACTCCCAAAAGGGCATCTTGCGTTTCCACACACGAGACACCTGGGCTCCCTCTGGGTCAGACTTGTGAATGAACCACCAGTCAAAACAGCCACCACCTCATTTAGACCAGCTCTGTCTGTCTGTCTGTCTGTCTGTCCGTCTGTCTGTCTCTGTCTGACTACTTTATACCTTCTAAGCTCTGGTTGCCACCATCAGCCCAGCACGTGCCGAGACTTGGGGACCCGAGAGCTACTCCTGACTGCTAACTTGGTAGTATTCAGGAGTCCTCCCCTGTCTGTGGCCACAAAGTATCCCGTCTCCACCCTGGCTTTATACACACTGCTTGCTGCTGTGACCACGGGTCGGAGGAGGCGGTCAGCCAGCTCTGGACTGACCATGTTCCCCTCTGGTTTCATGACATGATTGAAATGAACGTGGAGCAAGCAGAGGTGCAGCCGCACGGGGCGCGCATCGCTGACACCGATCTCAGCACTCAGGAGGCAAGGCGGGAGAGCCCCACGTTCACGGCTAGGCTGGGGTCACACAGTTAGACGCTGCCTCAAGAAGCTACAACTAGCTAGCAAGCATTACATGGAAACACAAGCCACGGGACAGGGCCAAAGGGAGCTGGTGGGAGCCCTTCAGTCCTCGTGGGCTCAAACGTCCTTTGGGGGGGCTAGGGCCTAGATCCCACAAACAGAACTATAGTCACACTCTCCCAGTGCTACCCTAGTTCAAACCTAACGTCCCAGGTTTTTGACTGAATTTTATTAATGGAACAACACAGGAGTTTGGGAGTGTGCCCGTGCCACAGAGAACCGAACAAAATTTCCCCTTTGCCTGACAAAACAGCTTCCTCCTCCTTCCCAGGTATAGCTTTGACAGAAAATGGGAATCACTCTCACCCTTTCCAGCACTGACTGGGGAGACTGGAAACATCTCCTGTCAGTCAGTCAGTCAGTCAGTCAGTCAGTCAGTCAGTCAGTCATCTCCATCCAGCACAGACTCTGAGTTTCCACAGGGTCCCCTGCTCACAGCACTCCGAAGGCCGAGGCTGAGTGACCAGTGCACAGGCCTGGGACAGGGCTTCCCAAGCACCTTTGCGGAAGGTCAGGGACTCACGCTTTCCCACGTGCCTTTTCCCACCCTGGGCAGAGGTCCCTTGACAGGAAGTTCCTAGTCCTCATGGCCAGGGAGTAAGGCGCAGTAGTCAGCTTGGGGCGGGGTAGCGTGGAGCGGGTGTGGCTCTCGCCTCGATCAGATCCTGGCTGGGGGACCCACAAGCTTTTGATAGACTATGTTCAACTTGTAGTTTCTTCTACCCACAGGGCTTCCAGGAGCCCAGCGGAAGATGCTGCATACCACAAGGCCCGGCACGCTGTCATGTCTTGGACACCTCCTGCAATGGTTTCATTTCCAGAAATGAACAGGCATTCCAGGAACTAACAGGCACCCACGGCGGGCTGTGAACTACTATGTGACAGGGAGACCCTGGTTTTAGGCAAACAGAAGCATCCTAAATTTACCTCTTCTGTTCAGCCGGATGCCCCCAACGAGTGAGCAGACTAGCTTACATCTCCAAGTACCTCGTGCCTCGCTACTTAACTGACAGGCTCTTAGGGACGCTTCAGAGCTGTGCTGAGCAGTGCTTAGCAGAGGCCACATAGTCACTGCCTGCCACATACATGGCGGACAAGGATGTAGTATCTTAAGAAGTATAGGATTGTCCACGTCTTCTCCATTCATCAAATAAGAGGAGAAAGTGGCCGTGTCATATATTCTTCCGCTTGTGAGGAAGTGGATGGACGTCCGACCCAGAAGGTTAAAGAGCCGGCTAGTGGGTCATGGAGAAAGTCAATCATAGCTCTGACGCCCAGGGGTCCCTAGTCTGCGGGACACAGCGCTCTAGCTGCAAAATCAAGGCAACAGGGATCCCAAGGAGAACAGATGCACCTAAGAAAAGTGATGTCCCATGAGGCACTGGGGTATGTTTGAAAGAATCCTGCTAGGATTCAGAAGACCTTTCCAAAACTGCGGCTCAGTCAAGGCAGGAGGGATGAACAGGGCCATGGCCTGAGAACCATACACACATACATCTACAGGGTATCTGCCTATGCCGGGGTGTTCATGTGTACGTGTGTGCATGTATGCAGAACCAAAGGGTAATCCCAGGTGTCATTCCTCGGGTGTTGTCTTTCTCTGGCCTGCAAGGGCACCAAGTAGGCTAGATAGTAAGTCCCAGGGATTCACCTGCCTCCATCTCCCCGGAGTTAGGATTATAACTACATGCCCTATGCTATACCCAGTGTTTTAGAAACACGGGCTCAGAGGCCCCAGCTCAGGTCCCTTGTTCTCACAAAGCAAGCGCTGCTGGCTGAGCTACCCTCTCCAAAGTATTTCCCACAGTGATGAGGAAGACCTTCATTTACCCTCCATGTTCTTTCATTTACATACCATGCCCCCAGTCTATACCTTAAGAGTAATTCTGGGGGTGGGTGGTGGGTGGAGAGATGGCTCAGCAGTTAAGAGCACTGATTGCTCTTCCAGAGGTCCTGAGTTCAATTCCCTGCAACCACATGGTGGCTCACAACCATCTGTAATGGGAATTTGATGCCTCTTCTGGTGTGTCTGAAGACAGACACAGTGTGCTCATATAAATAAAATAAATATTTTTTTAAAGAGTAATTCTCATTTCATTGTGCCATAATTGTCTGATTACACATGGCACTTCTTTTACAAAGTTCCTTACATTTTTGCTTGTACACACACACACACACACACACACACACACACATACACACTCGCTCAGCTGATAGGGTCTTGGGTCTTATGACCTAACAATATAAATTTTCAGAGCCAAGCTTTGGATTACTGGAATCTGAGCAAGTATATCTGTGTGCCACACCCCGGATCTATTTTTGCTTGCCAAAATAAAAATAGTTGATGGTCTGTTTTCTGTCCTGAGACAGAATTCTGCCTGCAACTACTGTAAGCAGCCAAGCTCTGCTGAAAGCGGTCTGGAAATGGCAAAGAGGGTGGGGGGTGGGGGTGGGGGGCAACAAGTGGGCCCCGGGAATGCTGACAGCTACACAGTTTCCAGCTGTGAGAAAAAAAAAACCCAGGAACAGTGTCCACTGGCAAGGACACGGACCGCTAAAGAGGCCACGTGAAGGAGGCTCCCAGCAGTCCCTGGCTGGGAGGCGAGCATACTCTGGGGTGAGGTAGCGTAGGAAGCAAGAGGCAGAATGATTTCGAGCAGGGCTACTTCCTCAGAGGAGCGCACGGGCCTGGCTGGTAGGAGTGACCGTTCAGAGTTGTTCATGTAGCGCCTGCAGTGACACTTTTCCACACTGGCTGTGACGACAGAGCAAGAACGGTCCGTGATGACATGGGACTCGGTCAGGGCCTGCCATCTCTGTGATCACAGGGGACTTGGTCAGGGCCTGAAGTCTCCAACGCCCCACCGAGAAGCATGGGTGTGGTGTCCTGTCCGACCCCCCCCCCCACGGAGAAAGCCTATTTGAAACCTTCCCCTGGGTCCTTGCTGTACTACAGACCTACAAAAGTTTACCCATGCTCTGACTTTAGTAGCTGACGTTCTTTGAGGTGTATCCGACCCTTCAGCAATGCCTCGTCTGATGATGACGACACAGCGATGGTCCCCGGAATTTTAAAGTTCTAGAATTGGGTCCAACCTGCTCTTTTGAAGGTTTGGGAACTGAAGGCCACATGCTTTCCCCCAACCTATAACATTTCCTCTTAGCGTACAACTTGTTTTGTCTCTAGGTATCTAACTGAATTTTAAAAAGGAGAGGAGGGATGGGTGGAGGATGGGTGGGGGATCGGTGGGGGAGGGAGGAGGAAGAGGAGGAGGAGGAGAAGGAGAAGGCAGTGGCCCCTTCCATTCTGTTCCAGATTCCGTTGTGGGCATTAAGTCCCCTGTACAATGGCATGCATATCTATTTATACAGAGCTGTAGACAACGGAGGAGCAGGACAGGCTCGTAATAGATTTCCACCAGGATGTGCCTGACCCGCTTCCCCACCCCCACCCCCAAACTCAGTAATTAGAAGGGCTCCACAGGAATTATTCATATGCGGCAGGAGCCGTGCACTATACATTTATGTTAAACATGTCAGATCCGATTGAAATCATGCTTGCCGGCACCGCAGCCCATAAACACACTTCTCCCCCCACAGCCGTCCATTAATACCTTCTCTAATAGCAATCTCCCATAGACTCAAACCATGGACGCTCCGATGCACTAACTGCTCAGCACTAGGTGAGCATTTCAGATTTGAAGAAGAAGGAAAAAAAAAAAAAAGAGCTGAATCCCTTTGGGCCCCATCTCCAGAAAAGAACGGACACTCAAAACTACACTTCTCACAGGAAATATAACAAAAGTCTACACAGGCACAGCAGTGGGGGACTTCTAAGAGCGTCTTCGTGCCTCTTTTTCAGACTTGGCTGGGGCTCTGCCCCCTCTTACAGAGCTACAGCATCCCCATCCCCCCTCCACCCCACCCACCCAGTCATCCCGTCTCAAGTTCCCCCCGGAAGCCAGACTCTGGCGCTCTGTGGCTAGAGACCATGGTGGCTGCAGCCTTTCAATAACCATCTCACTATGGTTCTTTGCCAAGAGCTCCATCTTGTCCCCCTAATTATTGGTGATAAAGCGCCGCATTAATTGTATATCACTTAATTTATAGCAATTAATGATTGACTTTGGCGAATCGCGGCATTAATCACCGTTCAGTGGGGGACACTGGGGGCTCTTCAATCTCGAGCGCTCACGCTCTAATCCACTCCGGCAAGCGACGACAAGGGTCAATGTTTGAGTTTCAAAGGAGAGAAACCACAGAGTTGGACGGAAGGAAGCGCATTAGCTGAGCCTCTGCTCTGCTCCGCCCTGCCCGGCCCCGCCCCCAGTGGCCTAAAGGGACACTTCCGCACTGCTAACCAGTGGCTTGTGCATGCACCACTACTCACGACCAGGGGGCCCACGGACAGTGCGCGCCAGGTGTCTGTGACTAAATCCCCCAGCCCATGTTACGCACTAGCTACTGACTAGCCGTTCCTAACTTCACACCTAGAGCCCTTTCCATGACAACGACCTGCTTCCCTTCAGGTCTGTTGTATTTAGTGTGTGCACCCTAAGCACACAAATGTGCCAAGGTGCACATGCGGGGGCGGGAGCTGGTTTTCTCCCTTCGTGTGTGTGTGTGTGTGTGTGTGTGTGTGTGTGTGTGTGTAGTGGGTGTGTCCAGGGATGGAATTCAGACCATCAGGCTTGCCTTTGGAAGCGCTTTTACAAGCTGAGCCATCCTGCTGCCACACCCCCAGCAGACCACCATCCAGGTCACTTTGAGCCCACGGGCACCACCTGTATCTTCACGTTTACTGTACAACTTTGGGATCTATTCCTCACTCTTGGGTCAGAGAAGTCAACCAGATCAAGCCCTTAGACTGAGAAGCCCCATAGCCAGGAAGTGTGTGTGTGTGTGTGTGTGTGTGTGTGTGTGTGTGTGGGGGGGGGTGGTTCTGCTAAGACTAGGTTCTGTCCTGAGGTTGGGGGTCGGGGTGGGGCGGGGTGGGCCAGGATGCGGTTCTCTCTCTGCCAGGGTTCTTTCTGTGTCCTGTCTGAGTCCACTCCGGCTAAGTTCCTAGACTGCAAGGGGGCAGAAGTGAGAGGGGGGCTGTGTATAAATGTCTATAGGGTATCCATGTCTACAGGGTATACATGTCTATAGGGTATACATGTCTGTAGGGTATACATGTCTATAGGGTCTATAAACCTATTAACGTCGACAGGATATAACTGTCTATAGGGTAGGGTTGAGAACTGGGCATGCTCACCTCTGGAGCCCATGCCCATGGCATGCAACTGGGAACAAAAGCAAGGGCTGTGACTGGTGTCTGAAGCCCCACCCACCCAGCTCGGAAGCAGTCAGCGCCTATCTGAGCCTGTGATATACCTGGCCGTGAAGGTCAAAGAGGCAGTGTCCTATTCAACCAGTCACACAGAGTCAGAGTGCCTGTCATGCATTCTGTGGCGGTTAGTCTTGGTCTTTCTGAGCCTTAGGATGTGGCTACTTGAATTTATGTTTGTCAAAAGGAAACAAAACTTAAATTTCACTTCCTCGGCATTATGAGCCCCGCTAAGGCACCGAACACTTTCATCAGCGGACAATATTCTACAATATTCGTGGCAAACACCGCGAAAGCCTCAGGACACCATCACATACCCTGGATGTGACCAAGGCCTCGCTAAACTTGTGATCCGTGGGACTCTGCCTAGTGCCTAGCATGGAGCAAGGGTACAGGATCCGGGCCTCTCTGAGAGATGACTACCTGGTTTGCTTTGGGGCCACCCAAGGGTCAACGGCCTCACCGTATCACTGAGGACCCCAAGGAGAGGCACACAATGGAAACCACAAGTCTTGTTCCAATAAAAAGAAACAAAAGACAAGTAACTAAAGTCTTCAAGATTCTCCATTCCTGCACAAACCTCCAAACTACATAATCAATAGCTGAGAAAAATGCCAATTATCCAGACCCATTTGAAATATTATTAATCCACATCGGCAGCAGCCACTAATCAACACAACAAATTGTGAAATCGCTATTTACTTGTTTGCGGGGAGGAAGCCGGTCCCATCCTGCTTAATCAGATAGGAACAGCTCAATTTGGGAAACAAATGAAAGAAACGCAGATTCTTTTTTTTTCTTAATTATTGTTTGTACAAAATGCCAGCAGCCAAGGGCCCAAGAAGAAGGTTCAGAAAGGTTGATGGCACCCATACCCAGTCCAAGATCAAACTGGCCCCAAGAGCTTCGATAAAGCCTGTCATTACGAAATTATGCTTCGGGCCAGAGAAGGATCATCTGAGAGGGTCAGCAGAGAAGCCTTTATTTCTATGCATCTGACAAGGTGCACCCCCGGATTGCTAGTTGCTGTTTCTCCCTGTCTTCTGGAGAGGTGAGCCCTGTCACATGGATGGGTGCATATGGGAAGAGAGCCTTGTTCCAGATGTGCATTCTGTGGTTCTCTCACACCTTCCAGTGGCCTCCTGGACGCTGGGCACGTCCACTGACTCTGAGAGGGAAGGCAGTGCTCAGTCTGAATCATAAAAGACTGAACAAGTTTTAACTGAACTGCCCTCCACAAAGCCTGCCCCGTACAGGATGCATGGGTGTGAAAAGCACACACCGAACGGCAGCGCGGGGTGCTGCTGCACACAGTAGGAGCTTTGCAAGCAACAGCTCCTTAATAATGACCTGAGACCCACATGGGATGCAAGGAACATATGCATCAAACATCAGGGGCCAGACCCAGCTAAGCCCTTGTCTCGGCACTCCTGTTAACTTTTCAAACTTCCCAGAAGCCATGGCGGTTAGGTCATATACATATATGTAAGTATATATATATATATATATATATATATATATATATATACTTACATATATGTATATATATATATACATACATACATATATATATTCTATTTCAAATGGACAAGGCTACGAGAGATTGTTACTGGTTTTCCTCATGCTTCTTGACTGACTATTAGACGCCATACACAGAGCTTACTATAGGCTGGGTCTTGTTCTGAGCTTCCTGTGCTCATGCACGTGAAGCATTACTCTTAATCTCTTTCTCATTTAAACACAGAGGCACAGAAAGGTTAAGAGACCAAGTATTGTCACCCAGCAAACGAGAGGATCGTGATTAGAAATCAAGCACCCAGACCATGACAACAAACAGGTGACCTAAAAGGTCACCTAGGGCCTTTGGGGCTGTTTGCAAAATGCTCTCTCCTTGGGACACATGCTGTTTGGCTGCCATCGACACTTTCTATTTATAGCTCGCCCTAACTGTTCAGTAAAGACTGGGCTCTCCGTGTAGCCCAGCTAACTGTGGTGGTTTGAATATGCTTGGTCCATGGGAAGTGGTACTATTAGGAGGTGTGGCCTCATTGGAGGAGGTGTGGCCTTGTTAGAATGAAGTGTGTCACTTTGGGGGATGGGGCTTTGAGGTCTCATATACATGTTCAAGTCTGGCCAGTGTGATCCAGACCCCCCTCCTGGCTGCCTCTGCATCAAGATGCAGAACTCTCAGCTCCTCCAGGCCACGTCTGCCTGCACACTGGAGAGATGGCTCCGTGGTTAAGAGAACCAACTCTTCTTCCAGAGGTCCCGAGTTCAATGGCGAGCAACCACACGGCGGCTCACAACCATCTGTAATGGGATCCGACGCCCTCTTCTGGTGTGTCTGAAGACGGCTACAGTGCACTCATATGCATGAAATAAATAAATCTTAAAAAAAAAAAAAAAAAGATGATAATGGACTAAAACCTCTGAAACCGAAAGCCAGCCCCGATGAATGGCTTGCCTTTATAAGGGCTGCCTTGACATGATATCCCTTCACAGCAATGGAACCAACACTCACAGAGACAGGTGGAAACGCCCTTCCCGGCACTCAAGGGGCGCTTCCACGACAGCCACTGCCCCTTCCTCCCTGGCTCTCCTGGGGTGTCTGACCCCGACCTTTGCTCTCAGGAAGCACTGAAGCTCACTCACAGCACGCCCCCTCCCGGCGCCTGCCCCCTCCCCGCGCCTGCCGGGTCTTTCCACTTGAAGCCTCCAATGTTGACCTTTCTCGGCCACGCAGCCCCATTCCCGCAGTCTCTTCACAGAGGCAGGATTTCCCAGGCTTCGGCCACGCCCACTGCTCTCCTCTGGCCTCTCTCCAAGATTCCATATCTTGTTTAAATAATGTCAGCTAACCCCCAACCCTCAATATGATTTAAGAGCAGTCTTGCCTATGAAAGTAACAAAGGCCCAACCAATACAGACTCTAGAAGGTAAATATTTTCCTGAAAGGGGTGGGGGGGGAGCGGCGTGTAAATCAAAGAATTGTAATACTGAGCACAGTGGTAGGAATCAGGTTGGCCAAACAGAGAACTTTCTGTTGCTTGTCACAGTACTTCCTGTTAGTGTGGCGGTGGTGTCTGTGAGACTTATCTGCCCAGTAAATCCTCTCAGAAATGACTCAGCTCCTCCTCCAAACCCCGGAGCTTTTCCTCTGTCTCAGCTCTTCTTTCCTCAGCACGGAGATCCTGACATCTTGAGGGATGGCTGTTCTCCTCTCCTGGCACTGGCTTTTCCAGAAATAGAACTTCCTGCCCTGGCTCCTTCAATTTGTTCTGCTTCTGCTAACATGTCCCCCTGCCCATCTACCCTGCTGTCCCCCTGTGGACGCCGGCCCTGGGAGAAGGGCATGCTGGGAAGAGCATGCAGGCCCCCACTCCGGTCCTCAGACGCACAACAATGCCCACCCGTCACTGCCTCTGGGAACCTTGTGGCTGAGAATCGGGGACGACCTCGGCCAAGGTCTGTCTGACAAATGTCTTCACCAGGCCTCCAACAGAAAGGGGAATACAAGCTAGCCATGCTGCGCAGCTGCCCGAGAAACGCTACCTGGAAACTGCAGACACCTGGTGCTCAATGAAAAGGGTGCTTTAAAAGAAAAAGAATTCAAGGAAAAAAATGGTATGAGGCAGAGGGGCAGAGAGGCAGAGAGAGATAGATATTTGTGAGGTCAAAACTAGCCTGGTCTATACAGCAAGTTTCAGGCCAGCCAGGGATATATGCTGAAAGAAAGGAAGGAAGGAAGGAAGGAAGGAAGGAAGGAAGGAAGGAAGGAAGGAAGGAAGGAAGGAAGGGAAAGAAAGGAAAGAAGGAAGGAAGGAAGGAAGAAAGAGAAAGAAAGGAAGGAAGGAAGGAAGGAAGGAAGGAAGGGAAAAAAGGAAAGAAGGAAAGAAGGAAGGAAGAAAGAAAGAAAGAGAGAGAGAGAGAAAGGAAGGAAGGAAGGAAGGAAGAAAGAAAGGAAGGAAGGGAAAGAAAGGAAAGAAGGAAAGAAGGAAGGAAGGAAAGAAAGAAAGAAAGAAGGAAAGAAAGAAAGAAAGAAAGAAAGAAGGAAGGAAAGAAGGAAAGAAAGAAAGAAAAGCAAAAACAAAACAAGACCACCAAACCAAACAAAAACCAACCAACCAAACAAACAAAACCAGAACTCCCTCTGTGGTAAGCCCAGGCCTGTACACTTTTGGGCGAGATGGAGGGGGGCCTGCTCCCTGATGCCGGCCTCATCTCTTCCATGGAGAAGTCCCGGGGGTGAGGGTGCCCATGTACACTACCTGCCCGCTTGCTCTGCCCTTCCTCGCTGCCGCTCCCCTGGTCTTTGGCCAGCTCCTCCGGGTCAGTAGATGCTTCCCCGGGTCCTTCGGCATCTTCAACAGCTTCCTCTGCAATGCAGGAGAGAGACAAAAGATGTAAAGGCTAAGAAGAGCTGGGAAGGCGGTGAAGGGCTCCTAGTCCCCGCGCCCAAGAATCACCAACCACAGAACACAGATGTCAGTGACGGTCCTCGGCTCCCTAGGGGCCCAGGGAGGCAGGCTGTGCTAAGGATGCACTTCGGTGCTGTGGGGCTTCGAGTGGGTGCTCGAAACGTGACTGTCAGGTATTGCCAGACAGGTTCCGAGGGCCTCCCCCAGAGCTCTCCCCGAGTGCGGCTGGCTGGAGACTGGATCGGGCCCAGTCCGCCGAGCCCCCACTGGCCTGGCAGTGTCTGCACACATGCCACACAATGAGAGCCGGTCCCGGAGCCACTTAACGTCACCAAGAGTCACAGAACATCTGTGATAGGATTTGTGGGCGCAGGGGAGTTCCAGAAGCCAAACGTGAGAGGCAGGGGGATGAAAAAACGTACAGTAGAAGCGCCATGTCTGGAAGCAGGCTGCAGTGAGAAGGGAAGCTCTTGGGTGTTGGGGTAGGGATCGCTCTCTCTGTTCCTCTGGCCAGCTGGATCACTAACCGAAGCACATGTTTAACAAGAGGGAGTTCAGAGGAAGAGAAAGTACCTGCAGGATGGCCCTGTCAGAAACCCCGCCAACCCAGTGATTCCCAATAAAGATAGGAGGACAGAACCAACCCCAGAAATTTGTTCCCTAGCTCCATACACGGGCTGGGCGTGGCACAGGGGAAGGGCTGCGCAGGTTACATTATACATACGGAATACTGACTTTAGAGAATAAAGTGGAGGTACCAAGGTGGGAACCACTTGGCGTGATGAGGAAACTCTGAAGAGCATACCTCTCCTCGGTTCAGGAGCACGAGAACACACACACACACACACACACACACACACACACACACGCACACACACATATCACAGGAGCCCAGACCAAACTCAGCAGGAGCCAAGTCTGGGAAACAATTTAGAACCGTGGCCTGGGGTTCTAGCCGACATGGCCATACGACTCTCCAGCCGAAGAGTGTGGCCCAGGCTGGCCTCAGCCCTATCTTTAAAAGAACTCAGGTGTTCCACCCTCTGACCTTCCATCAAAAGGGTCTCTAAATTCTATTCCACGGAGTCAAATCAGTCACAGGGAGTTGATCTATAGGGCCTTCCAAAACACTCAAGGCAAAAAAAAAAGATCATTCTAGATTTGTAGTTTCCTAATTCTTTTAGAAAGATGGCAGGGTATCCGTGGCTAGAAAAATAAACTCCAAGGATGAAGGATGGTCCGTCTGTCTTCCCAACAGTGGAGAGCCCAAGGCAATCCCTGGGGGGAATGGGGGGGGGGTTCAGTCTCTCCCCCTCCTCTCATTTTCTGGTGTATCCTTTTTCAGCTCACCGCACCGCAAAGTTAACGCTGAGTCTCCTGACCCTACCCTTACTTCGAACAGACAAAGCCCAGGCATCCATGGCTTGACATTCATTAGATATACAGCCCAGTATTAACAGCATACATGGCCTTGTAGGGGAGGGAGAGGGGGAGGCGTGAGAAAGAGGCGTCAGATGTACAAAAGATGCATGTGGCATCTATGTCCAGGGAAGATGTGGCCTGTGCGTTTGAGGCTTGTGATAAGCCGGTTATGAAATTCATCTTTAATGGCAATACCAGCAGTAAGTTAACCAGTATTAAATTGGGCATATGCACATTAGCTGGGCATCTTAAATAAGTTCCACAGCACGAATCACGAGCAGTATTGATAAAGTGCCTAAGTGGGATTAGGAGGAGAGATGACTCACTGGGCACATCTCTCCGGCACACACACACACACACACACACACACACCCATGACCACCTAGGATGGAAACAGTCTGGCCCTTACAGGACACAGCTCCCCCACACAGTTCACCAAGGTGTCTCTCAGTACAGGAGGTAAATGCCCACCGGGCCACCACCAGAGTCAAGGCTGGCACCCGCCACTGTTACAGCAGAGTCTGGAGCTGTCACCTGGGACTGTCACCTGGGGTATGAATCTTTCCGAGCAATTCCATTTAGGAGGCAGAGACAGAGAAGGGTGGGCGGATGACGGATGCGAGGAAAAACGCAAGAAGATGTGCGACCGTCTCAGAACTCGCCTTCCTTGTTCCATGGAAACAGAAAGCGATTGCCAACATGTTTCAAGAAGGTGGTGATGGTATGTGTGTGTGGTGGGGGGCAAGTTAAAAGAGGTTACTTTACTTCAGGAAACTATTATTATTATCATTATTATTAATGTTATCATCAATTATTATCAATATTATTATTATTTTTATTTTTCTTCACAATGTATAAGCCCATTCTTCTTGAATTTCTAGGCTTTGCTTTACCATCTGTGACTTAGAAACTAAGAGAATGCTATATATGAGCTCTAAGAAGAACAATTAAGGAACCTCTGGACAAGCCAGCTCACCCCTCTTTTTATTAAAACAACAACAAAACCCAGGTCTCTTTAAGCCGGATAGGAGAGTCCCTGCAGTTCCACCTGTGACCTACAGGTGTCGCCCTCTGCATGGCAAGGCCTGGAGGGCAGCTGGCTAGGAGGCAGGCAGGTCTGAGCTGCCGAACCTGAGCCATGTGGAAACAATCTCTGTCTCCGAGAGAATGGTCTAGTCCGGGGGAAATAAAATAGAACATTCATGAGCAGTTACACCATCTGTCTTTAAACCATCATCATCAACAGCGAGAGGGGGTAAAGGCTCTTTAAAATGGATGAAAGCCCAGACTGACAGTAACCGGAAAACCGTGAGAGCTGAATACCAATAAAGGTAGAGAAATGATTAAAAAAAATAAAATAAAATAAAGGAGGGATACAGACTGCAAATCTGTCTGGACAGCTCGGGCTTGTGAGACTTTGGAGACAGGGTGTGTCTTTACTGGTCCCAGAAATGTCACGCAAGCGTTCTCACCAAAGGCTAGGCTTGGGCACCCGCTGGGAAGTGTTGGCATCCTGGCCCCTCACATGTGTGGTAGCCAGGGGTGCAACAGAATCTGGCTCTGAGCCAGAGCCTGCCATGGAGCTGGGGCTGCTTGCTGGTCCAGGCCCTTGAGGCTGTATGTTGGATACTCACACACTGACGGAGCATGGGGCAGAGGGGGCGGCTTTCCTCAGCGCAGATCACGAATTACACATTCTGGCCCCGTGTGTCGGCAACTGGCCGGGGTCACCCCGGGAGCCAAGTTTCTGTTTTGCTTTCTGTAATGTCAACTACCAACAGATGGTGCGCACGTCCGACTGGAGACGTGGGCTGGCCGTGGGTGTTATCTGGAAAATCCCTGTCCTTCGCGCGGGAGAACAGGTTGCTCTCCCTACAGCCGACACTCACAGCAGCCACCGGACACTCTCAAGGCTTGAGCAGACAGACCGCAGCCGGGTTTCCTTCGTCGGATCGTTCGAGGACTGAGACTGGCCATCCCTAATGGCGGGAACCCTTTCTCATGGCTGTGACAGACCTGGGCAAGGAGGTCACCTCTGCGACAGCCCCGGTTCTCGGCAGAAAGCAGCAAGCCCAGTGCACCCCATACAATTCTGGGCTCGGAAAAGATGCCAGAGGAGGGGCCTCTAAAACCCTGCAGGGACGTACCTTGAAGGTTGTGCCCAAGTTAGGGTAAATCCTCCTACTATTATGTGTTTTCATGCCAAACTGAAAAGGGGAAAAAAAAATTTTTTTTTTGACCCGAATCTCAGGTTGGCCTCGGATTTGCTGAGAAGTAGGGGATAGTAATCCTACAGTCTCCTGCCTCCACCTCTCATGTACTGGGATTAAATAAATAAATAAGTAAATAGATGGAACAGGCCACCACTCTAGGCATATGCTTCACTGAGAATCCAAAGGGCCCATGCCTGCTAGGCCAGCACTCTACCAATGGGAACTCTCCCGAAGCCCAGAGACGCAAGGAAATCATGAAAACCAGCATGGTCTTCTGGACGGTCTACCATCTGCCTTCCATGGCCAAGTAAAAAGACGGCTCAGGACGGAGATGTAGGAACCACCTTACTCCCCTTGCTGGGTCATCCCAGCCTGCTCTGTTCGCTCTCGGCTCCTGGTGAGGTGAAGGGCAGAGGCCTCACCACCACAGACCTAGGAAAAAACTCTCTCCACCCATATAGCTCTGCTCCGCACAGATGCAAACCGTTCTCCCCTTCCCTCCTGATCAAGGTGACAACAAGAGTCCCCTAGCCTGCGACTTATCCAGAAGGAGGCTAGTCTGTCAGCCGGCAGCCCCGTGGGGACTTGTGTGGTATCATGAGCATCCTGGAATTTGGTATGTAGAAGGAGGAACAAGGTAGAATCCAAACCCAGAAACCAGCATCGTTACAGAGTGATCACTCCCTCCTCCGTACATGCTCCCCAAATATGTCACCCACCAAAGCATCCCAGTTAAAAAAAAAAAGTACCCCCCCCCAATAATGGGTCGAGTGACGTGTCCATTGGGGGTATTTTACAAATCGCTCACAGGCTTGAAGGAAAGGGGAGTCAATCAATGATTAAGACTAATCCCTCTGTTCCGAACTCTTAACAGGATAATGTAGATTAATTCAAACCTGACAAAGCCCCCACCGCGCCTCGATATGATAGAAATTTGGAAATTCTCCTAAGAATCGGGGTGTCTGTACCCAAGGCTCTCACATGAATGTGTTACTTAAATAACACACCAATCTGTGATCCCCGAAGAATGAAATCGTTCATTCCCTTTTATGGGGACTGGGGGGGGGGTCGCGGCGGCGGGGGGGGGGGGAGATAGAGTGCGTTTGCCTGTCGGCGGGCTCAAGAGCTGGGAAACATTAGCTGTCACGAACCACAATCAAATCAGGTTTGAAATATTTAGCAGTGGCTTAGAAAATGTGATGGTGCAGCTCTGACAGGCGGGTGAGGTGAGCAGACATCCCGCTTTCCATTATAATGGAAATATCAGGCCTGCTCTGAATATGTATAACCCAGAAAAATGTATTGATTTTTCATTCGGCATTAAAAAAAATGAAATAGCCTGCAGCTGTCAGAAGCCTTTGTTAAAAGCCCATCCTTCCTGGAATGAGGTTTACCAGAAACAAGTTTTAATTGTGCGCGGGACCTCTCCTTTGGAAAACAAAATAACCAACCTGCTTACTTGGTAGGCAGGGTTAAAGCTTTGTCTTCCTAAGGTTTGCAACCTAATTAACCCGAGGAAAGACCAACCAGGCAGGTGGGAGAGGCACCTCACACTGACCAGCGGGAGAGCCCTGGAGGGTGGCTGGCATCTCTGTGGAGGGTAGAGAGAGGCTACGCTTTGTCCTCTCTCCCTCGCCTGCCCACCCTCGGGTGGAGGGCCTGGACTCCAGGACTCACGTGCTCCATGCCCCCAGCCAATCACGTCTGTTCTTTCAGGCTCGGTTGGCACGGCGGCAAGGTGAGGAAACAGCCCAGTGTAGCCGATGCTCTTGGCACTTTTATCAATGGGAAATCTCCACTGGGTACAGGCATTATGCAGAGTGCCTGTGCCTTATGTTGCCAAAGAGGTCAAATCCCACGGCATAAAAGATGACTTACTAAGGCCTACATCAGACCACTTGCTTCAAAGAAAAAAGAAAAAAAAAATCCCGTGTTAAAATTCCGATGTAACAGAAACTTCTAACGGGCTGTGATGCGCTGTGCAGACAGACAGACAGACAGACAGCTGTTCTGCTCCCAGCTTGTTCCTTCCGGTCTTTATCTTCCTCCAAGCTAATGGTGACGATACAGCTAGCTACAGCTATCAGGGCGGGCCGGTCGTTCCCCACCCAGCACATTTAGGCACCTTCCCTCAGAGGTGACCAGATACATTACAAGGAGGTGACTCTCCGAGACCCCTGGGCTGCCTGCCCTGTCTACGCCACACAGTCACACCCTGATCCTGCATGACGCCACCTAACGACATTCCCAAATATGGCCTACTACTGACCGTTAAGTGGTGACTTCCTTCATCCCAGACTGTCCAGCGGGGAAGCTGCCTGAGACGCAACTTAGAACAATTTAGGGATTCTGGGTAAAAAATTCCTCAGCTCCAAGAATGCTCCCTGAGGTCATGGGGCTTGTCCACAGATGCAAGCGGGCATCTTAACATCTCTGCTCCTCAGCTACTCATGGTGGGGGTGTCTACGTCATCACCCATGCTCAAAGAACAGGGCATTTACATTGCTACCTGAGAGCGGTTGCCGGGATTTTTTCTTTTTAAGCTGCGCAACTACTGTGTCTGTTCCATTTTTATACTTCTTACAGATCCATCAAGGAAAATAGTGCTGTGTGTGTGTGTGTGTGTGTGTGTGTGTGTGTGTGTGGTGTGTGTGTGTGTGTGTGTGTGTGTGTGTGTGTGTTAAGATCTGCTAGGATTGTCAGGGCGAGTATGCCTACAGCCCAATCTCTCACCTTGGTGTTTGGGAACAGGGGGAGGAAAAAGGAATCAGTCAGACTCATGACACACAGTTTATACAAAACCTTCGCCTCAGAGAGGACGTCTACCCACGCATTCCAGCCCCACCCCACCGGAAGAAGCCGGGAGGGCGTGGTCGGGAAAGGACCGGGGAGATCATAATGGGATCAGATGTGTGCCCACTCTTTGGTGAGAGGCTGCTTCTCGGGTGGGTCTTTGACGTGACCTTTGGCTGAGGAATTCTCTGCTCTGTGAGGTGTTAAGTTAGCCGAGGCACCGGGCGGGCGGCTACACCTGGATTTCCGGATGGCACTTTAAAGGTCTAGGTGCAGGGCTGCCAGCCTCCCAGGGGCCTCTCAGAACGTGGAAGGCGGACAATGAAGGAATCCAGCCCCCTGGCCACTGCCCTCACCTCTTTTCTTACCCCCCCCATCCCACCGACCCGCCCTTGGCATTGGGCTGGGAGAATCAATGCCAGGAAGGCTAACTCTGGGTACTATTAAAAATGACTAATTGGGGGGTAGAGACCATTGATGCTTTTGTATATCTGAAGATCCTGCCGTTGTTTACAGAAGCAAGAAAAATGGGGACCGTGCGGCCAGAAGCAGCTCGGGGAGGCTCCTCGCCTCTTGGCCTGCATACCGACTTCACTTCAGACTGGAGCAGTCGTAGGCTAGAGCCTGCGTGGGTCTGGAGCCCGTGGCCTTGCAGAGAAAAGTCCCCTCTCCGAGTGGTCCCTCCTGCGGGAACCGCGCTGAACGGAAGTAAGAATGCTACCACTGTGCGGCCAGGACGCTCGCTGCCATTTTCCTCTCCCAGGCAAGGCCACTTGGTCATTTGAACAGTTTGTCAAAACCGCACGAGAATTAAGGGGGTGGGTGGGGGTCAAGAGAGGGGAAAAAGGGAGGAAACGCCTAAAGCCCGCACTGCACCAGGTCCCATTTATCTGCGCGCTCAGCAGAAGCACCTGGGCTGCCCCCTGCAGAATCCCAGAAAGGATGAAAGCAGCTGTTCGGGGACAAAGCCCAACGGAAAGGACTCGCCTGGTGGCTATTCATGGGAAGGTTTCAAATGAAATAAAACGGAATGACTGAGAGGCGCCGAGTTCCAGTCTGTAAAATACAAACCCAGCTCTGGAAACGGTCTCGGAACCCACACTAAGCGAGGGGCGCAGCCAGGGACCAGAACTCTGGAGGAAAACTAAGTTCCGCAGAGATTAGCATCCCCGGGCTGCCCACAGAGCTCTCTGGCTGCTACTGCTGCTGCTGCTGCTGCTGCTGCTGCTGCTTTCACACGTGAAATGCTATTTTTTTGTTTTTTGGGTTTCTTTTTTTTTTTTTTTAAAAAGGGCAAATTCCCTGAGCATGTTTGTAGTGGAGCGTAATGTGATTGTGTTGTCATTTATGGGAAATAATCGCAGACCCGTCTCTCCCTTTCTTCCCCCCCCACCCCCATTTTCCAGTCCAAATAACCATGAAAAATTACACTTCAATGTCAGTGCCTCAACAAAGGAGGTGTGCTCTCTGGGAGCTCAGTGGATTTGCAGGGTTTTTTCCCCTTTTTTGGGGGGGAGGAAAAAAACACAACAACAACAACAACAACAAACCCACAAAACACCCTTACCTTCAATTGTACTTCGTTTAAAACATGATCTAACAAATACATCTTGACCCCATACCTTTCTCTTTCTCCCTTCTTTTAAAAAGCATATTGTATGGTTTGACCTCCCACCAAACCAGAATATCCTGGAAAACAGAGGTACGCAAAACACAAGGCCCCAGATACCCAGCAAGGTGCCCCTCTCCAGCCAGTTTAAAAAAAAAAAAAATGAAGTTGTTATTGGCAGAAAAATGCAGATTCCAACTCAGGATGCTACTCGGGGAAGAGAGGGTGGAGATGGGATGCAAGCCTACAGGACAAGCCAAATTGTGAGGTAGGGGTCCCTGGAGCTGAGTAAGAGGGGGGCTCTGGAAGGAGGGGAGAAAAGGACTTCACACACTCACTCTTGAGACCAAATCCTTTCACAGACTTGAACGCATCATTTAAAGTATCTGGAGGGGCTGGGGGAGGGGCTGGGGGAGGGGAAGGGAACAGTCAGAATCAGGGGTGCGTGACCACACGAGGGCCGCAGATGGGGGCTTCTTGGAGGGGCACCGGTTCTTTCCCTCCTGCCCCTGCTCCCGCTCCCCCCAACCCCCACCCCCCTCGACTGAAGAAAGGGACATTTTTCAACAGAAAAGATCTGCCTGGGAGCTTTTTAACATTGCAGGTGTGAGGCCCGAGCGGCCCCTGCAGCATCTGTCTTTCAATAATACCCTGCTTCAAATAAACACTGCCAAGCCGCCATAGTTGAAGGGGAGAAGACAAGATAGATAAACACACATGAGTGATAGAGTAAATTAAAGCAAGCATGCGCGCATGCACACACATTCTCTCTCTCTCTCTCTCTCTCTCTCTCACACACACACACACACACACACACACACACACACACAGCCCGCACCCAGTGTTTTCCATTATAGAAGACCGGTGTGCCCTTCAGGGTAAAAACTGACTTACTGGAGATCTTATACTTAATGCAAAACGGCGTGGGGGCGGGGAGGGCTGTGAGCTGACTGGGGCATCTGTGTACAAATGGAGGTGTGTGGGAAACGGACAGGATGTACCAGAAATGGCATTAAAGAGAGGTGATTAGAACCTAATGGGCAAACGCAAGAACCTTGAGGGATGGCTCTCCTGACGGGAACAGCAGCCGTGATGGATGCAGTATGTACAGGAACCAGGACATGGGAAGGGGCGGCGCCGGCCGCCATGCAGGCCCCGGGGGTGTACCAGCCTGGGGAAGGCAAGACTCCACGATAGCAAAGCCAATGCAAAGCTATGGACTTTTTATTTTTACAGTGTTTTTGTTTGTTTGTTTGTTTGTTTGTTTGTTTTTAAAGGCAAATTAAGGGAGAAGCAGGTAACCGACCGCTTTTGTTTCTAGTCTACGAAACAGACTGCACAAATGGAGGAAAAGAGAACCCTGACTAAAGAGGCCTTTGTCACATGGCACACAGGGGGCAGCCCGGAGTCCCGGCTTGGTTGTCACCTTACTCTTAAGACCGTCTCCTTTGAGGAGGGTGACCGTTCAGAAAGCAGCCTCACCCCCACGAAGAGCAGAACTCAGACACAAATACTCGGCTGCTCCCACTAGCGGATGGCGGGGTGGAGAGGCGCTGACTGTCTAGGAGCTGCTTCTGCGGGACCATAATAAGCCACTTCCCAGGCACGGCTGGTAAAGCAAGCTGACTCATTAAAAACAGGGCACAAAGGCCTTCTCTTGCCAAACCAAATCTGAGGGGACCGAAGTCGGGCCACCTCGAGTGCCATGTCGGGGGTGGGGGGTGTGAGGGTGTGGGGAGTGGGGGGGTGGGAGAGGGGGAGGGAGGGAGGCAGGCTAAACCTGCTGCCCACCCTTGGGCAGACCCAAGCGTGTGCAAAGGAGGTCAGTGGGTTTGCGAGGCACCACATGTCAGGATGCAATGCCACACATACGTATAGATCCTGGAGGTAACCTAGGAGAGACTCCATATGCCTGGAGAATCTTAAGATTCCACAACACACTGCCCGGTACGAGCAAAGCAGCCAGCCCCGGGAAGAAGTCTCACAGCCAAACTGACATTTGAAGACACGCGGACAGTCAGAACCTAGGCCGGTCTCCCGAACCATCAGGTCTCTAGGCTCAAACAGGCCGTGTGAACAACACATTTCAGTGGCCAATCCCTAAGAAAGCTGACGTGTGTGGGAGACTGAGGGACAGGGGACAAGCCAGACACTTTCAGGCCCAAGAGCGTTTTTGCTGCACTCGTGGTGGGGACAAGCAGACGGGATGGCTAAATTGTCATCGATACAGCACGCTGTGTCGTCGATACAGCACCCTTCTGTACTAAAGGGAGAAAAGTCTTTGCCTCCTCTTCCTGGGGAGGAACCTGGAAAGCCGTGCCAACTGGTCTATATGCAAAGCCTCTCTCGTCTTGGCCTTGCTCTGTCCATTTGGACCCTATGCAGCAGAACAATATTTTCTAGGGTTTAAGACAAAATGGTAACCCACACCCATGCCTCCTTTCACAGAGATGTTACCCACAGCAGCTCCTCCTCTGGTCTCCCCACGCTGCTGTGTTTTAAATCAGGCCTTGAGATTCTGACTCATGTACTGGGGTTCTCTTCCTCCAAGAAGTTTATGGGGCCTAAAGGGGGGGGGGGCGGGCTTGGCATCTTTGAAAAGCAGCAGATACCACTGTTGTGCCCAGTCCACACCGTACCACATCTCAAAGCACAACTCTAAAGAGCAGTGATTCTCGACCACGGCCAACACTACAGGAAATGTTAGTCACTTTGGCGACTTACACCTGCATGCTCTGATGGCAGAGGCCATTGGAAGACTGACTACTCTACTCCATAGACAAAGCATAGCCGAGACACGTGAGATGATTTGGGAGGAGAAGGAACAGTTCTGTGACAAAGAACTGGTACTAACCGCACGCGGAACTGATCTACGGCACTTTGGAGTGTAGAGTTTCATTTCAATCACTGACCTAGCGTGTTGAGACCCTTCCGTGTGCACGCTGAAACTGGTGAATGTCCTAGAACTCTAGCCAAAGGGAAACGCCTCACGGGGGATCTCCCCACTTTTTCCAAGGGGAAGACAGGCCCTTAGCACAAAGAGAGTGAGGGGAAGGGACTGCCGACCCACGCAAGGCTTTGCTTCACGGTCTGGCACGGAATTGTAGGAAGGGAGGGGATCAAACAGGCGAGGGTTCGGGCCACATCAGCGAAGACGGCGCCCAACAAAGCGGGCAAGGAAAGGTACCCCCCCACACACACCCCTGCACTCAGCACCTCCTCCCTGTGGAAAGAGCTGGGGAGTGGATAACAGCTGGCAGAGGAAAAACTAGAGGAGAGCGTGTCTTAAAATTAGGGATATGGGTGGGGTCGGAGAGGTGGCTCGGTCGGTGCGACCACTTGTTCTGGCTGAGGGCTGGGGCTTGGTTCTCGGCACCCACATGGTGACTAACAACTGCCTGGGACTCCAGTTCTGGGGATCCAATGCCCTCTTCTGGCCCCCCCGTGGGCTGTATGATGCACATGGTACACACACACACACACACACACACACACACACGCCGCACACACAAAATAAAATAAAAATGTTTTTCAATGAAGTATATACTATAATAGAGAACATACCAATTTCAACCCTAAAGGTGCTGATTATCTAGGGATTTACAGAGCTACCAAAGGATTTTGGTGAAGAGTCAGAAACAGAGACTATCCTGAGAGAAGAGAGGACGCACTGGGCCTTGGAGAAAGAGTGGGAAAGCTGAGAGCTGCTGGGCCAAAGAGGTCTCTGTGCAAAATGTAGGTAGCTGTAGGTGTGTGCGTGTGTGTGTGTGTGTGTGTGTGTGTGTGTGTGTGTTTTGTACAAAATCAGAGATTTCTTTCCCATTTAGAAAACTCAAAGAATACATAAGCATGGTAGTCCAAAAGAGAGAACGTGTTATAGGAACATAAGACATTGTGCAGGAAACAGACGGTTTGCAGAGACCCGGTCACCTGAGGGCCCGGCATTCGTGTGGAGGATTTCTGTTTGGAGGAGGCTTGGAGAGGGATGGGCCAGGCCATCGAGGGAGCCCACCGGAGGCTGAGGACCATGAATGGGAGTGGGGGAAAGCGCCCAGGTCAAGCAACGGTCACGTGACCAAAGAAGGAGGGTGGCACTTTGCTTTCCTCACGAAGGCATCCACGTGGAGATAGGGAGTGCGCAGCCAGCTACTAGGCAATGTGCAAGTCGGTGTTTTCAGAGTAAAGACAGGCAAGAATAAGACCCCTGCTCACCAGAAACAAAACCAAAAGCCTGCTCTCAAAACCAGGGCTGGCCCCCTAACGCCCCAGTGTCTGAGTTCCTGGGCAAACGGTGTACAGCTTGCTCACTCTCTGCCCCGCTGGTAAAATGACACCCCAGATATCATTTAAGCCAGAAACTTACCAGGCTTTAAGCCAGGACAAAGGACAATGCTGGCACCCCACCTCCCCTTTTCATGTCTCCGCGATCTTTTCGGGAAGGGTGGATCACAGCAGCATTCTAGATCCGGGGCAGGTCCAAGGCTTCGGGTGACAGGGTTGCTGACACAGGCCCGAGCCCCAGCCGCAGAGCTCGGCAAAGTCAAGTAATTGTTTTTCCCCTTCCACTAATAAGCTTTTCAGAGGGGGAAGAATTCAGCTTCCTGTAGTCAACAGACCCTTTTTTCCTTGCCTCTCCTCACTCCAAATAATCTAAAGTGACTGCAATTTCAGCCCTGCCTCTCCAGCATTCAGCTCCACCGGCTGGGGTCAGGGGGTGTCAAGTGAGGGCTCTCCTCTTCTCTTCTGCTGTGCCTGCACGCCGCCCCGTGCTCCTTTGTAACGGAGGCAGGCAACCTTCCTCTCTGGCCCAGTCATTATGTGGGCAGCGCACGGGCCTGTGCATTCCAGGAAATGTCTCTTACGGCCCAGACAGCACCGGAGGGGGAAATCTCTTCGCTGTAAACTTAAGCAACCGATTCGGAATGACCGGCCCCGGGTACCGGCTGGTGGCCTACGCTGCCAATTTTAGGAAACCCGTGGCAGTGAGATGCTCGCGTGTGTTAGTAATGGGGGTGGCCACTCGTGGGACTTGTCCCTCCATTCTTTCGAGGGTCGTCTTCGTGGGTCATGGCGGGGTGAAGGGTACCTCTGCATGTGTACATGGGGGAGCCAAAGCCATTGTCTAGTGTCTTCTTCAAAGGCTTTTCTGCCTTGTTTTTCAAGACATGGCCTCTCTCTCTGAAACTGGAGCTGGCCTTCAGCCCTAGAGACCTCCCTGCTCCTGCCTCTCCCTCCCCAGCACCAGGAATACACCCCTCAGCACCTTGCTTTCACCCCATTTTTTTTTACGTGGGGGCTGGGTACCCCTGGCTCGGGTTAGCACGGCAAGCACTTCGCCCACTGAGCCATCTCTCTAGCCCTCTGGTTCCTAAATTCCTCGTCTTACGCTCTTGCTAAGTGTTCCTGTGGTCAGAATTCCCAGGCCTAGTTCTTTGTTGAATCGGGCAGATGAATGGCTGGGAAAGCCATCCGGCTCAGGCCTGGCCTCGGTTCAAACACCCAACTTCTACTGAGCAAGGCGGCAATGGCGCTTCAAAGAGGGAGGCCCGAGGGCCACAGAGCTGAGGGCGAGCGATCATCATCGTACAGAGAGATGGGGAGAACGACAGACAGGACAGGTGTGGGGACCCGTGGGGGGACCCGTGCTAGGCGCCTGCCCTGCAGGTGCACAGAAAGCCGACCGTGTGCAAACACACATGCGGCTTCCTCCTGGAGACACAGGCAGGAGCACAGACCCCTGCATCCTTCTTCCGACCACCTTACCCAATGGATATGCAGGCTGGAAGGGGGCTTGGGGGGGGAGGGGAGGCCTTCTCTCTGTACCCACTCAAACACCCGCACCCCCAGCCCATCCCTGGGCAGATCCATGCAGTGCGTCCTCACTCCTGGCTGCAGACAGGACTGTGATGGGAATTTATTTCCCTCAATTACGGGCTCTTGTCCCCAGTCTCAGTTCATCAGCATGGTGCAGCCAAGTCAATGAAAGGTTCCACAATGAGGTAATCACATGCACAGGATGGCTGCTGGGCTGGCAGGGGCTGTAGCCACGCCCAGCCCAGCCAAGCCTCACGGGCTCTTCACCTGGCCCCTTGCAGGTCACCACCCACCCCGCCCGTCCACAGAGTCTTTTCTTTGACCTGGTCACAGATGCTTTAGTGCGGAGTGGATACAGGAAGCTGGATACAGGGGGGCTGACTGAGTGACGGCGAGACGCTTGCTCCCTTCCCTCTGCCTGTGCATTTACCCCTGAGAACCAGCCCCATGCCCAGCTAGGTTACACACACTGACGGGGGACATGGTAGCCACGCAACACCCACTTGGCTGAAGTAATGCAATCGGCAGTCCCGTTCCACAGATGAGGAGACTGAGGCCGAGAGAGGCTCAGTGACTGATGAAGGTCATAGGCTGGGGGCGCTGACAGGGCTAATGCCAAGGTGTACGGTTTCTAATGTTTGGTCACGTTTTATAACCACCCCCGTGGGCTTCCCGGGGGAGCATGCTCTTCTGCTGTTTACCCGTTCGTCAGCCCATTGGCTGTCCGTGTGTGGCACCTACCCTAGGCATGGAAAATACTGCTGTGAATGGGGGTGGGGGGTTGCTGTGCTGGGGAGGGGAGGGGAGGGGGTAGGAGAGTAAGCAAAGGATCATGGGAAAGATGAGTGAAAATGACCCTGGGGCGGAGGTGGGGGGACAAAGGGAACCCAGTGAGCACTTAACTAGAGGCTCAGGGAGGGGTGGTAGGCGTGTCCAGACCTCACACCACAAAGTGTGAGCTGCAGAGGACAGCCCGCAATGCAAAAAGCAGAGGTACAGAAAGGGCTAGCCAGTTACCTAGAGTCACCAGAGCAGTGACTGAAGATGAGGGTTCTGGAGGCCAAGGCCTGCCAGGTTCTATTAGCCATTGCAGGGCCAGAGTCTGAATACACAGCATGTTCCTCCTCTCCCCGACCCCCATCATCATCCCATCTTCCTGTGAGCACACACCACCTTGGTCCTAACTACCATGGCATCTGGCCTTGGTTTCCGTCTTCACATGGGAGGCCCCGGAAAAAAAGGTTCCCCACAGAAAGGCTGCCGTGTGCCGATAAATACACCCGAGTATGAAAACGCTGGCTCCGAGGTGAATAAACACACGGGTGGGGGTGGGGTGGGGTGGGGGAGGGGGGGAGGGGGACCGTGGCCATAGGCTGTGGCGTGGCACTGAGACACTTGTCTTGATACCCGGTGAGCCAGCAGTGGCCGCGTGAACCCCGGGCCCCAAAACATGCACCGGGGCAGCCGGGAGGGTAACCCCAGGAATGGGAGCGGGATTCAAGATGGCGGCAGGGGAGTCAGGACGGTGATGGCATGAAGGTACACCAGCCACCGTGACGGATCCTACTGCGCATCCCTTCTCTAAAGTCACACTGCCCGTGATGTAACGGGGGTGGGGGGTGGGGGGTCCTCCACGGAGGCCCTGAATCAGCCCTCACTGAACTCGGGACGATCAACAGAAATCCAGAGTTGGGTGGGGCAACTGTGTTTTCTCACACTGGCTGTTGTGGACGTGAGTCTGCTCAGCTCCCTGCACAGAGGAGGGACTGCCTCTCCTAGTGAACCCACAGTCCTCTCTGTGGCCAGCCAGGTTCGGTTAAAAAAAAAAAAAAAAAAAAAAGCACGTCTACCCTCACTATCCTCGGCTGTGTGTGCCTCTTACCCGGGCTAGCCAGCTTGCTCTTCCGCTAGCCAAGACAGGAGAGGGACTGGAGCCAGGCCGGGGGGCGGGGGGGGGGGGAGAAAAGTCAGATAAAAAGTGACCACTTTTGGGAGAGGAGCCCCTTCCAGGCCTGGCAGGGATGTAGTAAGGGCAGAAAGACAAGGCTGAGCGCCAGAGCAGGGGCAGGAAGGCGTGCCTGGGGGTGGGGGGGGGGGGATGGCGGGGGTAGAGCAAATGCTGGGGCATTGGGGGAGGGGGGGGGGAAGAGGCCAGAACGTGGAAACTGAATGAACGGGAAAGCAAAGACTGGGCCAACTCGGCCCCGGCTTTGAAGGAAAAGCTAATGTGGGTTTCCTCCTTGAGCGAAAGCCAGAAGAGGAGGCTCGCCAAAGCCAGGCTCCACCCCCCTCCATTTCGGTTCACCAAAACTGTGTTTGGGGAAGGGGCCAGAGCAATTATGGGAGCGTTAACTCGGTTCTGTCCTTTTACAGTGCATTTCCCAGAATAAACTACCCCAAGACTTCATCCATCTCCAAAAAAGGCAACTGCTAACAACCCTTGGGTCCGGCCCCTGTCCCACCCCGGCAGAGCCATCCTCCCCTCTGGCTTTGGGGACGGGGAGGCCGAGGGGTCTGGCCCTAATTGCTCTCCTGGATGCTGTGCGGTGTGGGGGCTGAGCCCCACACGCCGAGCAGTTAGGGACTTCCCGAATCATTAACCTTTCTCGGAGTGCATTGTACTGGGAGGTGCTCCCTCCGCTGCCTGTTCAGGAGCCCTATTGATTCACTGCACACTCGGTGCCTTCAAAGTTGTTTATGATCAATATGCAAATTGCTCATGGCATTGATCTAGTATTAATTTTCAATTAGGGAATCCACAAGGGGTCTCTGAGGGTCAATACCTAACAATGCAAAGCGAACTCCCGAACTCCGCTGCAGAGAACAGAGAACGGGGCCTGATGCTGCTGAAAGCCTTCCTGAGCCTCCTCTCCTCCTAACGCCAGGCCCTCTGGGCACTTCCTGTGCTTGGCTCCTTCGGGTCCCTCTGAAGTCAGGACCCCTCCGTTCAGCCATCTCTCAGGCTCAGGGTGCCACCGCCACCCCCAGGCAGCGCCAAAGGAACCCTTCCTGGCCTGCCAGTGTGCTGCCCTGGCATCAGGCCTCTTGAGTTGATGCCCCCGGACATGCCTCCTCAGCTCCCCGGGCTCCCCATGCCACACCCTGCCCAGACCACTCTCTCCCCCGGCTCCCCAACCACACATACCTTCTTCCTCCCTCTCTCCCTCTCCCTTGTTTCTGCTTAGTCACGGAACGTCACCTTGGCACGCTGCCACGGCTGGAGCTGGCGAGCTGCACGGTGCCCAGAACTCTCCGGCAGTCAGGCAGAGCCGCCCGGCTGCCAGGTTATGCTTGGCAAACACCCCACTGATGTCATTCCAGAAAACCAGGGGAAGAGGGAAAGGGCCCGGCTTCAAATCGTCTGTTTCTCCTTTCTTTTAGAAAAAAAAAAATTTTATCTTCTTAATGAAACGTGTGGGTTGGGGGAGGTTAATTACTTTACCAACCTCGCTCATGGATCCCAGAAGAGGCCGTGGCCCGCCCTCTGGGAGCATGGGGGAATGCCTGTGAGCTTCAGATGGGGTGTCCCCCGGGGGGAACATGCCCAGCTGGGACCAGAGTGACCTGGGGACTCAGTCATTCCATTACACCCCTAACAGCCCCTTGGAGACTCCTAGAGGAATGCTATTCAGCCAAAGGGTAGGAAGAGAAACTCATAGCCCAGCGCACCTCCACAGGTGTGGGCCGTGCTGCACTCCAGGGTTGGGGCTCAGTAAGCTAGCAGCCTTGTCTCTCTGCCAGGGGCAGAGATGTTTACTCTCTCCATCTAGAACACTCTCCAGACAGCTAGGGTCTCTTCCATGGAGCTGCCTGAAGGCCCAAACCATGCCACATGGGCAGTTATCTGCCCGCTTTCTGTGGTGCCAGTTATTGGGCTAATCTCTTCGAGTTAGCTAGCCAGGCTAATTGGTTTATGGATAACATTAATTACCATGTTGCTCATTAATGGATGAAATCTTTATTGGTGCCATTGATCAGGAGACTTGTTAGCTGGCCTCCTAACCAATGGCGGATGTAACAAGCTCTCTTATTGGCATATCAATTAATTCAATCAATTCCTGGCCAGCGGCTGCCACTTGGTTTCCTAGTTGTCCAGGGATGGGAGACGGAGCCATGTCCAGCATGCCTGTACCCGAGCTGTCTACAGGAGCCCGGCTGGTCTGGCTGCTCCTCAGGGTTCACCTAACCAAAACCAACCGCCTTTTCTTCCCCCTGCTCTTGCATCCACCCTTGTACATTCTAGGGATGGCAGAATTGTTCTGTTGTGTCAGGGGCGTGGTGGTGTGTGTGTAGGGGTGGGGGGGATGGGGGGCGAGGATATGAGCTGGAAGAAAAGTGAGGAGGGACCTCGGCAGCAAACGGACGGACTGGAAAAGTCAGATGTGTCTACAGAAGGGACCAAAACGGAATAGTTTGATCCCCAGGCTGGAACCTGGCCACGCTCGCACGCAACCATGGGACCAGCATGAGAGCTCCTACTCCAGCTATCGGCTCTTGGGAAACTCTAGGGCACTGTCTCACACCTCGGGCGCCAGTCATAGCTGCTGCTCTGCGCACCATGAACACCCAGCAGTAACAGGCCTGGGTGAAAACAGCATCATACACGTCTTTCAACCTGAGCTCTGGCACACACACAGACGTACCACATCAGGAACAACCGCTTGCCCGTCTGCATCACGTGGCCAGAAAACCCATGTGCAGGAGCAGAGCTCTGATGTTTCAAAATACAGACAATAGATCCCTTCAGCCGTACCTAGGTTATAGCAGCCATAGGCAGGGAGATGTCGTCGGGCGCAGTGAGCGGTTAGGGGCACTGCTTTAGAAAAGGGTTGGAGCACTGCAGACATGGGGTGTGCGGGGTGAGAGCTGGACCCAAGTGACTTCCAGCAACTGTGAATGCCAGAGAATCACCACTACGGCAGAGGGGTGAGCCAAGCCTTCAGCTTTGAGAGAAAACATGGGAGAGACAGCCTAACTCACACAAGACACGTTCTTCAAAGTGCTAACTGGAGTTCACCGCCAAAAACCAGCGCTTGAAATATTATTCCAGGCCTGTTTCTAAAGTTTACACATGTTGGGAGGGGAGAGGTTAAAATTAAATTAAAAAAAAAAAAAAAAAAGTAAGAAATGACTGTTCCACCCCGCGGTGCTAATGCTATTTGTAAACTTCGAAAACGCGAGCATTTAGTTGAAGGACAGTTTGTACAAGCGACGAAAGCCAGTGAGGAGAGGGTGTCACGGAGAGAGAGAGCAGCCTTCTCCTGGGCCGTGACAGAACACAGGCGCTGGCTGAGGCCAGGATGGGGGACATAATTCTCAGCCTTTGAAAGCACAGCTCGGGGCTTCTTGGATAAACTCTGGGAATGTTTCCTCTCATTTATAAATAGAAAGTGACATTCTTTCTTTCTTTTTTCCAAGTGGGACAGCGGCACCTCCACAGTCTCGGGGCAGAGGAAGAGTCCAGTCCTGAACAAAGACAATGTCCCAGGCAGGTGACACCCTCCCAGTCAGCAGAAGGAAGCAGGCAAGAGGCCTCGCTGGGGAGGCAACAGCCCTGACGCTCTCCTCTACACAAGAGAAGGCTTGTATGGGGGCGCCTGCCATGGGGGTTTGGGGGTGGGTGGGGACACTGCGGTCCCTTCCCCAGTGAGAGCAATCCTGGGTCTTTCAAATGGCAAAACTCCCAACATACTTCAAAGAATCTATGGTGTCTCAACTGCTCTCTGGGCACCCACGAATACAGGAGTTCTGCTTTTTTTTTTTTTTTTTTAAATTCTGATTTAATCTTAAACACTGTAATAACAAAGCACAAGTGGATGTGCCAAACTTTAATTCACTGGAGGTCACTTAACTAGCCGGAGGGCCAAGGTAACCAGTTTTGTTAGTAACTTTGCTTAAAACACTTGACACTTTGGCCTGACAAACCTCTCTGGAGATTGCAAGTCGGGTTACTTAAAACCAACTACTGTTTGGAAGGACTTCTGTGTGAATGGGATTTATATAAAAACAGAACAAAACCACGAGGCACAGGAAGAGCAGAAGCTTCCATGATACGATCTGAAACTACCTGCTGAAGTCTCCCTTAGCCTCCCTTGGGCGGGCTTGACTTTGCCCCCATTTTCTGACAGGAGTAAATGTTAGAAATATGAACTCTTACAGTCATAATAGGGATTTTAAAAGAAGTTTACGCGCTGGTTGGCAATTAGATTTTCATTTTCCTTAATTAAAAAAATTACTTTATGCATGCAGGTGTTTGGACTGAATGTACGTCTGTGAACCATGCATACACGGCCCGATGTCTGCAGAGGTCAAAAGAAGTCAACGGAGCCCCTGAAACTGGGATTTAAAGATGGCTGTGAGCTTCCGCGTGGGTGCTGGGAATCCAACCCAGGCCCTCTGGAAGGGCAGCCAAGCGCCCCTTAATTACACGGGCATCTCTCCAGTCTGCGCTTTGGCTTTTAAATAACTCTGCTCTCTGGGGCTGGGCAGGCGGCTCAGAAGTCGAGGATGCTTTCCGCCCTCGCAGAGGACTAGCGTCCAGTTCCCACCGCCCGCCGCCCACCCCCACCCCCACCCCCTCCACCGAGCATCTCACAACTGCCTGTAACTCCAGCTCCAACAGACCCGACTCCCTCTTCCGGGCTCCGCAGGCGCTTTTGTACATGTGGCGCGCACACACATAAGCAAACACAGATACGTCCCATAAAAATGGAAACAAATCTGTTCTTTAGAAAGGGAACTCTAAATTAACAGAGTTTATAAAAACCCACTGTACCATCTGGTGTGCAGACCAGACTACAGTCTGGAGCATACTCTCAGGAGGGCCTTTCAGGAGATGTGTGGGTAACATGAGACGGTCCCACCAAGACTTTAAAATCCTCCCAGAGTGGATGGGATAGGTGGGATGGTTTCTGTTTTATCTTCCTGTTGTTTTTTGTTTATTTTTAAAAAAATGTATGTATGTATGTATGTATGGATGGATGGATGTATGGATGGATGGATGGATGGATTGATGAAAACCTAGCCACTAGGATAAAGGTTAACAACAGAACTTCCATTATATCTGCTGGGAGGGGAAAATGAATTTTTCTCCAATGGAAGGATATTGCTTTTAACAACCACTCTAGGGCAGACCTCATGTTCAGGAGTAGTTGACCAACTATTTACAAAATATTTTGAGTGCACTTCTCTCTGGTTACAGGTTGGTGGGTGCTCACCCTGCCCTTTGGGGGGCTGTTTTAGTTTACTTCCTTAGTTTCAAGGTTTGTTTTTGTTGTTGTTATATTGGGGTTCTGTTTGTATTATGAGGAAGAATTTAAACATGGGTGAGCAGGGACTAGGGAGAGGATCTGGGAGGGCTTGGGGAGGGGAAGAATATGGTCAAAATAGATTTAAATTTAAATACTGTTTTAATAATAAAAACATAATAAAAAAAGAAAAAAACAATAATTCAAAATACAATAGAATTCTCCCAGAGATCATTATAGAAAGCTGTAACTGGGGCGAGGGGTGTAGGTGGGGATGAAAGGGGGCTCAGCAGTTAAGAGCACTTGTTACTCTCTCTAAGGTTTAGTTCCCAGAGCGCCCACATGATCACAAACCATCCATAAATCCAGGTCCAGGGGATCTGATATCCTCTTCCAACCTGGAAGACACCCAGGCACCAGGTAAATAGTTCTAAAAGAAGAGGTGGGGGAAGGGGGGGGAAGGAGTGGGGGGGAGGGGAGAGAAATCCACAGCTAGTCAAAATGCAGAGAGCTGACTGTGAGGGACAGGACCTCACACCCGGGGTTCTGCAGGCCATGGAGGAAGGGGAGGCTGGGAGACGCCCAGACCCAGGAGGGCAGAATACCAGCTCCTAGAGAATGCTACTCAGACACGCACGGTGACAATGCCAGCTGCCAACTCAGCCAGGGGAAAGCTCCCTGCACCTGAAGGAAGAGCCACAGGCAATCAGTGGCTCCCAGGAGAGGAGGAATCACACTTCTCCAGTGAGAGACCCAGACAGGTTCCCTAGTCCCACCCGGTCAACCTCAAGCGCAACAGTAAATGAGCTCTGCCAGTTGTGTTTGTATATATGTACATGTGTACATGTATACATATGGATGTGTGTGTGTGTGTGTGTGTGTGTGTAAATAAAACAATAATAAGAGGTCATGACTTTGAGGGGGAGTTGGGGCAGAACAGGGGAGAAGTTTAAACAGGGATGAAAACGAGCCGAAACATTCTCAAAAACAGATTTAAATTAAAATAACAATAATCACAACGACCCTCACGCTGAACTGGCTCTGATTCCTACATGGGATGGGCAAAAAGGATGTGCTGGGCTGGAGAGATGGCTCAGCGGTTAAGAGCACGGGCTGCTCTTCCAGAGGTCCTGAGTTCAATTCCCAGCAAGCACATGGTGGCTCACAACCACCATGGTTCCGATAATGGGATCCGATGCCCTCTTCTGGTGTGTCTGAAGACAGCAACGGTGTACTTAGAAAAAAAAATAAGTCTTTTAAAAAATATATTTAAAAAAAAAAGATGAACCAATGTAAGGTTGCGTGGCAGGAAGGATGACGGCCGGTTTCAAGGTGCTGTTACGTGTTATGTGTTGTTTTTTGGTCTAGACCAGGGAGATGGAAAGATCTTGCTTTCCACGGCAGCAGGGTGACATCCCTGAAGTAGGGAGCACTCAGGCTAGCTGCTCTTTCGGCTTCAGTAACCTAGCCGGGAAGTTTCTGCGGTGCTTTTCTCAGAAACATCAGAATGGGGAAACGTCTGTCTGTCCGTCCACTGGTTGATTCACTAACCATAGCTGGGTGTGTCTTGGCTCACGCCTACTCGATTCTGGCTCTAGTGGATCCAAATGAGACAGAATGATCGATACACTCCTATCCTATCCTCCTGGAACCTCTCCCCCACTATGGGTGACATCACTTGGCAGTGTGAAATCCAACCGCTACGCCAGGAGGTGTGTGGACACCGGAAGAAAAACAACACAACAAAAAGCATGCTTTCCCTGGGCCCCAGCTCGCCACTGGTCTTGGGGCCGCCATGTTTGGGGGCTCTAAGTTAGCTCCATTCAACACTGTAGGCCAACAAGGAGCAATCACTAACGAATCAAGACCCACCTACTCTAATAAAACCCCTCCATTCCTGAGACTTATCTGTGCCTCCCTGAAATCTACAACCCGGGTGATTTTTCTGTCAAGTCCTCTTCCTATAGCAAACGCAATAATAAATCAAATCTTATCAGGATTGAGCTATAAATCTGTGAAGACTCCAATAATTTCCAGCTAAGGGAATAACACCACAAAAGTACTTTTTCAACTAATTACTCAGATTCCGAAGTGCTGCCCTAATGAGCCTCCTCTCTGCCCAGAACTTACTAAGAAGGAAAACTACCTTCTGGTGCAGTAATTACCGCTTTTCCCCTTCAAACTTCTAACTGGAGATCGATGCTGCATTTTAAGACCCATTGATTTACAATTAGCCTGGCTTTCCTGCTAAAGTGTTTTTTAAAGCAGAGTTTACTTTTATTTTATTTTGAAATCTCGGAGATCTGGTTCTCAGATTTTTTTTTTTTTTTTAAACCATCCTCATGAGAAGGGACTGAAAATCTTCAAGAGGAAGATCTGTGTCAGAACAGAGGGGGGGTGGTGAGGGTTGCACACTGCCAAGCCTGGCAGGGGAAGATGGGGGGAGGGGGGAGAAATGGGTGTGAGTCAAACTTGAGAGATCCCAAACACAAACCAAAGGCCATGCTGGAGGGCAGGGGTGAAAATCCAAAGGGAAGAGGCTGAAGGCGAGGCTGTGGCTGTGGACAGAGTAGGGCCGGGCTTCAGGAAGCTTAGCTGCTCCCAGCCTACATTGCTGGGGCCTCTCTTCACTGCCTCCTCCTCTTCTCAGCATCATCCAGCAGAGGGGAAGGGGGGCGGGGGAGGGGGGACACACACAAAAGGAAGAAAAAGCTTTGTGTATCTTTGCGGAAACAAAGCACTAGTTAAAAATAGTGTACGCAGCAAGGACAGCGTGCTAACATGAGGGGCCCGGCAGCTCCTGCATTTGCACAATCCGTCCCACAAGAAGGGCAGAGGTAAGTGAAGCAATTAGGAATTTCATGCTGATTGCTTCAAGCGTGTGTCTCCCCCCCCCCCACGCCATAAAGATAATAGCATAAAGGATATGGCCTCGCTGTGCCTCCCTTCCTCTGTCTGACAGCGTCTGCCTTCTGTCTCTGGGAGTCTTTCTTGGCTGCCATGTTGGAGGACTGGAGATGTTAGCTTAGCTGGGCTGGTGCCACCTGATGGAGCCAGTCAGTTCCGCACCGGAAGTGGCAGCTTTTTGTGCCCCAGTGCCACCCGGCCTATGACTGACAACAAACCCCCCCGAAGAGGAGACTGCTGCCAAGCTGTCTTTGTCTATAGAAAGGGAGGCTTAAAGATCTTTGCAGATGACCTGCTGGGCTACAAACCCAACCAGGACTCCTAAGGGCCCAAGTGCTGTCCCCACTCTGAACGGTTCTCCACACCTGGTTCCCCAGAGCGACTCTCAAGAGGTCCTCAGAGTCATCAAGGCAAAGAATAAAATGGAAGGAGGTGAGGGATAAAAACTATTAACTTTTGCCTTTCTTAAAAAGTATTTTATAGCTAGATTGTATAGGCCAATCTTGAAGACTAATACAGGGGGGGGGGTAGAAAAAAAAGTGCAATTAAATCCTTGAAAAACTGACAGATCAGCAAAACAAAACCACCCGGAGGAGAACCCGATGGAGCCTCATTAAGAAAGAGTTCAGCCTGTTTTTAAACCCCTTCTTAACACTTAGCGAGGTACCTCCCAGCAGTGAGCTCCCATCGCGGCTGGCATAATTAGTGTCAGAGTGGAAAGGGGGGAAAAATCAGCCTAGGAAATAGAAATTAAAACACAAATTTAGGAGGGAGGGGGTAAGTTCAAATGGAAAAAACCATTCTAAATTCAAGCAACAAATACCCATTGGTCTCTTTGAGGGCAATGGGGAGACAGCAAAATTCTCTCCGGTCTGCCCAGATAAATGGGTTCCAATTATACAGAGAAAGGGCTGGGCCCGGGGAGAGATTTATGCCGCAATTCTCCCATTTCAATCTCTCCCCTTCCCCCAAAATATATTCCGTGCTGTGGTCAGCTCCACTCCAGGAGGCTGCGTTAATGGCAGATGGATGGCAAAATGCTCCCGCCTCAACATCAGTTATAGCCGGCACATCTGACAATGGAGAAAATGAGATCAGGTGACAGATTTCCACACCTTCAGCCATCGGGATCCCCCAACGCTGGAGTGCATGCACGCGTGCGAAATGGCGCCGTGTGCGTGAGAGTTCTGGTAAACGCATTACATGTGCGGCTGCCGGCCTGTAATAAGGAGGCGTGGGGCTGAGGGCCATTAGAGAGGAGCAGGCCACTGAGGAAGAAACACTCTGGAGATGGGGAAGAGGGCAGGGAGATGTAGCCATTTTATTAGATCAGGCAAATTCTAATTTATTCTGGAGAGAGAGAGAGAGAGAGAGAGAGAGAGAGAGAGAGAGAGAGAGAGAGGAAGGGAGGGAGGGAGGGAGGGAGGGAGGGAGGAAGGAAGGAAGGAAGAAAGAAAGAAAAGAAAGAGTGTAAGTCCCTGTAGATTTCTAATTCACCTGCATGGGTCTAGGGTAGAGCAAGCCCCACCCCAGTGCTTTTATTCCACCTGGAAGCGGAGCTTGCACAGGCATCGGAGTGGAGTTCAGGTTCACATCCCTGGGAAAACCCAAATGTCTTATGAGTCCCAAGCACAAGGGAAGCTGTACTATGGCTCCTGGCGCGATCACTCCTAATGCTTAAGGAGCTGGGACCCCATGGGTTCCTGCTCTGAGATACACGGTAGGAACAGGACGGTGGTCACTCTCTGGTGGGCTGTACTAAATGAACAGCTGGGGCCATCTCCGTCTCCGGTGATGCACACTTTCTTTGTTGGGTGAGTGAGGTTTGGCTCAGAGAAACAGACCAGCCGGCCGGCAGACTGGCTAGCTTTCATTTTCTATCAGCCATCAAAAAATAATCCAGTCACCTGCTTTTCCCTCTGGGCCTGCCAGAAGGGAGAGCTCCACACTGACACCTGCAGGCGAAGATGCAGAATGCACCTCCTCGGGCGCGGATGGATGGTACTTCCCCCCCCCACCCCCCCTCCACCAGACTTCCACTAGGCCCAACACCAGAGCAAGAAGATGGCCAGCCAAAGCGGACTAAATGGCCTTACAGGCCCGCCCCGCACTCGGCTAACTTCTTAGTCATTTCTGACAGCTGCCGAAAGAAAGCCTTAGCTAACTGCTCATCAGCTGCCAAGATGCTCTTATCCAAAACACCGGGCTAGCCCAATGACATTTTAGGCCTCTACAGACCAACGGCCCCATTTTGACTTTTTGTGGGCAAGTTAGTTAGTTCTTCAGGTAACCTGGATAATAGGATTTTAAAAAAAATAAATAGTTTTAAAAAAACCTGTTTGGTAGTTACCAAAGGCGGGGGAAAGTTCTGCTACCAACCTGTCTTGGGTGTGGTGTGGGGTAACTTCACTTACCGCTCCCCACTCTTAAACTCCTACAGCGAGACTGACCAACACCAGGATCGGACATGGAAGAAATCATTTTAGATCAAGTCCAGAACCCAAATTCAAACCCAGCGAGGCTGACTCCGGGACGTGTGTATTCTCCCTTCCTTCACGGACAGAAGGTTAATACGAGAGCAACTCCTCGGCAGACCTTTCTGGGTAGCTGGAGCGACACTGATTCGAATCAATGTTCCTTTTGTGAACGCATTACTTGGCAGAAACTGGCTTTCTGAAACCCCCTTAAACACGGCCGGCGAGACAAAAAGAAGGGGGGAAGTGTCCTTCAAACAAAGGGATGAGGTGAAAATAGAGCGTCGACTGCGCCTCGTTCTTTTTCATAGAAGCAAATGGATCTGGGGCTTTTATACATTAATCAATCAATATCACTGACTGTATATCAGCAGGGTAGCCAAGTTATGAACGACCTTTCTGGCCAAGAGGACACTTTTAATGCTCATCAGGCTGCTCATAAGCTTAGCGGCTTCCTGAATTTGTGCCTGCATGATTACCCCTTGGAGGCGAGCGGCCGTGAGCGCCGCGCTAAATATGGCAAGGTTAGTCGTGTCCAATTTGCGCACAGAGGAGGAGAGGCTTGGACCCGGCCACCCGGTTTACGCATGAGTTGCTGCAACCTGGGTGACGTGGAGGGACCTGGCCTGGCCTTCCTCTGGAGAGACGAGCCTGCCAGGCCTCCTGTGCGGTTGTAGGCTAATCTAAACATGGAGGCTGTTAGGCGGCTAGGCTGGAAAGCTGGGCCTAGCTCGCCTCCGGTCAGCTCCTGAGCCCTCCGTGCTGGTGGACAGCTACACTGGCCAAGGTAGGCATTCCTGGGCCTCTCTCTCTCTAGATCCTAGGTCATCCCCACGACTCCTCCCCACGCTTTCTGGTCTCCTCCCAAAGGGGGCCAAACTTCCACCTTTCTGAGTTTTGTTTTTTTTGTTTTGTTTTAACTTCCCTGGAGGGACGTGCAGAAGGGCATCTTACACTCTCCACAAACACCCAACCCGAAGAAACAAACTTGGGCCAGTTCTACTTATTTTCCCCTGACCAATCCAGCATTCTACAAGGCAGAACAGGCCCCTCAGTTCCACTCTGAGGGCGTGAAAATGGGCGAAGGGTGGTCCATGGTTTGGATTTCCATGACAACCACATGGTATCAGGGAGGCCGCATGGGGCAGGGCAAACCCCAGCCGCTCCCCATTTCCACTTTCTTCTTCCCAGGTTCTATCTCCTTAGCTGTGCCAACAGTGCCTGCAGAGGCCTGGTGGTCTCCACGCAAGGCCCCTCCTTTTCCTGTCACCCATAGTAAGAAAAAATACTCTTGAAGAATTTTAAATATCACTTTAACTTCCTATAAATCACCACAGAAGAAGCCACAGACAAAGGAGTGCTGGGATCCATCATGCTAGGGACATCCAAGGTAAGAAGGGCTGACACCACGCCTCGGCCTACAGATTCTCCCAGCCACGTGGGAGTGGGTCAGGACACAGCTTAGGGGAGACGGGACAGTTTGGTGTAGTATTTCTGGTCCTAGACATAAGGACAGGGATCTGGGCACTAACTCACATTTCTTGACAGGAGACAAGAAGTCACTTCCAGTGGTGTTACTGCCAGGCCCTGGGTGCTGGGCCACAAGGGAGACCCAGACCTGTAGAACACACAGTGGGGTGATAAATACTAAATCAGGAGAAGAGCTTGTTGGGGACTCTCTGAAGGGCTGGGACTTCCTCACAGGCCTTCCGTGTGACAGAGGCTTGCCATTTTCAAAGAATTCTGCAGACCATTTCCCCCAACAACAGTTCTTGGCTCTCCCTAGCCTGGGCCTCCCCATCCTGTGTCCCACACTTAAGGAACACTGATCTTGTCATTGGTTTGTTTAATGAATTCAGAGTCCCATCTAGAAGATGTACTTTCTACTTTGAACTGATGGAACACAGATGGGTCCTTGTCCCTCTGGGGTGGTCTCACACAACTTTTCCCATTCTGTCAGACACCCATCTACATGTCTTTATTTTCTCTGGAGAGCTGAAAATCTGATGACTTAACAGTGATTAAGCCCTGCCCACCCCAGCCTTTCATTACTTAAAAAAGGAACAATTTCTGCCTCCTTATAAACTTTGTGTGTGTGTGTGTATCTGTGTGTGCACGTATGTGTGTCTGTGTGTGTACATGTTTGTATGTGTCTGTATGTGTGTATATTTGTGTGTATATGTCTGTGTTTCTTGTGTATGCGTTTGTGTATGTGTTATATGTCTGCCTGTGTATGCATACATTTGTATGTGTTTGTATATGTGTGTATCTGTGCATGTGTGTGCGCATGCGCGTGCGTGAGCCTGTCTGTCTGTCTGTGTTCTGAAACACAGTCATGGTGTGTAATCCAGGCTCAAACTTGTGGCAACCCTGCCTCAGCCTCCGCGTCACAAACATCTGGATCATCTCTACAGCGGTTACACTGTGATGTCCCCTCCCTGAGTATGGCCACCCAGGGCAGGCTGGACCTTATCTCTCTTGTCAACCATCTGGTAGTTTCCCTGATGTCTCTGAGATTCACTCCAACCAAAGAACTGCAAACTGAAGGAATCAGGGGCAGAGGGGCCACAACATCCTTATAGCCTACGGAGGGGCGGGTCTTCCAAGTTATAAACACCCACCCTTCCCCTCTCTGTCCCTGCTTGTCCTCTCTGGCTGGCAACAGCCACTTTCAACTCTTTTTCCTCATCCTTCATCCCTTTGGGTGATTCGCCGCCTCTCAACCAGCCAGCCGACTCCCGAGTCTCCTGCGCTGCACGTGTCCACACCGTAACTGTGAAAGGCTCAGTACCAGCTACTTTTCCTCACGGAGACGGGCTGTCCTGACGGGCACTGCCACACAGCCTCCCCTTCTCACGGGCTGTCCGTGAGCCATGTTTCCTGGGGAGGTGGGTGCGTGTGGAGGCCAGAAGACAACCTCGACTGCCGGTCCGTCCTTTCTGCCTTCTTGCTGTCCACCACCTCACTCAGCAGGCTAGCCGGCGCGCTTCCGAGGACACGCCCCTGTCTCCACCTCTCACCACAGAAGCACTGGGGCTACAGGTACTTACTTCCTCATCGACTTTTACCTGTAACCTGGAGTCCCGAATTAAGGTCCTAGCGCTTGTACAGACCCTTTAACCACCCCCGCCCCTAGCCGTCTCCCTGCCCCCTCCCTTTGTGTTTATAAAGCTTTGTATAGAGGAGTCATTTGTCCCTCTGAGCACTGGCGGGTGACTCACACCAGTCACAAAGGAAAGCTACTCGACCCAGGCCAAAGCAGATAGGCCGCGTCTCTGCAAGAGCACAAGCTCAGACACACAAGCCACCTCTACCCCCTGCAACCCAGACATATGGAGAAGCCCTACAGTGGAGGTGCTTAGCCCCAAGGAAGGACAGAGAGAGGAGCCGGCCACGGTGCTGCCTGCCTGCAATCCAGGCACAAGGAAGGCACCGGTAAAGAGGATCAGGAGACTGATTAACTGGGGAAGTTTCAGTTACAGACCAAGGTCAAGGCCAGCCTGGTCCCCAGGATACTCTGACCCCAAAAGTAAACAGAAATCTGCAAAAAGAATGGTGCTCTTGGCCACACTTACAAAAGTCAGTGCATGTTTGCACCTCGGTCAACCGCAGCCTCGTGAGATCGTCCTAACAGCCCCAGGTAAGGCCCAGATGCTTCCCTAGAAGCCAGAGTCTTTAAGGAGAAAGATGTACTTGGGGTGGGGGTGGGAGGTGAAGGGGGAAATGTCAGACTCACCATGATGCAAGGAAGTCCAAGAAGAAAGTCCACAGAGCTTCCAAACGCCCCGCAAGAGCCGCAGGCCCTCTTTCCTGACAGATGCTCTGTGCCCTCTGTCCCCGTGGCTGGGAGCTGGTACCATAGGAGGGACAGTGACCTAGAGGCAGGTCTGGCCACACCAGGCCACTTCTGAAACCTTCCAGGGGTCTCCCATAGCGCTCATAACCCCAAACACAGGACCCAGCTCTGAAGGCAGACCTCCTGACCTGGGCCACCTGCGGCGCTCTCCGGGCACCATGCCAGCTGCACTGCCCTTCCTTCTGCCCCGGGGCTTCAGCACCAGCTGGAACCCTGGCCTGTTGTGTCCCTTTCCTTCTTCACAGGGCTACCTCAGGTCTCAGGCTAAATGTCACCACCTTGGAGGCAAAGGAAACACTGAACATGCCCCTGCAGCATCCACGGTGACCAAGGAACAACATGATCCTTGGGAGGAGGAGCCCGGGCCGCTAAATGCAGAATGACGGAATCCAAACATTCCCCGTTTGCCAAATCCGAACGGAGTGAAAGGTGCGGGCACTGGTGGTCAGGGGCCTCGACCGTGCCGAAAGCGGTTACACATTCCTGGGGACAGACGACCACGTGGTCCAATTGGCCATAACTCAGGACGTGTCGAGATGTAGTAGTCATCAGACCACAGGAAATTCAGGGGACAGAACAACGTGTTAGACAAACCCCGACAAGATGTTCTCATCAAAAGTCGAACTGAAAGAAAGGCTCAGAGGCAAGCTTCTGCGACAGAAACTTCTGGGAGGTGTGGGGGGGGGGTGAGGAGAGCCTTCAGATCAAAGGACGTTTTAGAGACATATCAGTCAATGCTAACAGGAAGAGTACAATTGCATTTGGATTTATTAACTCCGTGTGTGTGTGTGTGTGTGTGTGTGTGTGTGTGTGTGTTCATGTGCACGTGCGCAGTTGTGCACGTGCTCATTGCTCACTGGTGCACATACAATGTGCAGGTGTGAGTGTTGGAGACAGGGCTGCCTATGTCAGGCTAACTGGCCCACAAGCCACGGCCCCACGGGAACACTGGAGTACCAACATGTGCTGCCACGTCTGATGGGTGTGGGTTCTGGGGGTGGGGGTGGGGGTGGGGGTGGGAGTTGAAAACGTGGACCCTCACGCTTACACAGCAAACCCACTGAGCCATCTCTCAACTCTGTACCCAGACTTAAACAAACCACCTCGTGACGGGTAGGGGTCCACGTTATTGGGGAATGTTGAGCACCGACTCTGTATTTGATAGTGATGCTGTGGTTGTGTTAAGAAATGTACACCAACTGAAATGCTTACGGTCCTAAGAATCCTATTTTCTTTCAAAAGAGTCGAATCAAGGGAATGGGTGAAACACGTGGCTAAAATATGACTGGTGGCACGGTAAAACATGACTGGTGGCACGGCCGCAGTACTAGCACATGGCTTTAGTCCTCAGCACTCAGGAGGCTGAGGCGAGTGGATCTCAGTTCTAAGCCAGCCTGGTCTACAGAGCAAGTTCCAGAACAGCCAAGGCTATACAAAGAAACCTTGTTTCAAAAATACAAAAATGAGGGTGGTGGGGGGGGGAAAGATTGGTTACAAAGAGCTGTTATCTGCTAAAGGTGAGGGGGGGAAGAAGAGTGGGTCCACGAGGTCTGTCGTATGACTGGGTGGGAGCGGGGGTGTGGTAGTTGTTTCTCAGATAGTCTCCCTAGGCCCATGCTGACTGACCTCAAACTCACAGTCTCTCGTCTCTACCTCCTGTATGCTGGGAGTTCGTGTGTGCACCATGTGTGCACCATGACCCCCAGCTGCCACGCCTTACTTTCTACTTACTCGAGTTCCATGGCATTTCCTAACACAAGAAGCCTCTGGACACAAGCCGATGATATTTCCTACCTGGGGCACTGCTTACTAACAGGCACCAGCAGGGCACTAAACAAGCATAACGTTAAGTCTTTGCCTGACAGTGACATTCCCTGTTTGGTTTTAATTCTTTGTCTCACGGCGATACCTCCCTTCCAGTTCTCTACCCACAAGCTTTTCTGGAAGGAAAACCCCGTGGGAGAGAGAGCGCCAAGCCACCCACAATCACCGCCACGGCCCTCGGGCTTCGATGCTACCTGGCAGGAGAGGAAGCTGCCTTGACTCCACCCTAGAAAACAGCTAGGTGGCCTGTGCAAACAAGACCGTGATTGTCACTTGGCAGCGGCGTGAGCGGTGGCCTGGCTTGTGTTCGTATTTGTTGAGTGTGGCTCATCCCACATCTTCGGAAGGGACAAGGACGCCCATGCCACTAGCTGGGGTCAAGCACTACATCCTGACAACAGATCATCACGCATCAGAAGATGCAAACGGGCCAGAGAGAGGGCGCTGTGGGTACCGGCACTTGCTGCCAAGCTTGGTGACTTGAGTTCAATCCCCCCAATCCCCCGAGTCCACATGGAGGAGAAGAGAGTGAATTACCACCACATCATCCTCTGACACCCCCACCCCAACGCTCTTGTGCACTGTGGCGTGTCCTTCATCACCCACCCCCACAACATTAAATACTTTCAGAAATGTTTTTTAAAAAAAACACGTAAAACCTGGAAGCTTTTTCTAGAAACTTCTGAACGAAGCTTAGAAGCAACCCTACCGCAGGTAACCCATACCCCTTGGGCCTCACTGGGCTCCTGCCTGCAAACATCTCTGGGCCACACGGATTCAGGGTATGGATAGCCGGGCCCCCTGCAGTGCCCAGAAGGCTGAGGACTGAGGGTTTCAGGCTAGCCTCGGTTAACCAGAAAGACCCCCTCAAAAATTAAAAGTATAATTAAAAGGATGAAACCCACCAACCCATGATGGACATGACCGGCTGCCTGGAAACAAGCAGAGGCTGCAGTTTAGAAGACGGGGCCTAAGGCAGTGAGTGAGGTGGAAGGGTGTGCTATTGACAAGCTCTAAGACTGACAACTGGCGGTTGACAGGCACTCCCAGAATCCTGCAGAATGCAGAGAGGTGGGCTTGATATGCTTCTCACCACGGAGTAGGAGCAGGTGCCAGGAGAGGCGGGCATGCGCCAACCCATGAGACTCTGCTTCTGGGTGCCTCTGGGGACTGAACCCAGGGTATCATACATGCTAAACAAGCACTTGATCAGGGAACTCTTATCTCCAGCCCTTTCTGGAGGATCTTAAAGAGTGACTTTGGCATTCCCGTCTGGCCCTCAGGCTGGAGAGAACCAGATGGAGACACTTTAACGAATTATTTTAAAGAGAAGAGCAAACATTCGCCTAAGAACTTGGACAGAAAACACTCGCATTCGTGAACTTGTGACTTAGGGAATTCTACCGTCGCGCATCTGTGGGTGACTGCCACGTGCCCACACAGAGCTGGAATTGAACACCCCGCTGAGAACCAGGTAAACCACGAAGGGAGGAGGTCAATGGGAAGCTCTTAGACCCCGGACCTTCTCACCACAGTTACAAGGTCCTAGGACCCAGATGTCAAATGTCCCTGAAGATCCACGTGTCCTTCAGCAGTTAACTGGCCAGTGGGTCTGAGGATCATGGGGACCCTACATGGTCCTGTATCCAAGAAGGGATTGATCCCTTGACAAGTTCATAGACGAATGGGCTATAGGGAGGCAGGCCCTGGTTGGAGTAATTAAAAAGTATGCTTGTGAGAGTTTATCTTGACCCCAGGCGCCTGTGTTTCTCCTACTCTGCTGCCCACCGCTGGCTACTGTAAACTGAAGAGCATCCTCCATCCTCTGTCCCTGACACCTTTATCCTCTGCTTCCATCTCATCTCCAGAGCTAAAGGAGCCAGCCAGCTGTGAGCTAATACCTCCAAAGCTGTGGGGCCGAAATAACCGATCATCCCAGAAGCTGTTTCTCTCAGGAACCCCTCGGTAACGCCGCCACACTAGGGGCGCCTACACCAGCTAACCGTGTTTGGCTCTGAGTGTCGCTGTCGGGGATTCTCCTGTGTTAGGCTCTGTGGGCGCAGAGGCTGGCCACTTCCTCCAGGAAGAAAGCCAAACCTGAAAACTGCCAAGGAGTGCCAATCTGCTGGCAGAAGTCGGGAAACGGGGTTGGTGCAGGAGACAGGAAGAGAGGAAAACCCCGCCTCTGAGAAGAATGGAGAGGACTATCACTGGTGACCAAGGAGGCAGGTTGCAGTTGGGGGGCGTTCGGAGAACCCTCCAGTCCGTGACAGACCAGAGCTATCACTATTGGGGGCTGCCTCTTCCCAGTTCCACTGACCGGAGGCTTATACCTGCGTGCCCTCTCGCGGGCCACGGGCATGGTGACGCCACTCGGACGTCTCCGAAACGTGGAATCTGGAAGAAGGCTTCACTTGCACTCACAGGTGGAGAAATTGTCTGGCTAAAGGATTTGAGACGAAAGAAAGACCAGAAAGATACCTCGATATGGCTGCCGATCTCCAAAGTAGAAGAGAAACAACAAAGCGAAACAAAAACCAAAAAGATCCAAAAGGAAAGGGAAGGTGACTTTTTTTTCCTCCCTTGGCAGACAGAGATGGAGGTCAAGAGGGACATACCATGGCACCTTGCTAAGTGTGTAGCCCTTCAGTGTAAACTTTCTCACCTCCCTGTCACTAAGTACATGCACACGGCCACTTTCATGGGTGAAATGACCGAGGCTTTGGAACATGAAAAGGGGTAAGTAGGATTTGTGTGTGTGTGTGTGTGTGTGTGTGTGTGTGTGTGTACAGGGTCATTTCACCTGAGGGGCTCAAGAAGCTTTAGGTAATGTCATAACACTGAGGTCGCCAGACTGAGAGAGGCATGCATCACAGTTCCTGAGTGACGCCATGGCTGGGTCTGATCTCAAAGCCTACAGTGTCCGTTGCTTGAGGCCACAAAAGGGCCCCCTCAGAGATGAGGAGATGCGGATAGACAAGGGATGGGATGGGTGCCCAGGTCACAGGAAGTGTCAGAGGACATTCACGGGGCCCTTTCGCTCCCTCCTAGAGAGCGTTCAAAGCAATCTCGTCTCTTTGAAGATACTCCGCGCACAGCAGTGGAGTTGACCCTACCACGGCAGGTCTCTCACCCACACAGGCACACAGACTCAGTCTGCAGCTCCAGCTGTACCACACGTCACAAAATGACCAGCCGACTGCAGGGTAAACAGTAAGAACTCAACACCTAGACTCTCTGAATCAGGTTTCCAAATAAGGAAAAAGTACTAGAAAATATGAATAGTTACGTTCTTTCAGGGAGATGGGGGAGATGGGGTTCCCATCTCGTTCTTATGGCCGACTCCTAACCAATACATAGACAACAACTTTGAAAGTAAAATAGCGAATGCATACGACGTCTCATTTAGGAGCGTCGACTGCATCTACAGCAATTCAGACCACACCTCACTGACATCGGTAAGTCCCCATCGTGGGCAGAGGGAAACTGACTAGGCACCCTCAGCCTCCAGTGCCGCTAACAGAGCCGGTGACCCTGTGGTCGGAACCATTAGCTGCCCATCCAGGGGCTCTGCTCTGATTCCACTGCACAGAGGGCTGATGACAGCCTATCATCACAGGAGCGCTGTGAGCCATTTTAGAAAAACTAGCACTTTCCAATCTAGGTAGGGAAGAGTCTAGAAGGGTGCCACCGGGCTAAGGGAAAGCTGGAAGCCTGTGAGCTTTCAGGCGTGGGGGAAGGGGGGGGAAGGTAAGCTCTGACTAATGGGTTCTCCTTCTGTGCAGAGGACAGGATGACAGGCACAGCGACCTTCAGAAGGAAAAAACGCACCCTCTCTCAAATGCAGTGAACAGCATTGTAATCCAAAGAGCGGGTGCCCTTTGGAGCCAATCAGGCGATGAAAAGTGTGTGTGTGTGTGTGTGTGTGTGTGTGTGTGTGTGAGAGAGAGAGAGAGAGAGAGAGAGAGAGAGAGAGAGAGAGATCAAGCCCTTTCTGAGGGTGGAGGCCTCAGTGCACCATGACGAGCCTTGGTTAGTTGGCTTGTTTGCCTGATTACCACTTATCGGTGAAAATGAATATTGGAGGAAGGGAAAAAAACTGCACCAAGAACAAGGGGGAGCCATACTAGATGTGGGGGATGGGGGGTGCTCGGGGGCCCACACCAAAAGAGTGCCCACAGGAGCATGGCATCTGGTAGAGGAGCTGTTGAGTGGCACCGCCCGTGCTCCCCTGCCTCGCAGACACACTCCCCTGCCCTGCAGAGCGCTAGGCTTTTAGGAACGAACAGTAAGCAGATATTAAATAATCAGCCAAACAAGGCTGTCAAACCCTTTTGGAATGAGATAAACAAACAGTACATAATTATAATCATGTGTGTGACGCTGCACTCCAGATTAAGTTCTATGCTCATTTAGGAAAGTAGGGAATCTGTGTGTGTGTGTGTGTTGGGGGGGGGAGGGGACACAGGGTGTAATGGTTTTAGTAAAAGTCTTTTCCCCCTTTCCCTATGCCATCTCTCACCCCACCACCCCAACATCCAGCACTGGTACCTCCCTGAGCCCTAGGGCCCAGATGCTCACTGCTGCCTGTATCTGCCCTTTCCCTAATGCTTCTCAAAGAACCTGCTAGAACCCCATGGAGTCCATCCTGCTACTCCAAAAGCTCCCTTCTCAGCGCAGATGAAGTTCACTTCCATCTTGTGCTGGGGAGCTAGGATCCCCGCCTTAGAGGGCAGATCGTGAGATTCTGCTGTGACTATCACATGACTCCTGGCTCCCACAAAAGGTGATCCCCTCCACCTGCTCACCCTCTGTACTCTGGCCATGAGGTACGCGTATGGCAGAGTTTAGAATCCACTCACTCCAGCGAGCCTTTGGGAACCCATTCCTTCAAGACAGTGAGTGTCTTCGAGCACAGACCATGGCGCCCTCTGTCTTGACCACGGCTTGCCAGGCTAAGGGGCGGCAGACCTCTGGCTGTGAAAGGAGTTGAAGTGCTGCCTTGTTTACAGCGGCCCCGATTAGCCACCACCAGAGAGCAAGAGAGAAGCAACTTGACAAGAGGGAGAGCTCACAACAACTGGGATTTCGGGAGGAAAATCAGAAGGCCAAGTTTCAAAAAGGACAATAAACAAATAAAACAAAACAAAATAAAGCAAAACAAAAAGAACAAAGAATAGATGTCAGACTATACTGTCAGGGTCATCCCAGGACAGAGCTCTGGGTCCCATCTGTTCACCAGAGAAAATACTAAAACAGGACTTATGGTTTTTTGGGTTGTTGTTGTTGTTGTTGTTGTTGTTGGCTTAACAGTGAAAACTGAGAATTCATCAAACTCACTTTTAAAAAGAACAACAACCTTCATATAAGGCTTCTTTATGCGGTGCCGCTTCTCTGTAAGTGAAATTCTGCCAGCGTTACCAGCAACCCAAGAAGTCACAACGGAAAACAAGACTCCTGGCATCTCACGATCAATTATAGATTTGTTTCTAGTCACAAGAACCTACACTACACTAGTTACACATCTCACGGCTCTGACAAATTTCACTTACTATTGTTTCCACTAATGAATGTACAAGTTTTGGGCAGGGCATGCAGGACCCACCACAGCAGCCCGGAAACCCAAAGATGCTACCTTCGGCACAGCCTTTCTCTCAGTCAGGGTGTACACGAGCAAAAAAGTTCCTTCTGGGTTCTGAATGTGTTCCGGAGATCAGGGGAAAGACAAGGGTTTTAAGAACTTATTTGGAATAAAATCGCAATGTCCATACTAGGTAGAATACAAGGGACTTGGTTCAAAGGATCAAAGAAAAGGGGACAACTGCGGATCTGTGTTCAAATCCTTTCTTTAGCTGAAATGCCCTGCTCGCCGGCATCTGACCAAGCTCCTGAGGTCTCACAACACCCCGGGTCTTCTTTTTCCTACCTCCATTCATGGTTCCAGACACAGGTCGCCACTCTCTGGTCTGGGTACACCCAGACCAAAAATTCCTCACACCCACGAAGGACAAGGAGAGGTATTTGTCCTGTTCAACTGTGTACATGTGTGTGAATGTGCATGTCTGTGTGTGTGTGTGTGTGTGTGTGTGTGTGTGTGTGTGAGAGAGAGAGAGAGAGAGAGAGAGAGAGAGAGAGACACATTCGAGGAAATAAAACACAACCATAAGCAGCTGTAAGAGTGCAGATATGTATGTATACAGGTTTTAAGGAGATGAAGACAACTGCATACGGTTTCCTGGCTTTCTCTGTCTACGGGGCGGTCTTCCATATCCTTAAATATTAATCTGCAAAACTACTTCTAATGGCTACCTAGATTTCCCATCGCACAGGCGGAACACCGTTTATTTAATCCTCTCCTTATCTTCCGAGAGACGGATGGCGGGGACTGTAATTGCCCCCCTAATAACTGCTGGTTGCCGCCTAAACACTCGCCTTAATCAGGGTGTGCTTCCTGCAGTTCAGAACTGTATCTAGATGGCCGGGTACGGTGACGGTCATGTCACCGTGTTTCAGCCAATAAGGCAAAAACGGAGAGAGCAGGGCCCTGGGGGAGTGTTCTGAAGAGGCAGGCACAGGGGTAGAGAGGGGTCCTCCCCTGTTCCCCTCTTTCCCAAACCTCAGTGGAGGAGCAATCTTGAGATCATGGAGGAGAGCAACAGGCTTGGTAGGAAGGACTCTGTGGAAAGGCTGACAGAAACCCCGAGCCTGGTGACCCGGTGAGGCCTTCCCTCCTGTGACTGTCCACCTCCCTCCCAGAGGGAGAGGAATTAAAACTCTGACCTCACTCAAGCCTCTCAGGGCATCTTCTGTCATCTACAGCTAAATGCCTGGAAGGAGGAAACCGTGTCGGTCCTACTCTGCACCGCTCAACACTAAGGCACCAAGAACGCACACGTACCACAATTTCTACAGACATTCAGGATAATTCTGCCGAGACAGCTATGGGGCCCCTCTTCTTTCAGTAGGACTGACTAGCACAGAGCTCAGGGACTGCTATCAAGAATCCCAAGGAGAACCCACTGAGCCCAATTTGTTTTTTTTTTTCTTGTTTATTTGTTTTTGTTTTGTTTTTTGGTGTTCTTCCAACTCCAGGGCAGAGAGAAAACTGGCCATTGCTGGCCCAACCCAATCTCATAAAAAGCCCAGGCTGCGGGGGCAGCTGGGCTCACTTACAGCCCCCGGAACACAGTCATCCAGAAGCAGCATCTCTGACTAGAAGCACCCTCGAGGCTCCAGTCCCTTATTCAACAGGGACAACTGGTTTGGTTTTGAGCCCTGCCTAGAGTCATAAGATTCCATGGAAACCATCAGTGCTTGAGGCCCAAATGCCCGGGGGCGGAGGGTAGGGATGGGGGTCCTCAGGCGCCAGGAGAACCTTGACAATATGAGACTGTCCACATGGCCTGGCTGGCTCCGGGTCACTCATTCTCACTGGTACTAGGCGGAAGCCTCTATGTGGTCTACAAGACGTGAATGGGCGTGACCATCAGAAAAGCTGCTTCCCTTCTCATGGGTGGGTGGCTGCCCGTTAGACAGAGTGTGGTGTGGTCCTGATGCAGACACGGCTGGGAGCTAGCTGCACTGCCAGCTCAGGACAGTCTAAACCAGACGACAGCATGCCAGCCCACTGCTCACCGCCTTATCTGAAATGTCCAAGTTACCTGAAGTGGTAAGAACAAAATGTTCAAGGCAACTCCATTGTTCTCGGGTGAGGACGTACCCTGTGTGGGGGTTCCATAGCAGGACGGGAGGGAGGGGCTCTTCTCAGAACCAGTGTGGCCAGTTCATCTGCATCCGGAGATGGCTGACAGTGGAATTAACTTTGAAAATCAGCTTAATTTTCTGTCACAGTGGGAAAACAAGCCAGAATTTGTTTGTGTGTGTGTGTGTGTGTGTGTGTGTGTGTGTGTGTGTCTGAAAGCTTCATGCTGTCTGTCTGTCTGTCTGTCTGCTTGCCTACCTGCCTGAAAACTGAAGACTGTCTTTGTCCCAGCTTTGCCGTCTAAAGCCTGTTGCCAAAGTATCCAGAGGTTTAAATATCGCACCAGAACTACCGAGGTGGCAGAAACTGATTAGGGGCAGATTTGCCTTGCTTCTGGTAAATTTCAATTTCTTCAGCAACAGGTGTTTTGAGGAGCTGGACTTACTTAAAAATCCAGACGGGGTGAGCCAACATCTAAAGGTTTATGCTTCCCGTCAACAGAAGCTAGGATCCTGCCCTGACTGCTTGAAGTGGACGAGAAACGGGTTAAGACACTGGCCACCAGCTAGGGCTGTGTCCAGCCTGCCCGGGTCAGTCTACCGTCCCCAGCCATGACGCCGCTTCCTCTCCTCAGGGTACCACCCAAAGGGGCTTTTTTATTAGCCAAATACTTGGGGAGGGGGGGGGAGGGTTCCTGTATATTTATATTACCTCCTTTTGTTCCACCAGGGCATGTTGGGGGAGGGGAAGAAGTTATGATGAACTTTAATAAAAACAAAATTAAAATGATTAAACCTTTCATATCCTTTAGAGATAATCTCTCGTCTGCTGTCTGGTCAGACCACAGCTTGCTGCTGCTGCTTTTCAATTTTTTTTTTCTCCTCCCCCTAAAGAAACAAACAGAAAAAGGCTGCCTGGGGCTGGATTTTTTTTTTTTTTTTAATAAATTAAATTTGTCCTCACACACACGGCAGACAGGTGTGGTGGAAACATTCTTTCCAGACATCCAGGAGGGGTGCCAGCATCCTTCTCTCCAAAGAACCCCAAACAAGTGACTAGAAGACAGAGCTCCCACCCAGAAAACCAAAAATCTGGACCTCCTAAATCCCAGTCTACATTCTTAATGAAGGAAAGGGCCAGAGAAAACAGCAGGGATGGCACAAATCTCCCTGGTCTTATGTGTTCTGAGGAAGTCTTCAGATCTGCCCGAGGTCTGGGCACATAGCCACCAAGGAATGAAGGGGCTGCCTGTCACAGGCAGGCCCCTGCATGGAGGTCAGAGGTGGGTTATCAGGCATCCAGATGTGACAGCGACCTCTGGTCACAGGGCCCCAGAGACACTGAGAGGGTGAAATGTTAAAAAAGCAAGCAAGCAAGCAAACAAACAAAAAACCCCAACAAAACAAAAAAACAAAAGAAAACAAACAAACAAACACTGCCTGCTTTAGGGTTGCAGTATCAATGACAGGAATCCTGCCCTGGAGATGACATGGGTGCCCGCTGGAGGGGCAGCTGGAGGGGGAGGAGTTCTTTCTCAGCATATAGCCACGGGCTGTCCTGATTTGTCGGGACTCATGCTTGCACGGAAGTGGATGATTCATCTACAAGGCCAAACACAGAGGTCCTCCCCGTGCTTCGTGCTTCGTGCTTAGGCGGTGGATTCCAGCAGGGATTTGGTCTTTCGGGGTGTGGTGAGGGCAGTGATGCTGAGCCCTGGCTGGAAGCTGAGAGAGCCCCGCGTGGCTGCTCTGGTCCCTCATGAACATGTGAATGGACTTGGCATGAGTCCCCCTCTGCCCCTGTAGCTGTTCTATCCTCCGGGTTCCCGGAGATAACGGCGCTCGATGGCATCCATCCTAACCCTATCTAGAAGCTCCTTTTTCTGGGGGAGGGGAGTCAGGAGGGACATGACGCCCCCACGCGGACTTAGAGAAACGGGTCACATGTCTACTCAGTGGCGGTTCTGGCACCTTTCTGGTGTGTTCACATCTTGACTGGAGCCAAGCCAGTCAACCCAACCTTACTCCCGTGCCCTGCCTGGAACCCAGTGTTCCGCCACATCCCCACTCCCCTGCCTGCTTCCCTGTTCCTCCAGGCCGACCTTCCCTGAGGCAGGATCCTCTCCTTCTGTGCAGCCCCTAAGGTCACCTCCCACTAGAGCCCTTTCTCAGCTCCTTATCTAGAACAGTTCCCGGCTGGTCAGTCTCCATCCCGGGGCGCGAACATCCCAGAGGAGTTAGGCGTTTGCCAATGAGGCAGGAACATCCTGAGCTACTCTCTCCTTCCTGGCTGACTCTCCAGGCTCCAAACTAGAACAGCCATCTAGAAGACAATGCCAGGGCTTGAAGGACAAAGGAGCTTGACCTCTAGGCTTGGGTCTTCAGAGCTGTAGGGTTTTGTGAGAGGAGCAAGAAAAGGCAAATATGATCCCCGGCCTCAGCCTCCACCCCCGCCCCTGCCTCGAGGCAGAGCGGGACAGGACTGTAGTGAACACAGAGAGCCTAGCCGCTGGGCAGCCAAACAGGAAGAAGATAGAGGAAGCAGTTCTGACTTGCTACAGCACAGTAGGGCGACAACTGTCTACGGCCATTTGTGATATGTTTCAAAACAAATAGAAGGATTTCAAAGTTCCCAGGACAGAGAGGTGATTCACGCTCTAAGCACATGTAAGTACTTAAAGCCCACATTCTGCTTTCAGGCAAGGCATGTGGACATCAGATGGTCTTGCCATATTCCATAGAGGCATACAATTACATCTCCATGAAAGGAGACATATCGCTGTCCTTTTTCCTTCTGTTTTCTTTTTTTTTTTTTCTTCGTATCTTCCTTCCTGTAACTGATTTACAACTCGTCATCTGATTCGTCAACTCTTCGGCTCCTCTCTGGCCTTCTAGGACATTCTTCCTCTTTTAAAATATTTCAGCCCCAACTTTAATCCCCCCTCCCCCTTCTGGAGGATATGACACCAAAGGGTAAATTGCAAGAAAAAAGGGCCAGAGAAATAAATGGCTTTCTGGGAGAAGGCACTTGCCGAGCCTGCAGACCTGAGCCAACCAGAGCCTGATCCCTAGAGCCTGTGACGGAAAGAGAAAACTAAAGCCCACAAGTTGTGTCATCTGACCCCCACGCACCCCACCACTCATCCAATAATTTATTTAATATTTTTTTTTAAAAAAAAGGAAAGAAAGAAACCTTAAGTTCTCTGTGTATTTCAGGCACTGAAATCCCTTGGATGGAAGCCCAGCCTATTTATAAGGCATAAACTTCTATGCCATTAACAGGTGCGGAATGTGGCATGGGGGAAAGGGACGGCGGAGCCATCGACCATAATCGGGGCCAGAACGCCAGGGCTGGCAAACTTTAGCATGGACCCGCACTGTGCTGTTCAGTCTCCCAAAGCGCGCATGGGCAGCCGAGAGGCAAAACCATCTCCACAAGCTGCACACTCAGTAGCCGAGGACAGGTGGGGGAACCCTAGGCCAATGCTAAGTGAACTCATCTCACAGGGATCAGAATACTCCCTGGTGGGGCTGGCTATCCCTTTGGGGGACCAAGAGGAAGGCTTGAGAGGGGCCCATCAGGTTGGGGGCGGGGATTCATGGTAAGACACACTCGGAGAACCGAGATCTGACCTGCTGCTTAGAGTTTTCATTCCCTTTAAGTACGTCTCTCTGCTGCTCTGCGGCCAGGGACCCATATTGAGGACAGTGTGCTGACAGTGGAAAGCTGGGGAAGGCCTGGTAGGGTCCCCTAGCACCGCAGGGGCTATGATCAGGGTCTCTGACATCCGCCCTTGGCTTCTGCAGTCACTTTGGTGCTCTACTTTCTTGCCCAGAGTAGAAACGGAAAAGCTGGAGAAAGCAGCTTATCACAGAGCTGAGCGTTACAGACTGAACTGTGCTCTTCCCACAGGCCTAAGCTCAGGCCCTAGCCACCAGGACCCCAGACGCTCTGCTTTTATTGCTGAAGAAGAGACTTCCCATAGTGATGAAGTTAGTGGGGTTAAAGGGCAGGGGAGATGGCTCACAGGATAAGAGCATGCAATGTTCTTCTGGAAGACCTGAGTTCGTTTCCCATCACCCACATTAGGCAGCTCATGACCAGTTATCTCTAGTTCTGGGGGATCAGGTGTCCTTTTCAGGTATCTATAGGCAGCACGTATGTATGTAGTATCCATGCATATGTGCAAGTACACACACACACACACACACACACAAACACACACACACATTCACGCATTCACATATAGACAAAGTAAAAACAAATAAATCTTCAAAAAAGGGGAGAGAACAGACCCTCACAGTTACTTATGAGGAATGCTCACACATGAAAAAAAAGATCAGGTGAGAATAAATTAAAGGAAGATGAGAGTTGGCTGTCACCATAGGCAAGCCAAGGAAATTACCCTGGGATGGACCAAACTGTGCAACAATTTAGGGTAAAATTGGGGACCACAACACCAGACAAGCCCATTCCGAGACAACTGAATGCTGTCCAGTTTTTAATATTCTAATTAGCACAGAGGTCAAGAGACTTTTTTAAAAAAAGCAATAAAGGGTTCCTTTTATTAGAATATAGACAGAAGGTCTCAAGATAGCCAAGAGATATAAAGCTATAAAAAGCCCTCAAACATCTCCCCTAAAACGACTTGTCCTTACAGTGTCCTTCAAAATCCCTCAAAACTGATGGGAAGAGATGGGGGGGTGGGGAGCAAAACTAAATACCTTTCTAGAGATGTGTTTCTACCATTCAGAGAAAGAAAAATCACAAAATCCACTCAGCCTGGTAGACAGAGCAGCCGGTGACCCGAGACACAAGCCAAACCAAATCATGGAGAATGCACCCTATTCCTCCTCTGCTGGTTCTGCTGCAAGCCTGGGCGTGCCCGGCAAGGGAAGGGGCGCGCTCCAGAGGGCGTCCCAGACTATTTTCTAACTTGGTGTTGAAGCAGCGGGGATTCATGCACCGCCAAGGAACGCTGGCAGCCGGGCTGCGAAGACACAGAAACTTAAATGTTTGCTATTTAAACCTGAGCCTCAACTGAGAACCCAAAGGGTCTCTCTTGTGGCTCTCCAGGGACCTGAGAGAGCAGCGGGCACAGAAATAGAGGCAATGCTTACGCTGATTTCCAGGCCACAGATTTTCCCAGTGCCTGTCTATGTTTGGGGCCTGAGGTGGGGTTGGGGGAGGGGGGATGATTTGGACTGTAATCCTTATAATTGGGTCACAGTTTGAAGGGATTCCTTAACATCTGCCCACTGAGGAAAAGTCTTTGAGCTATTTCAGTGGGCTGAGACCTGTGTTCCACTTCCCCGCGGGCCCCCTACCAAGACTGGCTACAAGCTCCGTATGGGGTGTAAAGTAGCCCCGGAAATGGACACTCTGGACATCTCCCAAGGCAATGCAAGTATGGGTTCTTATTTCTCTTTAAAAAAAAAAAAAATCACTGGAGCAACAAAGAAGGTGTTAAACATGAAGGCTGGAATGGGGGTCAACACAGGAGGAGCCTGGTCACGTGTAGGGGAGGGGGGCGGCTCACAAGGGTCCCTGCTTCCTGCTGTAGGTGCTGCTATTATGAGGTCCGTCCCTTCACTGAAATCCAAGGGCGGGAGTCCCCCAATGCTCAACCTAGCAAAAGGACTTCTAACGGCTAGCTCTCCACATCCACTTCAGGAACAAGTCTCAAATTTTCAAGTTCCTTAGACAGTCCTCATCCGTGAAGGATGAAGTTTCACTAAAAGTAATGCTTGGTGCGAAACAACCCTGGGCTTCGTCTGTGAGTGCCGGGGTCTCTGAGCTATGACCATCTACTTGGACTGGTAGGGATGTTTGGGTACATCAACAGCAGTCTCAAATGCTAACTCTTCAACACGTACCCCACTAAGCCTTACCTAGCTCTAAGTAATCACCATGAGGTAGGGGGTAAGTCCCCAAGCCCCTTTTCTTCTTCTTCTCTTGAGGTTACTTGGTATCATGATCCTAGTAGAGAAAAGTCGCAGTGTTGTGACTCTCAGAGAGGGCCCACTGGTGGCCACAAGGGCACACAAACAGTATGTCCCTCAAGAGGAAGTTATCATGGAGACACAGCCAAGGACAGACTAAGCGGTCACCTAGTTGCTTTGATGAACTAACACAAAAAGCCCAATCAACCCATGAAAAATCAAGTAAGGAAATAAAATTAAGAAGAAGAAGAAGAAGAAGAGGAGGAGGAGGAGGAGGAGGAGGAGGAGAAGAGAGAGAGAGAGAGAGAGAGAGAGAGAGAGAGAGAGAGAGAAAGAAAGAGAAACAGAACAAGAAGAAATGAATGGCGGAGAACTTCTGTAACCCAAGACTACTGAGGCTAAGATCAGTTCTACAGGGGGTGGGGCCCCAGTGCAGGAGCACAGGTTAGGGGAGGCAGGAAGCTTCGAACCCTTGGAACCACTACCAAGGTGACATTCCTGGGGATGTCACACGCTCTCCAGAAGGACCCTTCCAGACCAGGCCTATGTGGCAGCCCCCTGCCCAAGTCTACCTTCCAACAGATCAGATTTAAGCATATTTTTTCAGAGAGCCAGTAGAAAGGTTTAATTGCCCCTAATTACCTAGATCAAGAAGGTTCCTGGATAATGGTTCTCAGAGTTCTGGCCCGGTATTGACATAATTTCCCTGACTCCGGCTTCATTATATCCTCAGCTTACAGACAAGAGCCTCTCCAAGGTGCCTTTCTACCAGACACAGATGCCCGGGGGCCACCACTACAGGAGGGAGTCCAAGCGTCAGTTTTCATGGAGCTGGGGTGCGTATGAGTGTGCACCCTCCTGCGTGGGTGCTTGGGTGACGGTGGGGGCTGAGGACTCCAGCACACACTCAGAGGAAGGACTGACAGAAGGGATATGTAATCAGAAGCCATCACAATTACAAATGTAAATGAGCAGGCAATTGGCACTGACCTTTGTAGATTGTTAGAGGACTAATTAAGGCAAATCAAGAACTCTGTTCCAACAGAAAAACAAGACCACATCGCAGTACACTCCTGGCCTCCACAGAGGCGGGCGCGGAGAGCACCAGAATCGGACGAGAACCAAACCGCTAGTGCTTTGTACCCACAACAGAAAACCAGCTCTGTGAGCAAGAGCCAGTGGGGATTCCCTTCCTGCCACGCCACGCCACGCCACGCCTCCGTGAAGCGATTTGGCTGAGACTCTCAATTACTGGATGTCACCAGTTTGAGCCTTGCCTTGGGCCTGGTGTGGTGTGCGGCCATATAAGCAGACCCCTCCCCCCTGAGAAACTGCCAGTGGAACAGAGTTAAGGAAACTCTGCTTAAACGTGGCAAGGGAAGCGTTTCTTTGGGAACGGCGGTTGGATTCTATAACCCTGGGCCTGCCCTGCATTCTCCGCTTCTGCTGATGCATGGTGCCATGCCATCTGTCCCTCTGCGAAGAGTCTTTCTGAGATCCGTCCCAACATTTACAATCCTCGTCTACACAGAATGCACTTAAAATGGAAGAAGTCCTGTTCGTGCCATCCCTCCAACACACAGACACGCAGCCCCGCCCCAATTTTGTTTGCCCCTCTACATTTAACTTTTTGACTTAGGCATGCCTCAGTCCCGGGCTTTCCCAAACCCTGTCAACAAAGAACCCAGGAAAAAAGGAAGAGAGAGCGAGAACGCGTAGACTATTACAAAAGCAGAGCTTTCGGGCGTGAGGAGCCGGTGGCGACATATTTCAGTGCTGTGAGAAAAATTATACCGAAATTGCATATAATTTAGTTTTGTTTTTTTTTTTTTTTTTTTTTTGTAAAAGTAAAAAGGGTGCGCTCGGTGTGCAGAAGGTAGCCTCCTGCCGGTTTTGAAAACAGAGCCAGATGAGGGCGCTGGGCGTGCGCCTCGCTCGTCCTGTTCGCAGAAGCAGAGCGAGTCCAAGGGAAACTTGGCTTAAAGGGAAGAGCCACCAAGGAGCTTTAGTAAAGAGCGTGGCCCCAGACACCTCATCCCCTAGCAAAGCTGTGTCCCCCCAACCCAACAAAAGGTTCAGGGGTCTCCCTTCAACGGAGGACAATTTATTTAAATAAGTGCACAAAGCCTGGAGCTCTCTGTCTGTATGGAAGAAAAAGTAGCTAAGGCAAGACGGATATATAAGAAGAGCTAGGAGAGGGAGACAAGGAGGAGGAGGGGAAAGAGGTAGAAGAGGGGGAGGAAGAGGGGGAGTAGGAGGGGGAGAGGGTGAAGAAAAGGAGGAGGAGGAGGAAGGAGGACAAAGGAGGAGGAAGAAGAAAAGAAAGGTCAACAGCAGAAACACAAAGGGCCTCTTATGCTTAGGACACTGATAAAGTAAATTAACTTCAGCTCCTCCCAGGAGCCAAAAATGTCCTTTAAATGAGCAAACCAGGAAGTGAATCCTCCAAGTGACACACCTGCATGGGCTTTCCCACCCTTCTAGAGCTTCTGGGCAGTCAAGGCAACGCAGAGGGCCAAAAGCCCAGCCCAGGCAAGAGACCAGATGGTCTCTCAGAAGGGGGGTGGGGTGGGGGGGAGACTAAACGAGACAAAAACCACTCAAACTGATGACCACAACTCCAGGTAGAAAGTAAAAACAAAATATTTCTACGGGAATGGGGAAATGGCTGCACTGGGTAGGCTGTGGTGCTGGAGATCAAATTCAGAGCCTTGTGCATGCCAGGGGAATGCTCTAACATCGATGAATAGCCCCAGTCTAGGTGTGTGCTGCAGTGTGTGGGTGTGGGTGTGTACATGTGATGTACACAAGGGTACATGTGGTGTATGTAGTGCATGTGGTATGTGTATAGGTGGTGTGTGTGTGTGTGTGTGTGTGTGTGTGTGTGTGTAAATGGGGAATGCATGTGCACTTGAGTACAAGATATGTGTGTTTCCTCTTTGAGGTGAGGTTAGAAAGACTATAACACAGGCTAGGTGTGGTGTAGACCTGTATTCCCAGAACTCAGAGATGAGGGGAGGAAGGTTATGTGTTGAAGACTAGCCTTTGCAACCCAGCACGATTACTGCCAGCCTGGGCTACCATAGACTACACCTCAAACAAACAGCCTGCTGTGCATGGCGGTGCATGCCTACAATCCCAGCACTGGAGAAGCAGAGGCAGGAGGACTCCTGCAAGACCAAGGCCAGCCTTGTCTATATAGTGAATTCCAGGCCAGTCAGGGCTTTGCAGGGAGACTTTGCCTCAGAAATACAACAAACTAAAGAGTACCGCAGGACTTGGCCTGCCTGTTGACCTAAGGTTAAGGTACCGAAGAGAAGCAGGACCACCAGAGAAACGGTGGCCTGCCAACCTACACCCTGTGGCAGGGCCTGCATGAGTGACGTCTCTCCCTGAGACCTCTTGTCGGCTATGGAGCCATCACAACAGGTGTCAATGTCAACTGTTACCAGAAAGTTCTAAAGGATGAAGAAACATCTTCATGCGTTCCTACGTGTCTGTTCCGTTCTTGAACCAAGAGGTTTTGAGCAACAGGAGACTGGTGAGCTATACAGGCTTGGAAGAAGTGTGGTCTCCTGGGAGGAAGTCCCTCGTGAGTTCACTCCGGAAAGCTTTCCTAGCAAAGCAGACTCCTGACCATTGTAGAAGGCATAAGGGATGAGAGCCTGTGTGTGTGTGTGTGTGTGGGGAGGTTCACAAAGCAAAAAGTGACCACTGTAAGGCTTGTGCACGGGGCTCTGTGGGACACGGACCACAGGAGGGAAGCAAAGAGACAGAACAGCAGAGTGGAACCAGATCACGGGGTGGCGGCGCCACAGCCCCCAGGCAGCTGGACCAACTACCGACCATCTGGCTTGGGGGTCAGAGTAAGCAGGGGCCTGGACGAGGCTGGCGGGCTTCCTGATGTGTCCTGCGGCATGTGAACGACACTTCTTGCTTGAGGGTCATGTCCTGATCTTCCTCTTAACGAGGACAGAACGAGAAGTGCCGACGACGAGGTCTGTGTTTACGGATTTGGAGCTGACAATCTTTAATATCTCCGTTCTGCTGAGCCCCGGAATGTCCCTGTCCTTAAAGACGGCCTTTCAAGTTTTTAAGAGCGGATCCCCAGGGGGGAGAGGGAGGCTGTGTTTCAAGATGCGTTTCTCCTACAGGGGCTTCTAAAACAGAGCAGGGTTCCTGTTAATGTCAGTATATCACCTAATCATCCGTCCCTTTGTCCCGTTATCCTCAGCAGAGGATGAACTTCACTGGACATGTGTGTGGGAGGAGCAGGGTAGAGAGGGAGCCGTTAGAGCCCCAACAGACAACATCTGTGGAGGCCACAGACAATACCAAAGGATTTGGAAATTCGGAAGAGGAAGTCTTATCAACCTGATTCAAGTTGCTCATATACTTGGGGGGCTGGGGTGGGGAAGGCTAATATGCAATAAATTAAAAGGAAATGCAGAAGGTTGCATGTAAGAAAGCCATTCTGGAGCAGATGGCCCAAAGTAGCATCTAAACTAGAAAGCGGGGAGTCGTCTGCCCCATTCCGTAGACCCGAGTGAGGTAGCAGCTGTGTGCTGTTTAGTTTGGGGGCACTAAACTTGACTAGTGAAAAAGGGAAAACTCTGAGTGGGAAGAAATTGACAGGGAGAGGGACCTTGAAGCAGACAGTGGTGGAATGTGGAGAATCCTGTGAAACGACTGCATGGTGTAATGGTGGGGCAGGGACGGAGGAGGACCACACAAAGGCTGAAAGACTCTGGTGGGACCAGGGGTCCCACAGCCAGGGGACACAGCGACCTCGGGCTTTCAGGAAGGTGTCCACAAGCGCCCATTCTCAAGGCTGCTCCTCAGAGCACACACCCACAGTGGGATGGGGTCAGCTGTGACTAGAAGCCTTGCAGATGAAAGATTAAAACTCCAACCAGGAAAGCATCTACTTGGAAACACATGGTAAGTAAGAGACAATACGTCCCAGGCCTGCAAGGGACAGCCATTATTACCCTGGCCCCTGCCAACAGCACATCGCTTCGAGTTCCCATGGTGGGAGAAGATGCTTTTCACAGAGATGGAGACCCTCGACTATCCCAGTGGGAGAAAAAAAAATCCCCACCTGGAGGCCTGTGAGCGCCCATCACGTCGGAATGGCAGTTTTGTGTGGAAAGAGAAGGCAGTCAAGGAGCCATAGGATGGCCCTGACAGGAGCCAGTGAACTCAGGGGCTTTGGAGGGGCTTAGCGAGATGTCTCTAAGCGGAAGCTAAGCTGCCGGGGAAAACAGAGCACGGAGCACTCGGAGATTAGGCACTGTCTGCTCTGGCAGTGTTAGGTAAGCCATGAATTAATCACGAGTACCTAGGAGAGCGGGGGAAACAAAAAGTTGTACAAGAAGGTAAATGAAATTATGAAACTCTACAAGGCTCGGCTGTGATTAATATTTATAGAGTTATCATAATGAAAATACTGAATATTAATATCACCCGCAATTATTATTTCATCCTAATAGGGGATGGTGAGGGCCGGGGGGGGTGTGTGTTGGGGGGGATGAGGGTAAGCACGGGAAAAGAGCTACAAGAGCTGAGGTGAGGCACGGTGCCCGCTGGCAGGCGGGCGCACCACGGACGGGTCACTATAGCTGTGGCAGGGTACATATACATAAGGGACTGTGGTATACACCGTGTATATCGGGAAGGGGGATGTGTGTGAGAGAGCCTGGGGCACGTGTATGGGGATATGTGTGAATAGAGTATGCATGCTATGATGTGTGGTGTGTGGCATGTTGGTAGAATGGATGTGTGTGCGCATGGGGCAGAAGTGAATCCAACGTCTATGTGTAGGGGGCTTAAGGGTGCTTGTTCGTGTGTGTGTGTGTGTGGGGGGGGGTCTGTGTGTTCATGCGCATGCGTGGATGCAGGTATGTATAAGCAGGTCAGAATGGGAGGGTTTTCAGAGCAGCACGCAGGGGAAGGTCATTGTCGTGCAGCCCAGAGCACCAGTGTTCAAGAAATAGTACAGGCATGCCGAGACATGGAGACGTAAGTCAGACAGGGAAGCAACTACGAGTCGAGCCACCGGTGGTCCCAACCTGGAGAATGGCAAGTTGAGGCGGCCATTTCCCCCCTAAGGTTTATATAAATTTTCACCACTTTCACCATCCACACGCGCGCTTGATCTGACACTTCACAATTAACGTTCCACGCAGGTGATCGGCTATAGGAGGTAAGGGGTAATGGCGGGAAAGCTCACGTGTGGTCATATTATCATAGAAAGGGCAGGACAAAAACAAACAAACAAACAAACAAATAAAAAATGAGTTCCAAGAGGTGGGGCTGCTGGGACATCCAGGGAAGTCTTGGAGGATGCGTGGCCATACCAGAAGGCTAAAGCTTTAAGGAGCTAGGGGCAGGGTCCAAGACCCACTGGTACCCTGAGGACCAGAGGACCAAGAACCATGGATATGCATCGACAACTGTCAGGGGAAGCACCGGCCTCCTCTCTCCCAGAGAGAAACAACCTGGGAGTGAAAGGAGACCTCGCTGAGGGCGTGGGGAGCACATCCCTTTCAGTGGCTTGTAGGAAGACGAGTACTAGTGAGGTCCCATTAGGAATGGGGGTCACAAGGCAGAAAGGGAAAGAGAGAAAAGGTTTCTATAGATGAGAAGGTAGGAAGGCAAGAGACAGCCGACTGAGCAGGGTCACAGTCGGTAAGCAGTGGCAAGCCAAGAAGCCTGGACCAGAGGGGCAGTGAGTCCCTTCCAAATACAGCTAAGGGCCCCGTAACCGGTGTTAGCTTTGATGTTCCCGGGGGTTTGGTTCTGAAGTCGCCCCGGCTTTGGGGCCACAGACCACTCCTAGCACTCAGGCAAGGCTCACAAGTAGCATCTACCAGGGCAGTGTGCGGTAGTCACGGAACCCAGAGTGTACGCTAGAGGGACATGGGGATTGCGGGTGGGAGACCTGCCGCAGACCTGCTTCCAGAGAAAGATGTCGGTGAGCGAGTTCCCTGTGGCTACACCGCACGCCTAGTGAGGTGATTCTTTAAAAAGGCACCAATCCAAACTCCTTCCATCCAAGAGGCACCAGGAGCAGACAGACGGAGCAGCCACACGATAAGCTAAGCCTGCCCACAGCGGAAGCCTTCGGGAGGCTTCCCCCCAGACAAAGCCGCCCAAGGCCCCCCGCCCCCCTGTTCGTGACAGGTCTCACCTGGGTCAGTGGAGGGGCACCTGCGGATGGTGAAGATCTGGCCCAGGTCCTCGTCCTCCTCCGGGAGCCCCTTCTGCAGCCGCTGCAGCTTACGCAGGCTCTCGCTGCGCTGGTGCTTCATGGAGCGCACGTGCTGGATGAGGTTGAGCTTGGCCTTGGTGGAGTAGTTGCACAGGACGCAGTGGTAGTAGCAGCTGTCGCCTTCCACGCCAGTCTCATGCTGCTGCAGGTGCTGCAGGGGCAGAGGACAGGGACAGCGCCTTGGTCAGGCATTCAAGGCACATCATGGCGCAAACCACTACTGGACAGTATGGGCCACAGGGAGGCATGTGGCAACTAAGGAACACGGGACATCATGGCTACTGATGGGGCTCCTTACACAGGGCATTTTCATGTTCCCCAGTGTCGTCTTCTCTGGAAGCACTTATAGGGTTAACTAGCATACTGGTATATGTATATTATGTATATGCATATGTATGGATATGTATAGATATATGTATGGATATGGGTAGTATGTACAGATGTATGGATATGTACATATATGCGTATATATACATACACATATATGAATGCATACACATATGCATATATACATATGTGTGCACATGAATATACATATATGTATATATATCCATACATGTGTATACATATATACATGTATATATGTATGTGTATATATACACATATTTACATATGTATATATGTATGTATGGGTATGTACGGATATATCTATCTATCCGTACATATCCATACCCATATGATATGTATGTGTGTATATATATGTGTATGTGTGTGTGTGTGTGTATGTATGTATGCATGGATGCATGTATGTATGTACCTGTCCCTTCCACATGGCCCGTCCCAGGTAGCTTTTTCCACAGTGCCTGTTAACAGTACTCATTAACAGGGCCTTCCCAGCATTACACAAATAGAAAAGGCGCAACCTTTCATATCGCAGAGTGGAGGGAGGTGAACTGTGGCCTGAGGCCAAACCTGACCTACTGTCTGTTTTCATCAATAAAGTTTTATTAGAACACGGCCAGGTCCGCTGACAGACATACAATTTCCAGACCTTTTTGAAAGCATAAGAGTCAAAAACGGTGACACAGATGTATGGACCCACAAAAGACTGAAAAATTCCCACCTGACCTTCACAGACAACACGCCTCCCAGCCCCAATCCCTGCTTTGGTGACAGCTCATTGTCTATCCACCTGCAAAGTACCCCGGGCTGGTCACGCATACAGAGTACACATCTGGCCATTTCCGTAATAAAAACAGCTCGATACTTTTTTTTCAGTATTTAAACTGGCAGAGCCGATAACGTGGCTCAGTTAGTAGGCGCTCGTCTAACGTGTATGAAGCCATGGGTTTAGGGAGGGGCGGGACACAGCTGTAATCCTAGCACTCAGGGTAGCAGGGTCGGGAGTTCAAGGCCATCCTTGGCTACATAGTGAGTCTGGGGCAAAATAGGCTATATAAGACTATGGGGGGGGCTTAAAATTAAAATTATATATAGGTGGTGCATACCTATATATAAAATCCTAGCGCCTGGTGGCTGAGAAGCTGGAGAAGCGGGAAGATCAGAAGTTCAAGGCCAGCCTGGTCTACACAGTGAGCTCAGGCCTCAAAACTAAAACAAAGCGGCAGGTGCAGTACGGTAAGGTCACGTGGCTTGTCACCGGTCAGTAGCCCTGCTCCAATTATGTTTCTATTTTCTTTGGCAGACACAACACCAATTCCAGAGCATGCAGAGCCAAAGCCAAAAGGAAGCAGAGCGGGTGTGTGTGTGTGTGTGTGTGTGTGTGTGAGAAAGCACACACAAAGATCAGCAGGTGTCACACACAGAACCGACCGACTGACTGACCCTCCACAGAGGCCAGCCTGCTGCTTCCGGAAGACTGAAAGGCCTCCGAGAGCAGAACTCAGCTAGTCACAGGGGACTGATTTGCTCCTAATATAGAAAGGACACGTCTTCCTTCAGACTATTCTAACAAGAAGAGGGGGGGTCTAGCCGGGCGGTGGTGGCGCACGCCTGTAATCCCAGCACTTGGGAGGCAGAGGCAGGTGGATTTCTGAGTTCGAGGCCAGCCTGGTCTACAGAGTGAGTTCCAGGACAGCCAGGACTACACAGAAAAACCCTGTCTCAGAAAAACCAATTTAAAAAAAAAAAGAAGAAGAAGAAGAGGGGGTCTACCCATTCAGTGTACATCAAACAGGCAAACGGTCCACAAACTGGAAGTGGCCGGCCTCAAGTTACCCCAACACCATACAGCGGCATCACAGGAGAAGCACAGATGACGTAAAGGCCTCATGTGCTTCCTGTGACTGGTGGAACATCCCCCCTTGCTCCTCCATCCCCCTCTGGAATGTGGGCACCGGGGCCTGGACAAGCAAAAGCCTCGGGGTGGCCTTGTGGCAAGAGTCTCCTTCCTGATCCCAAGGGGCCTGTGCAACATCCACGCCTTGATGGCGGTTCCTGATTCTGTGTGGAAGGGGAGGGCTAGTTCCCTTGTCCAGCTGGAGAGGCAAGACACGGCAGAGCCAGAGCGCTCGGAACGCTGTGTCCTTCCCGAGACTGAAAGTAACAGAGTGGCCGTCCCAGCGCATCCCATCTGATGACACTGATGACACTGCCCTGGGGCTCCCGTGCCCACAGGCTCACGTCTTATGTCCACCGGGAGAGTGAGGAAAACCCGAAAAGTTCGCACATGCTCAGATGGAGAAATAGGAGTGAACCAACACGGCACCGCAGCAAGTTGACTAGAGAGGGTGGAGGCCTTCCATCAGGAGGATTAGCTGAAGCTTTGGGGGAAAAAAATGAATAAAAATAAAACAAAACTAAACCAAAAACTGTGCTGGCCTGCAGGTGCAAACGCAGCGGGCATCACAGGCCCCGGATGTTCCCTTCTCAAAAATGGGAAATTCAACTTTCATCAAATGTACCATTTGGGGTCGGGGGTGGGGGGTGGGGCACGAGAGCCCCTGCTTCTCCACAGCAACTCCACAGCCAGGAGGCATAAGAACCTGCAGGAGCTTCATGGGAAACGCAGCTTACCATAAGAACCTTCTGGAGAGAAACTGCTATGTGGGGTTTTCTCCCTTTGTTTATCTTCAGTGTCTCTCCTCTGAGACAAGACTCTGCAGAAGACCGAGAAAGGGTTCGAAACAAGACAATGTTTTTTTTTGGGGGGGGGCAGTCACACGTCAAAAAGGGGGAGGCTCTGGAGCAGCCATTCTCCAAAGCTTCCGGAAAACCTAAACTTCCCAGTGGGATCTTCCTGGGAATGAGGGTGTGTGATCTGGGGCTGGGAGCAGGGAACATGGAAACTGCTATCCTGGGTCACAGAGACTAACAAAATAACACTTATAAAGGTCTCAGTTAAAACCGAGTGACTAAAGGCTAACAGAAACAGCAGCAGCATCAAAACAAAACAAAGCAAAACAAAAACAAAAAAACCCAACCAGGGTCCAGAGTGTCGCACTCTGTCAAGAGATTTTGCAGCCTTCACCGGCTAGTCAGATTCACAAAGCCTTAACTCCCAACGCCCCCACAGTTCCGCAGGGAAGAGGCCCCCCTTGCAGTAATGCACTGAGTTGGAAACATAGTATCACAAGGCAGAGAGGTGAGGGTGCTATCCCAGCTGGCTGGGGCTTCTGAGCCTCTGACCCAGAAGACGAGGCTAAGACCTAAAGAGTCCAACCCCGGGATCTGAGAAGTCAAATTGTCTTCCTGTCCTCAAATCCAGGGGCTTTCCCACATTCAGGCCTCAGACGTCCTGAACTGAAATAAACATCATGCTGGGAGCTCTTGCTTTAAAGAAAAAAAAAAATGGCAAGAAGATATTTCAGAACCATTCTGCTCTCGAGCTCGTGTTGGTAAGTGGCAACCAGCAGAAGTGCCCTCAGTTTTTGCTTTTGTCTGTCATTGGAGGACCATTTTGGAGAAGGAAATGGCCACCCGTCACAAATCATGTAGGAAAGAATAAAAGGAAACTGGGAGACCTGAGCCACAGTCCCATCTACTGATAGTAACAGGGCAAATACACACACACACACACACACACACACACAAATGCAACACACATGCAGACGCACGCATGCGCACAAATCTCCCCACCCACCCCCATTCAGATTTCCAAATGTCCATTTTCCTTTCACAACCTGGGCCTGCTGTTGCTTCCCCGCATGGGGCAAGCCGGTACTTACTCCCGTTACTTCTTGTTTTGTCCAACCTGGAGTCAGGAAGGGCCCAGGGCCTGCAGCAGCCTGATTTCTGTCTGAGCCCCACACAGCGTCCAGTGACTCCCCAGCTGTGAGTGTGTCCACCCCTGGGCCCAGCTGTCCAGATTCTGTCTTTCTCACTAGGGGCACTGCCTCTCCCCAGAGTCCCACCCTGGGAACCTGCCCCTATGCAAGGCAGCGGGGGCGGGTGGGGCCTGAGACGGAAGAGGACTCCATGGGGGCAAGCCAGGCAGCCAAGGACATGCCTTCCCTGCAGAAGAGCAGAGATGTTTTCATTTGGAGAAGGATGGAGAATAATTTGTTCCTGACCCAGCTAATTAGAATACCCTCAATTGGGATCACAATGTATTTAATTAAATTCACTGTAATATATGAAGAAACCACCAAGGCACAAATCCCACTGGTGCACTCAGTAACAGAGCTACCTCCTTTCAGGCTTCCTGCTCTCCTCGCCAGGCAGGACATTTTTCTCCCACGCAAATCCTGAATTCCCTGACGGACATTCTGTCTCTCTCCTGGAGTTCTCCGGTTGGGGCGCGGGAGGGGACCCGAGTTTTGTTTAATTCTACCCCCCTCACCCCTTCTTTGTGGGGTCGCATGGGTGGTGTGAACAGACCTGAGCGAGAGCTTCAGCTGCAGTGAGTGTGCACCGCTACGATCCCCTGGGACTCACGGGATGACGGCGGGTGGCGGTGGAGCCCGTTTGTTGGGATTTTGTTTGGGTTTGAGTCTAAGTCTCTACAACCCCTGAGACTTAGAAACAACCCCAACAAGGGGGAAATCCTGAGGTAGCAGAAACAACAGCAATGGGGCACCCATTCAGCGCATCTGCCAGAGGCCAGCGCACAAGATCCTTTCAATTCTAATAATGCCACCGTTTGACTGACACCCAAACTCTGAAATCCACATGCCTCTGAGCACCCTGTAGAAAACTGCACAGACGGCAAAGGACGACCACGGTAAGGTGACCAACCGGAAAATCCAAAGTCACCCAGCTAAATGGTGAATGTTGAAACCCAGGACCCATCTCAACCTTCTGGGCCCTGCAGCCCTGAATGTCAGGAAAGCTTTCCTTGATATTCTCCGAGTCCCGCTTGTTAGAGAGTTATCTACAGGAGCCCAAGGTGTAGCCCAGCAGTAGAATGCTCTCCTAACAAGAGACAAGGCCTCTGCTCCGGTCCCCAGCACTGCAAAGAATGAGCAGGTGACTGTGGGAATGGGTGGGTGGACAGACAGATTGTAAGCTGCGTGAATGAACGGGTGGGTGAGTGGGTGGACGGATGGATTGCCAGTAAAATGCATGAATGAATGGGTGAATGGGCGGGTGGGTGGGTGAATGGATGGATGGATGGCAAAAAGCATGAATGGATGGGTGGTGGGTGGGAGAGGGGGGCAGAGAAATGGTAAACTGCATAAATGAGAGGGGCGAAGACCAGCTTAGAAGCGCCACAAAGGCAGGGTGGTTTACGACAGAAGACTCTTCTAGGAGGTGGGAAAGCAAGGACCCAGGGTGACGCATACTTGGAAGAAGAAAAGGTCTCTCTCTCTGTGACGTCTCTAAATGACCACTGGGAAGCCATGGAAGGCCAGGTGGGCGTCAGGGTGAGCTGCCGGAAAAGGGACTAGTACGCGCCACAGCTAGCTGGCATCCCAGGGCTGAACAAACAGGAGGTGGTTCTTCATGTGAGTCCACCTGATAATAATTCCTGGCTCGCTCTACTCCGACATGCTCATCCTGGCCACGGGGAGCACAGTGTTCCTCACATGGGAACACCCCAGGTCCTGCACCTGTCTCTACGGCTTGACTCGGAGCCCTCCCCATGGAGAGACGCCCTTGACTACGCGCCCGGCGTGCAGTGTGCCTACAAAACTCACACTAATATTTAAAGAAGGGAAGGAGGACTGCAGACCAGGCTGCCCTGGGAGCCTGCCCGGTAATATGTTGTACCAGCTCACCCGGGCCGAATGCGGAAAGCCAAAGAGGGCTCGTTAGAAAATAATTCATCGTGGAAAAGAAATATGTTCTCCTGTTACTTCTTTCCCAGGAAAACTAACCAACTTCTGTCAGAGAACATTGATTTCTATAAATCTGGAGGGCCCCCAGCTACGTCCTCCCACTCAGCAAAAGGAAACTTCCAACATCTTGTTCTTCATGCATGGGATGTAAAATATCGATCAGGCTTTGCCACGGCTGCCCCTTTTAAAGAAAGAATGGTCACAGCACGCGCACGCGTGCACACGCGCAAACACATACACACGCACACATTCACAATAGACGGGTCCTTTGGAGAGTAACGCCTGCTATTATCAGCACACCCCGAAACAGCCTCTCACCACACTTCAGAGAGCATACCACGTAACTCTATTTCGAGGGTAAGAAAAAAAAAATGGCAAAGCTCTCTGATGGAGGAGGTGGTTTCTAGGCATCCATCCCAGTGAACCAAGTCAGTCAGGGAACCCCACTCTTGCTCACTGAAGAACAAACCTCATGGTGGGATGTCCCCACCGGCCCTAGTGACCTGCTGGGGTGTGAAGAGCACTTCAGTAAAGGCAGGTGAGGGAGAGCCTGTAACTTCTATCTATAAAACTATAAAGCAACTTACCAAGGACTTCTGGTACTTAGGTGAAGTGGGGGTACGGTATTGAAATCGCCCCAGAAAATGGGGTGGGAAGTAATTGGGAACATATACAGAAGTCCAACTAAGCTTGAAAATGTGCCAACTCTGACAGCGGAAGCTCTGAGGCACACAACAGCAGACTCCAGTCCCGGAAGGAATCCAGCTCTGAGAGAGGTCACCTGACTGTCCTCAGAGTTCAGCAGACAGAGAGGACCAGAACCTGGGACAAAGGATTCCAGGGCCTAAGGTTGGGCTCGGCCCCAGTTTGAAGGGCCTTTCTAGAACAAGAGGCTCCCCAGGCCCAGACGCTCACCTTGAGCACCTATAAAAAGAGCCCTTTCGGATATGATGCATCCGGGGGTGAGGGCGGTTAATTTTTTTTTTTTTAATCAGTGATGTTGAGTTAGTCTCAGACTGAATGTCACATTTTCGGCATGACGCGTGAAAGGTCAGCCTAAATATATACGTATTTCCTATTTAATCCTGGCTTTTCATCCACCGGTGCCCTCGATCTTGGCGCATGCTAATTTAGCCCTATTTCACCGTAGGAGCCCCAAAGACACCGTAAGATATGATTTATAAGGGGAAAAAAAACAGCAAAAGAAGTAAAAAATGGTCCCTAGATCAATCATTTGGGTGGCTCTGCCCTATTTTCTGGTTTCTAGGCCAGGCTGCTCACACCCTAGAACAGACCACAGAGTGCTTCTTCTGTTTCCAAACACCAGGATCCCGGCTGAGATCCCCGACAGCCGAATCTTTCCCCTATGTGAACACTACATGGTCCCTAAATCTCAGTATTTGTAACCTTCTGCCAGACACTAAATCCTAAGAGGAAAATAACTACATAAATCTGCAGTCCTCTGTAGACTGTCAGGCCTGGGTGTGGAATATTTCTGGGGGGCGGCGGAGGGGTGGGGGTGGGGGTACGTACAATATGGATGCTGGGGGCATGTTGGTACCTTAGCATAAAGTCCACTCATCTTTCCCCGCACATAGAACATTTATTAATGATACCTGATACGCAGTTAGCTTTCTTAATAATTAAAGCTGCTGTTGCTTGTGCTCTTCTTCAGACTCGTTAATCTTTGGGGTTAAGGAGGGAACGACTTAGCATTCCCCTCATTACAACCAATGCCCATGCCTTCCTGGATCCTAAAGGGGAGGCCAAAGTCAACAGGGAAGAAACTGTAACACAGAGACTTGACGCTGTGGCCGGGAGAGGGGCCTGAACACACGTCACTTCCTCCCAGTGAAGAGATGCTCCGAATTTACTGGAAGTGCTTTACCCAGAATGCCCTGCTGCTGGCGTAGGTAGCCCAGGCCCTTGCCACATGCTCACCCCTCCCTGTATCTATTGGGATGCTGATATGGTGAAAACCAAGGGTCCTGGTTCTTAGTCAGGTCTGTGGCTATCCCAGGTGAGAACAGAGAGGGCGTGGCTTAGAGGGCGTGTCTGGGAAGCACGCTTCCCTCACTCCTAACTACACTCTGAGGGGGTTTGCTTATTTGTAGCTCCAACGCCATGAAAATCCACATGGCAGAGGCAGGGAGAACGGCTGCCTGGCGGTCCAAACAGGCGCTATGGCTCCAACTGTTAAGTGGAGGCATTCACACTAGCCATGCCTCCACGGAGGCCATTGATCGAGCCACGTGGGAAACCGTAAGTGAAAAAAAAAAAATCCTGTGGAAAATGTGAAGGGCTGTCTGAACATTTGGCACGGCTGTGATCATCACGCTGCGAGCCCAGATCCTGCCTCATCACACCTGACAGGTGGGTACCACACCAGAGGCCTGGATGTCTGTGATGCGACTAATGTTCTAGCTCAGGGGCTCTCCAACGCAGGTGGCATGTATCAGGAGCACCTGTGGGGGGAGGGGGGCAGATGCAGTGGTCGAAGGACCGGGGACCCTTCCAGGGAGTGCAAATTCAGCCAGGATCTACAATCAGATGCTAGTGCTGAGGCTATAGCTCAGACAGCAATCACCAGAGAAACACAGACACCCAGGTTAGAAAACATGGAGACACCCCACAGCAGGGAGGAACCTTCCAAGTCCTCAAATCTCTGCACTCTGCCATTTTCCTAAAGGGGGACTTTGGATTCTCGGAAAAGCATGCTGGATAAATCACGCAAGGCCTGCCACACAAGAATTCACCTCCCTGATGAAAAAGTCCCTGGGAAGCAGCTACCCTCTACTGGCCTGCTTCCGTTAGTCCCTCCTGTAAAAGTCACAACTGGCTCTCCTCATCTTCCTCTTGCCTTTCACACCTGTAGTCTAAAGGTTCCTGGGGCTGTGGAAGGGACCATGGTTGGTGACAGCTAAGCGGAGGGTGTGGCCAGTTTCCTCCTCTGCTCCGCCTTCCTGCTCGCAGTCTCTCTTTGGAACCAAGCCCACAGTGACACGACCGAATAGGGGAAAAAAAAAAAAAGAAGGGCCTTTGAGATCCCTCCCATGCTCCTCAGCTTCCTGGCCGCTGCTGCTGAGAACATGAATGTGGTACTCAAAACCAGGTACCTCCTCCAGCACTCCCAGAACGGGATGCCAGGTACGATGACCACCTTCGTGATGAGAGAAGCCAGCGGCAGCCAGCATGCCAGAGACCAGCGATATGGAACATCTGCATGGCTAACCTACTCATAAAGCAGTCTTATGATTTTATTTTTCCCTTTTTAATCCAATTTCTCCCTGGAAAGGGAAAAATGGGAACGGGACAGAGAGGAACTTGACTGTGACAGATTGGTCCGCGGTTAACAGCCCATCCTTTCTCCTCCAAGTCCAATGCTTTGGTGGAAGGTCGAAGGGTCCAGGAAGGGGGGGGGGCAGGGGAGCAACGAGGTAAAAGAAACTTGTTTGTAGGAAACAGATTTGAGCGTCTGCCAAAAGAGATCGAGGCACGGGTCACCTGCAGACTAGATGGCCACGTGGCAGGAGGGTCCGTTCTCATGAACCGTGACACGGCTAGTTTCTCCGCTCCGCTTTCGGCCTGCGTGCCCCCACCCCCAGTAAATAACCCAGACAAACACCCTGCGCACCAAGCTCTCCCCGCCCTACTCCCCCCCCCCAAGTCTCATTAAAAGCCGATAGTGCTGGCCTCGAGACGGAGAGCTCAGCATGGATTTTACCGAACGTTAAATCAACCAGCGAGCGCAGCCAGCAAACTCTGTGGCACTTTAACTTTAAATAATGCAATAATTATTGAATTTCCTTTTTATAACTGAAGTGCAGGAATGTAAACAATGGGGCTGTAATTGCAGGAAGGGGGGATCAATAGAGGCAATCGTTTTCAGCCATGTTAATTGTAAATACAATTGCTCCAAGATGTCAGCCGTGTTCTTCTTGCTTCCAGAATCATCCTAACGGATGACAGAGTCCAACTTTCCCATTACAGCTGTTCGCTCCTTTAAGAGGTTCTCAATCAGGTCTGATCAACCTGTCAAGATAATGCATGGAGTAAGTAAGACTCTTCCAAACACAGGCTCCCAATCAATAGCCGGGACTGGCTTAATGAGGTGGGGCTAAGGCCCAGAGGGAGGGGACAGCCCCCAGCTTCTGCCCAGGTTCGGCAGCCCGGGCTCCCTAGCATGGTCCTGATAAACAGATCAGCCCTTAATGAGGACATTAGTTATGCATGCTTCAGCAAGCAGCGAGGCACCCATCCCTCGGGACAGACGGACAGAAAGCAAAATAGATTAACAGAAAACAATATGGTGCCAAATTAGGTCTAACTGAAGACTTTTCCCTCCTTCTCCTGCTTCTCTTAATTGTCCAACAGAGCGGAGGACATCGATTAGTCACTCCACTGGGCACGAGCTCAAAGACGGGTGCATCTTCTGGGCTAGGGGAGTCTCTGGGAGTCTGCTGGCTTCCCTTAATGGGACTGTCCCTGAAGATTGGCACCCTCGCAACCTCAGCAGCATTTAAAGGTCGCAAGGGGCCTCTCACGGACGGGTCTCAGTCCCGTCCAGTAGACTCAAAAGACGATGGTCACGCAGAGAGCGTTCCTGAGGCTGAGATCCAGCTCTGGTCCTCACGATGGCTGTTCTTCATGGAAGCTGGTAGTGGTGAGAGGTGCTGCTTGGGACCCAGGACCACACAAAGCGCATGGCCGCTGGAGGAGCCTGAGTCCTCACAAAGATGGCGAGGAAGGGACACTGGAGAGTCTGGAGAGGCACCTGCCCTTCCTTTAGCCCTGGTCCAGTCTTTGAGGAGGAGCCATGAAAGGGAGGTCCCACCAGGGACTCGGCAATCTCTTTGCCCAGGGATGCTTAGCTTAGAGCAGACACCCTCCAAGATTATCTGCAGCCGACCAGCGCCGGCGTTCCTGGGAGACTTTGGACTGGGAGATTCCTTAGGCTCTGTCCAGGTCAACAGGAACTCTGAAGGTGAAACCTGGAAACACAGGTTCTAGCAAACCCTCCAGGAGACTCACAGGCAAGGTTGCTGGTGACCATGGCAGGAAAGGTAAGACTGGCTTCCAAGACAGACGACCTTTCATGTGTTTGAGTGGTGGCCAATTGATTCTCCATTAGAAACAGTTCGGTGCCCAAGATCTATCTAAAAGGATACCTATGTGCATTGAGATTGGGCTCAGAGTAGAAACTATGCAAGTACAGCCCATAACCTGCCTGCTAGGGAATGCAAACTCTCTGGGAAAAATAAAAGCAAAAGAATATCCACTACTCTATATCAAAGTATCCACTTATCAAATGGAGATCATGGAATTGGTCATACTATCGAACTCCAAATAGTAACAGGCTCGTCATCTGGTTGAAAATTATAATAATATGAAAGGTGTTTGGAAGGGAGTCTGGGTACAAAGATGTTCAAAACAACAAAACCGAAAAACTGTATTCCTCTAGAATGGCCAAGCCTATGCACTTTACAGAGGAGGCCCAGGTCTCCAGCCTCCCCCTTGGGACTTGCATTATTCCAGAAGCAGCTTTGGTGTCCTGCTCATCACACTGGGCACCCAATATGGCGGCTCCCCTGCCACCCAGTGAGCAGCACCTGTCAGGCGGGCCTAGGTCCTGTCTTTGGTCTTCTTCCTTCAGTACAGCTTCAGGTCCATGGGAGGCCCTTAAACCTTGGTGGCCGATGGTCTGAGTGAACGAGGAAAACCCTTTCCCGCTCCGTCAGACGCTTGGTCTTCGGTGTGCTGGCCGAGCCCTATCTAATGGAGTCTTGAGATTTCAGCCCTGCATGTTGCTTAAAAGCAGACCCATGGAAGTTCCCAGTCTTCTCTCCAATCTCCTCTTTCTGGTTCTGACTTTTCCTGCTTTGATGCCTCCTGCCGGGTACTTTCTTCACGTGCTACAATGCCACAGGAATCCAAAGGCAGGGTGATTCGGATGCTGTCTTCCAGGCTCTTCCTCATTACGGGCTGAGCAACATTTGTCTCTGCCTCTGGCTCCCAGGGCCGAGGGAATCTCTGTCAGGACCCGCCAGGCACCAGCCTTTGAACCTCATGGGGCTGCACCATCCCTGCTGAGCTAGAAGGTTGGGGACTGGCAAAAACAAATGCTTGCTAATATTTACTACTTGTTTATGACAGGAGATAATGACTTTCAATGGCTGGGCCTAGTGACCTCATTTTCTTAGCATACAGATCACAAGACAGCATCCCCTCTGTTCTCTCCAGATAGACAGAATGTCCCAGCTCGGGGACATCTGGGCGGTCAGATGCGCCAGCCTTCCATCTCTTCTAGCGGCGTTCTTCCGACCGCCTTCCTTTCCGAGACAGGGGCTGCTCACCTTGTTCTGCTGTTGATGGGGAACCGGGGTGCGAGACTTGGACAGACACGGTGGGAAGGGACACAGAAGTCTACAAGTGAGGGCAGCCCCCATGGATGCCTCTTGGGGAGCAGCTCAGGCTGTGGGAGCCCTAAGCAGATGTGGGCGGAGTCCGCCACGCGTTACAGAGAAAGATACTTCCATCCATCCATCAGTGGCAACCGTGAAAGGGTTAATAAGATCAGCAGACACCATGACACTGCTCAGAGACCCGATGAATGGTAGAGCGCACAGTGAACGCCTCAGCTCCCCGGGTCTCATGAGTGAAGACAGCCAGAACCTTTCTCCTCCACAGAGGTGTCACCCCTAGACAACAACAGCTGCTCCCGCTTGGCCGTCCTCATGGCTGTCTGCGGCTGACGACTTGTCTAACCCTCCAAGGCTCTCAACTCCCTTGAAGAACCGCTAGATGGTTTGCCCTCCTCCATGTCCGAATTCTAGGAGCTGGGAGGGGTAAGAGGGGCTCCAAAGCCCATCGCTGTTGAGTGTTCTTTTTCCTCTCCACTATGTCCCCAGCCTTCTGCCTGGCTGGCCAGATCCACCCAAGGCACCCTCCGGGATCCAGGATGCCCAAGCAACCTGGACCTAAGCCTCTGCCACAGGGTTCTGCTCTCAAGTTCTCAGTGGAATGAGACCATGGACAAATTTGCCAGCGAAACAGTTTGTAAACTTATTTTCAATGTAATTCTATATTATATGTGTATGTGAGTGTATACCATGTATGCCCATGGAGACCAGAAGAGGGTATAAAGCTCCTGAAACTGGAGGTATTTGTGAGTTGCGTGATGTGGGGTGCTAGGAACTGAACCGGTGACCTCTGGAAGAGCATTAACCACCGAGCTGGCTCTCCAGCCCTAGGAAACTTATTTTTAAATGGCGATACGCAGGAAGGCTTGGCAGCGTCTAGTCCAACACTAATCCAGGCAAACTCTCCTCAGAGACAGGCACTGGGTCTTTTAACTGGCCAATGAGTAAGGGTAGGCCTGCAAAAGGCCAGGGAGCCTGCGGGGGCGGGGCATCCTTTGGGGCGGAGCATCCTTTGGGGCAGAGTCCACAAACCCTACTACAATGTATCCGGGGCAGTTCCCATCGCTGAAATGCAAATTCACTGGAGCAAAATGGTAGTAAAGTTCGTGAAAGAGAAAAGGATGAAACGGGAGGTGAGGCCAGAAAGAGGGTGGCTGAGACCCGACCCTCAAGAAAGCTTCTGGAAGCTGCAGCACACATCAGCCGTGTAGATGTTCCTACCAGAAAGGACATGGGGACACATGAACTCAAGCCTGGCTACGCTCCCATTCCTGGACCATGTCAGTAAGGTGCTGCCAATCAAGAACTGCCATGTTTCTAAAGTTTCTCCGCTTAGTGGCATTTTACAGGTTTAAGCCTTGGAAAACCTCAAATGTTAGAACCGAGAGCCTCTGAGGGTAAAATAAGCAAATGCCAGGGGAGCCAACCTCCAGTCTCAGCTTTTGGTCACACTCTGGGTTTGTTTTGGAAGTTTTAATATCACAAGTTGGCCTCAAAACTCATGGCAATCCTCCTGCCTCGGCCTTCCAAGAACTAGGATCCTATGATCACTATTTATTACTTACTTATTCATTGATTAATTGATTAATTGATTGATTGATTGATTGATTAGGATGGTCATTCTCCCAGCTTTAACGTTCACTCCTCTCTGTCCCTTGACATCTCTCTTTCCCATCTCCTCACACTTCTGACCACAGAAAACAAGAACGAACACCCTCTGTCCACCGAAAACTGTTTTCATTATTCTCTCTGTCTATGGCAGCAGTACGCGCTGGCTTTTGCCTCTTCGTCCTGTGCAAGCTTTTGTTTCCAGCACTGCTACCGACAGTGGTACGCAGCTCATTTCTGCCTACGGCGAGAGCTTCCCCTCTGGATTCTCAGTCTGGAAGACTCCACACACCTCTCAGTGCTCACTCTCGCTCAGGATCCTTGATGTCTGCTTTGTGTATGTGGAACATTCCCCGAGGACGCTGGGAGGCCTCTGAAGGCAGGAATTATGCATTCGTCTACGCTGAGCTCAACCCACAGAACCCAGATCTGCCCACGGTGAGAACAGGGGAGAACATGGCGGCCTCTGGCACCCAATGGCGCCTTCCGCTATAGACGGAGGAATAGCAACACCACATGCCACAAAGCTGGAGGGAGAGTCAGTCACTGGGAGAGTACCTCATAAATGCGAAAGCAAAATGAAAGCCGCGGTCAGCAGGCAGTGGTGACCGGTTTGAACAGGAGGCTCGAAATGCCTACCTATCCTCACTGTCTAATTTCACAGGGGTGGGTCCGGAGTCCATGTGGGTGATGAGTTTATTACTCAATCGCCCATTCACCTACCTTAATAGTGAAATCATCGGGTTGCCGGGGAAGGACCCGTTAGGAGGACAGGCTTGCCTCCGGACGTTGAGTCCTGCAGGTGCTGGCTGCATGCCTCCAAGCCAATGTGACTCATGAGATGACACAAAAAATGCCAGTGGGCTTTGTTATTACGTGACCTCCATCGACGCACCCTTCCAGCCCATTTCAGCAGTACTTAGGCCCTCCGGCATCGTCTCGATGATGGAGTTCGGCTAGTAATGACCTGAGAGCACTTTGTCTTTGGAGAGAGCTCTATTACTTAACATTTAGAATAATACCCACGGTTTCAGGTTGAGAAAGCACTCTGATTTTAGCAAAACCAAAGGCTGCAGGCACTCACTAATGAGCAGAGAGGGGGGTGGGCGGGCCCGGGGCGGGGGTTGGGGAGGGCCTTAGCCTGGCAACACTGAAAACTACTCAGTCTCTAGAACAAAATGGCTAGCCGTGCTATCGGCATGGGGCTGAGGGAGGGTTAGTTACCATAAACCTGGGTCACGGTATTCAACGTCTAATAAGCAAATTCTTCAGATCACAGGGAGGAACCAGAGCCAGGCAAGCTGACAACAAATGCATTTTAAGGACCCTGTGAGTAGCATAATGTCCAATCCTCAGTTTCCCCAGAATTCATTAAAACAAGCCTCTAAAAAGACTCATTTCGTATCATACCTGATATTAGAAAACTCTAAATGCCTAGGACAAACACTCAGGCTGGGGCTATATCATATCTCTGTCACAGTCCCCAGTTCTGGCACTGCAGCAGAGCAGTGGTGGGCTGGAATCAGAAGGTCATTATGTGTACCAATAAAACTTTATGTATAAAAGGCAAGTGGCTGGCTGGCTTCTCCTCCTCTGTTGATAATATACTGATACTGATCTGAAACTGAAAAGTTTACCCAGTCATGTGAAAAAACCCACAAGCCTGGTCTCAAAGAAGACAGGAGGCCCTATCTCTGTCTTACCTACCTACCCCCGCCACACACACACACACACACACACACACACACACGAATAAGTTACCTCCAACTTTCAAAACTTAATAAGGGCCAGGCTTGAAAACTTTCCATAAAAATAAGCTGGTTGAAACCAAAGGCAAACGCCTAGTCAAGATGATTCAGCTCTGAACCATGAAAGGACTTTAGAATAATTAAATGTCATCCCTTGTTTTTCAATGTAAGGGCTTCCGTGTCAGCGTGCCCTGCCTGGCTCACGTGCCCCTCACCTTTTGCGTATCCTTCCATAATCCAAGTGGGAAAAGGGTGAATGAAGACTGGACATTTGTTCTGAGCAACAGCCGAAAACAAGACTCCATATTTCCCAGACCTACAACCCAACCACAAACAGCAAATGCTGGCGCTGCTCTCCAAGAGCTGAGACCAGCGCGGTGTTTATACAGCCAAGGGAGCACGGGTGCAAGGCGACACCTGGGTGACTGCCACGCCTGCATCTCTCTTATAACCCCTGCCGGTGCCTCCTAAGCACCTGCTAAGAGCAGAATGCTGGGGAAGATCTCGAAAGCCAGGAATGAGTGGTCTGAAAGTCTAGACTTGGAAAAGCAATCGCATTATACATTTTAATGATACCAAAATGCGAGTCACCGGCCCTGTAACGATTTCAAGAGGGTTTGCCCGTCCCACACTGTGACTGATTCTTGGGGGATAAGGGGACAGGAAGGGGACAGCCTGATGATATCCTCATTCTGTCTGACGGACAGCGGTGAAGGCAAGCTGTCAGCCATGGTGACTCTGTGCGTCCGAGGGGTGCCAGGCACTCCATGTTAAGGGTTTGTAATCACTAGTGAACATTTTAAAATCTGTCAGCCTCCTATGCCACTGTGACTTTCCTGCCTCCGAAAGGACAGAAGAGCAGAGGGGAAGGAGAAAGGAATGAAGCAAAGAAGGCAGCAGAAAGACTGCACCCCATACACCCCCCATACTCATTCCTCTCCAGACAAGAGGAGGGCAGGCGCTGTGCACCCCCTCGGTTACCCACGCCAAGCACCTGCAGCCCCTGTGGGCACTGAGTACGTAGCCCAGCATTGTCACATATGCGAAGACTGTGGGGCCGACACACGGGGGCCATGGAATGACCCTGGCTCAGCATCTGTCACACCACGCTGTGTTACGCCTGGCCAGCCAGTACAAGATCACCCTGAAAAGCACCGTGTTTCTGCTTCACCTGCACGCTGCCAGAGAGAAGGCTCGAAAAGCTAAGCCTCACCAGACTCTCCTGGCAAGGGAGTCGCCGGCAAACGTGGCTGCCGAGGGGGAAGCCGACTTAATTCTGCCTCAAGAGTTAATATTTGTTAATTGGTAAGGGGGGGGGGGAATGGCAAAATTAATGAGGACATTAACATAGCTATTTAAAAAACAGCCCCGTGTCTCACCCATTGTGCCACGTGGACCTATCAGGAAGTAATTGAGGGAAAAGGACAGCGTCAATTCTCAATTATCTGCATGAATGAAGCGCTCGGTGACACGGATAATCCAAGTCATTTACATTTGGATTTAGAAAGTAACATCTTTTTCCTTCAGAAAACTTACCTTCCTAATTACAGTCTGTTGGATACCATGTTGCAGTCAGTTTACTCTCTCTACCTGAGGAGGAAGTCCCTGGAGAAGGGAGGCGAACTGCCTCAGATTCAACCCAGAGGAGCCCAGGCAGAGAAGGGACCGCCAGCCTCAGGGGGCCAGGAGGGGTGCCACCTACCCACACGTGACTGTTTAGACTTCTCCTATGTTGAATACCATTTAAAGTCCTGATCCTCAGTCATGGCGGTCACATTTCCAAGTGCCCAGCAGCTGCAAGCGTCAAGGGGCTGACACACTGGGTGCAGCAGGCTCCCTGCGACAGAAGCTGCAGGCGCCAAGGCTCAAGCCTGGATGGAGGGTAATCTCTAGCTACCTGGGCTGAGCTGAAAAAGCTGGGGGGGCAGGGGGGCGGCGTGCAAAGTGGAAGACAAAGACGCTGCACTACCACTCTGACAGAAACAAAAGGGAAATTGTAACACTGGACGTTCTCAGCTAGTTTGATTTCAAACCTGGTAATGGAGACGCTGTCTGGGGAATAATGCGGGGGGGGGGGGGGGGAAAGCATTCCACTCTAAGTGAAATGGGCTTTTTAATTAACGACGCAGAAAATGAGCGGGAAAGGTCGAGGTTGGGAAAGCCTGACTTTAAGCAAACATGTACCCCCGGTGCCTGCCCCTCGTGTAGCCACGCAGCCAGGACAGAACCGCGGGAGAACTGAGGGGGACATCTCCTCCACATACACCCCCCACCCCCTGCCAAAGCCTCACTCTGGTAGCTGCCCACTCAGGTGCCACTGGGAGTCCTGTCAGGCCCAGTGTCACTTAACATCCTCATTAATTATCTTGAAAGAAGAGGGTTAGTAAACATCGAGTTAATTAAATTCTCAGATGATGCTAATTTGGGAGGCTTTCTAAAGCCTGGCAAGGGCAGAGGCAATATAAAGGGGACCTGGATGGGTTAGGAATATGAGTTTAGCAGCGCTAAACAAATGCCACTTTAGAGAAGTCTTACGGAAGCGTCAAAAGGGTCTAAAATGACACTCTGGCCAGAGGGCCGGATGGGGGCGGGGCGGGGCGGAGATGGCAGCACTATCAATGAAACTTCTAAGGCGTGCAATCAGAATGGGAGTAAAAGGGCTCTTAAAAACATTTAATAAAAATGTTTATGGGCCTGCCCTTGGAAGGGAGTCCAGGATGGTCACCAGCATTTAACAGCTCGCTGTCCCTGGTCGTGGTGGCACCCACTTACACCTCCTCCCTTAAACCAACGTGCCCCGCACGCATGGCTCTGTTTCCTTGATTTTAGCTTTGCAGGCTGCAATCCGTTTTCTATTTACAGAAGAGTCACCAGATTGTTCCAGGTCCCCCGTATACTCTGCACACAGCTTCCCCTAGCGGCAAAGCCATCATCTTAACACCCAGGATATGTGTCAGGTAAGACAGGGAGGCTGGTGCCGGATGCTACCGAGCCCACGCCTGCTTGGTTTCTACACTTAGACCTGTGATCTAAATCAAGACCCCCACATGACCCTGGGCTGTCTGTATGTCCCCCCCGAATTAGTGGCCCGGATAATTTTGAAGAGTGCTGGTCAGGAACTGAGGTAGCAGCCCTGGTGGTGTTTGGGGTGGGACGGGGGTGGGGGAGGGCGAGAAGGCTTTTGTCTTGTTTCCCTATGACACTACAGATCATTGGACAGAATTAACACTGAAGGCACACACCTTGCCCGTGGCACCCTGGGTACTCCGTCGTCATAGTCAACTTGCTTGAATGAAGACACACCTAGAAAGCGATGGCGCACACATCTCCTCGTGCCTGTGGAGGCAATTAGATCTTGAGGGCTCCGACCTACCCAACAGCTTCATCCCTTGACAGAGTCATGATACATACGGGGGCACTTCCAGGAAGTGGTGATGTGTGCTGTTCTGCCTCACACCGGTCCCAGAATCATGGGGCCAACGACCTCGCCTGACTCCTCAGAAACCACGAGCCAAGCGTGTATGTAATGGGACCCTCACGATTGTTTCTGCCAAGCATTTGCTCGCCAGGGTGAGGGAAGACCATTCACCAAGAGGGACCTCGACCTTCATTGCTTGGCTGAGGTGACATCAGTCCGATTTCTCCATTGGGAAGCCACACTCTTTGGAAGACCTTTCCTACACTTTTCGTTAAGAGACAAATCGCCATGTCCCACCCAGGCTCCCGCGGAAGGAAACTGAATCGCTACGCTCTGGTTATCATATTAGCAAACAAAAATATCTGGTAATCAAGGTTAGTTTCTCTTGGCACTAGTGTATCTCTCGGAAAGGTCTACCTAAAAAAAAAAAAAAAGCCAAAGTTTGTCTGTCTCTGTTTTGAATACTTGGACTCTCAAGGTCTCATGAGCACACATGCACTCACTCATTCAGTCTGTGTGGCAGCCTGGTGACTGTGCTGTTCCAGCATTAGAACGATCCGCCCCCAAGTGCACGTGGGAAGGCATGGCACGAAAAGGCTAGGCATCTGTCAGTGCTCACTCGGGTCAACAGGGTGACAGGGACAGAGGCGGGTTTAAACTAGAGTTCTCAACCTTCCTATCGCTGCGACCCTTTGATACAGTTCCTGGTGGTGTGGCGCCTCCCAAGCCGTAATAAAATTATTTCCGTTGCTACTTCATAACAGTGATTTTGCTATTCTGGAGACTGGTAATGTAAAAAAAAAAAAATCTATGTTTTCCAAAGGTCTTCGGTGACCTCTGTGAAAGGGCTATTTGAGACTCACAGGCTGAGAAATGATGCTCTAGAAACTACGTCTGCTGTCTTGAGAGCTACTGCTGTCTTGCACCTCCATATACAACTCCAAAAGTTCAAGGAGGCTCACAGCTGTCATGCCAACACGTGGGAGGCTGAGGCAGGAGACCTACAAACCCAAGGCCACTCTGGGCTGTACAGTGAGCACTGGTCTAGCCTGGGCTCCAAAGTGAGGCTCTGGTGACTTCCGGCAGAGGCGGCCCTCTTACAGCTCCTGAGGGCTGGGCCAAGGAATGCTCCTGCCACGGCTGTGAGGGGTGCTCAAAGGCCGCAGACCGCAGGACTCACTCAGACCATCTCAGCCCTCGTGCCGTGGGGGCAGATGGGCCTCTCCACCAATCACACAGATGTTTATGAGTAGGAGCAGCAGAGCAGTGATAACCACGATGCACATGGGTCTGCAAAAGTGACAGATAGCCAGAAAGAGGCTAGAACCTGGCGATGCCCCTGAGCTCTGTAGCTTGTTAATACCGGCTGGTTTAATCTCGACTGTTCAAAGTTGGGTCATCAAAGAAGAGACAGAAAATAAGCCCCTCTTAGAAAAGAAGAAAGGAAGCAGATGCTTGGGCGCGGACCACCGTGTTCCTCCTCATAGGCCATAAGGCACCGAGTCGCCTGTGTCACCCTCACCCCACCCCGACACAACGTTGGACACTCTTCGGAGGCTGAGCAGAGATCTCTCGTAAACACCCAGTATCTTAGCTGTCAACACAGTAACTGAAACTGTCCCAAATCAGCAACGGTTGGATTCTGCCCAAGACTATCCAATGACCTAGATGATAACAGGGAAACCTCCTCTCGAGGCAGAAGAACCTCAGATGGAATTCTAAAGGACGCAGAGGCTGAGCAACCCAGATCCAATATGTTCTTTAAAAAAAAAAAAAAAAAAATGTGTGGACCGTTGACGTGACAGCACAATTGGAAAATGCCATATCGGACCTCACATTGATAAACTACGGTCGATACAGTGGTGCACTAAAAATGCCATGTGGAGTTACTAAGGTGTGTGTGTGCACACACAGGCACGCGTGCTTGTGTAACAAATCAGTTTCACGCTTAGACTGGGGTTCCCCCATCACAAGATATTTCAATATGTCTATACAAACACTCTGAGAAAATTCCAAAATTGCCAACATACCTGGGGCCCAAGCAAGTTGGGTATAGGATACTTCTCCGTGTTTCTAAGCTGTAGGAGAGGGTTGCAAACATCAGTGAGCTGGGGGTGGGGGTGGGGGGGTCCTTACTGACCACCACGGACAGTTCTAAAGATTCAGCATCCTGGAGCTGTTAGAGATCGACAAAGACTGATAGTGTCGTCTCCTTGCCCCGTCCCCTCCCCCCACACACAGTGCTTTCAATGGTTCACCTAACCCTAAAGAAAGCAGCATATGGTTTCAGAATTGTCAAAGTCACTAAAACCTGCAAATCATGGTCTGGACTACAAGGCAGATTTGAGCACTTATAGAAGGCAGCCAGGAATGACGGGGGTGACACCTGTATTCACTGAGCGCAGAAAGAGGGACCGGCTATCTTTCCCCTGACTCTTTATCTCCCCCTATTCTACTCAAATTCAGGAACAACTTCCATTCAACTAGAAGACCAAGGGACTATCAAACATGAATGGCATTTGCTTTTGTCTCTCTGGATCTCCTTGTGAGCAATCTGGGAATGGGAGGGGCTGATCAGGGTGTCGGAAGGTGTCTCAGTACTCAGGAAGACTGGTCCAGAGGCATGCTGGTCAGGAACCAAAGTCAACCTGCAGAGAGACCCTCGCAGGGAGACCCAGCGGTCTAATTCCGTGTCCATTCCTAATAGATCGACAGACACAGAAGGCGTTACCCATCAACTCAACAGCCTATAAAGTCACAGTGATAAATAATAAAATGCAAACGGGGGATAAGAAGTGGGTGGCTAGGTTTTGATGGTTTAAGGACGGGGTCTTACTCTAGATTCCAGACTGACCTAAAACTATGTAGTCTAGGCTGGCCCCAGACTTAAAGCAATCCTCCTGACTCAGTCTTACCAAGTTCCGGCCGAGATTTCAGGAGTGAGCCAAGGTGCCTCACCTTAGAAACACTGCTAAATGGTGACTGGTAAGGGTTCTTGGGCTTTGTCCCCCGCCAGTGTCAAACTAAATAACGAAGACGGCTGTGTTTAGGCCCCAAAGTAAACTAATGAAGGCAAGAACAGACCTAAGGGGAAATTTAGGACATGATGTGTGAGCCTTGCTGGACGCTGTGGGATGGACAGGTGGACTATCACACTGTGGGATGGACAGGTGGACTATCTGGCAACCTGAGGCCAATAACTAAGGTAAAAAAAACAAATAGAGCTCCTTGCCTCCCAGCACACACTTAAACATCAGACAGGGTCAAGTCCAAAAGCACAGAAAGGGGAAGAGAACCAAAGGAACCATGTTGACACGTGACCTTGTCGTGGGAGACGCACCTCCATATCTCACCAAGGGGAAGAAAGCAACACAAGCAAAGATTCCACCACAGAACAATGTGAGAAGAGGCAGGCCAGGTCGCAAAATGTCCTATCACCAGTAAGAGACCATAAGGAACTGGGGCCTAAAACCCAGCACATAGAGGGTGTTACCCAGCCAGAGTGAGTCCTCCATAACCAGAGAGTCCTCCTCAACCGGAGAGCATTCTCTTTAAGTTTCCTACAGTATTAAAAAGTTGCAAAAGTTCTACCTGAATGTCAACTAGAGGAGCAGCTAAACAGACCACAGACCATCCACACGGTGGCATTCCTTCACGGCTACTCCAAGTCCTGCCGTGGGGCCAGCAGTAGGGGTCAGTGGGGAGAGGGACTTGCCATCAAGCCTGACGACCCAAGTTCAATCCCCAGGACCCACAGTATAGGAGGAGGAAGAAACTGATTCTTTCCAGTTGTCCTCTGACCTCCATACACCGGCACACACAAATCAACAGATAAATCAAAAAAAATAATGATGTTACTGCAGAGAGATATTCAGTAGCATCAAATCAAGGTCACACAGCAGGCATGGTAGCACACACTGGTAATCGCAAGTGGTGGAGACATGAGGAGAAGCAGTCTGAGGCCAATCTGGGTGACACGGGAACCAGTGTCCATCTTGCCCCTCCCCCCAGGCCACAGGCTATAAAACTTTACAAATGCAAGTTACGAGTTACTTACAGAATCACTTTGACTCTACAGATGAACAGTGCCATATCTATCTGTACAGGAAAGGCTACATTTGCAGGTACCAGCATGTTTTAAGTTAAAATCACCTCTAGGTGGTGAGTTTAGGAACGGCTTCTTTTGTGTGTTTCCTGTACTTTGTAGCTCTTTAAAGAAGCATCTTCAAGCTAAACATGAATAAATAAGAATTTGAATACACAGGTAAGTACAGGAAGCTGTTGTTTGTTGATTAGAACTTGAGAGGATGGGGGGGGGAACCTACTGAAACAACTCTATCAACAGGGCAGAGGAAAACAAGGGGTTCCTCCTTGGGTCTGGGGACAGCTTAACCTATCACTTCCACAGAAACGCACAAAACCAGGCTCACTTCAAGGTGCTGTGAGTTCCATGGGAACTAAGGGTTTGTTTGGCTGCTTGAGGAAGGAACAGGAAGGTAATAATATAGATGCCTGAATTAAAGGGAGGAGCCCAAGGGGACTTCATCAAGGACCGTGTCTACACGGACCAATGCCATCCATCACATGAGATAAGGATGCAGACTGTGATGATGCAGATGATGGAAAGGAAGCTGGATGAGGAAGAGACGCCCAAGGATGGATGACAAGGAGGGAGGGGCGGTGGTGACCTCCATCCTGGCTACCATCTTTGCGGCACCTTTCGGCTACAGTACATGGCAGCTGTGACAATGAATGAATCAAGCCAGAGAAAAACACTGAATGACAAGGAAAAATAAAATATAGCCCCCCACCCCCTGAAAAGTCTTTTGTTTAAAGCCAATGACAAAATACGCCCAGGACTGTGGTCTATAAAACAATCAGACCACAGGAAGGATATTGCTCACGTTAGAGTGGTGAACAAGGCGGAGCTACTTCTAGGAGTGGTGGTAGTGACGTGAGCAGTCCTCCTCATATAGCAAAGTCTTTCCTACAATTACAAGTGCCCTGGGGTCAACTGGAGGGCTACGCAGAGGGCAGCTATTCTGAGATATTTCAGTAGGAAATTCTCTCATGGGGTTCAGTATTTCCTAAATGACCTTCAACTGGAGGATGCTGGGAACACCTACAAAAAAAACATACTCTATCTTTACAATCTGTGCTCACAGAATAATCTCACAGGTGAGAACTACAACCTATCCTTTAAAATGGTTCCCCGGTTGCTTCTGACACCCAAAATAATATATCTGCTTTTTGTTTTTAAGTGTGCATGAGTGTCTGCATGTGTGAGTGTGTGCAACGGCGTGCATACACAGACATGTGGAGGTCAGCGGACACACCTGTCATTATTCCCTGCAACACTACCAACCTCCTCTGAATCACGGTCTCTCACTGGCCAAGAGACCGGCAATTAGGCCAGCCTGGCAGGGAGCCTGAGGGACCCTCCTGTCTCTGTCTCGCCATGCTGAAACAACAAGTGTGCATGCACCACCACAGGCAGCGTGAGTGGGTGGCAGGCCTGAACTCAGGTCCTCACGCCTGAAAGACAAGCGTGCTACCTGCCAGCCCGCCTCACCAGCCTCTGCTTGTTGCTCCTTAAAGGCGCTATAAGAAGGAATGAAAAATACAAACCACCACCAAATTCTATACCATGGAGACGAGAGACAGTTCTTATCCGTATCTGTCTTGGTGTGTCCAGCCTATAATACGCCACAGCCTTGCATAAATGCAGTAATCAATACAGGCAGTGTCTCCCTACTACACGGAGCTGCCTTTCCCACTCAGACATACATATGCATCATTACTTTCCAAAGCTGCCCAGCAAGCTATAGCAAGGGCATGCTGTCATTGTTTTAGCTAGTGTCGCCGAATAGTTTGCTCACTTAAGAAAACAAAAACAAAAACAACTACTTGCCATAAACAATGCTGTATGAAAATCCATAGATACCAATGTCCAGGAGCCACAGGGACTTTACATTCTGACAGACATTGGGGGGAGGAGGGGATTAAGTCATCCCCATGACCAGCCACGAACAGGGCTCCGAGCCCCTGGAAGCCTTTAGGATTAAGAGTAAAATCAACTTGAAATCAGCACCGAAATCTGCCTGAGTGACGAAGTGGCTTCCTTGAGCAGAAGACAACTGGGGTCTGTGCAGGGAAGCCAATCGACCAAGTGCCGGGCCCCTAGCCAGAGGCGGGCATCCTTGCAGGAGATACAGGCAGTCTCAAGGTGTTCTCTGGCTTCTGATTCAAGTTCGACTTCTAACCAGCAGTCCCCACTCCTGCCCTCATCTCCTGCTCTGCCTGCATTATTCTGAGAGATGGGCAGATACGGGGCAACATCAGCAACACAGCTTCCAGAAACTGCAGCTTCTGGGGCCATGAGCAGGTGCTGCATGGGCAACAGGGGAGCCATTAATCCTTCTTTCCTGAACCCCAGGGCTAAAAAACCACACCCATTCCCCCCCCCTTTCCTTCAGTGGATATAAAGTCTTGCTCAGAAGCAGGAAGGGCATGAAGCTACAGGAAGAGGTGCTGTGGGTAACCCAGAGAGGCCGAGAAGCCAGTGGGGGAATCTGGTCTGTTCAAGTGTGGTCTGAGCAGGGTCATGAAGAACCTTAAGGGACTGCCACCTTGATGTCGATTCCGGGCTATTCTCCATCCTATCCAACAGAATCTCAATACTAGCAGGAGAGGCACTGACAGACGGCTAGAAGATATGGCTGCCGGATATGTAGCGGGGAGTCCTGGGGTCTGGAAAGAAGGGACTCTGACAGAGAGCAAAAGGGTTTAGCACATGTGGCCAGCTCTCAGCAGGACACGCGCTGGCTCGGGCTCTGGGATGCTTGGCTGGGGCCTTGTCCTGAGCAAGGAGGAGACAGGCCTCTGCCGGTTTCCTAGCAACCACGGCAGGCGGCAAGCAGTATCCCAGGCAAGGCTGTCTAGGGAAAAATTAAAATGGCCACACGCACAGATGCAGAAGGAGAGCGGGCCCGCCTCCCAGCTGGGCATGGCGGGAGGCATGCAGTGGCCCCTGCCAGCTGGTCCCTAAACTAAGCTCCACTGCAAAGTATCCGGGATGGGGGACAGGGAGGGAAGTGGCCTCGCTGTATGGAAGCAACAGGACATGACCACAGAGACCACCTCTCGGGGCCAGACGTGCACTCCCGACTGCCTTCATTCCGGCTTTGGTCACAAGCAGGGACACTGAGGCACCGTATCTGGACTGCTTTGCACACCCTAACTAAAGTAGCTTCCCCTGGCCCATTCTCGCTTGGCACTGCCCATCAAGGGAACATTAGCGTCTGATCGTCCCCAATTGCTTGTGGGGGCTTTGAGGCAGGTCCATCTGCCCTACACGAGTGACACTCCTTGGTCCACGGTCATTTGTGCCTTCTGTACTAACCTAAGATTGTCTCCCCCAATCCCACCTGTTTTGTGAGTTAAATACGGAGAGGGGGGTGGGGGGGGGTTGAGGGAGGAAGGGGGTGGCAACCCGTGCCAGCATCTGGAGCAAAGAGCTGTCAAGCAAGGTGGCCGCCAAAGCACAGGAGGAGACATCTGCCCGCAATACTGAATGCAAAGACAAGGTAACAGAGGACCGGATACACCTGCATATGGTCACAGATGCGTGGCGTGTACAGTGGTGACTCGAATCACTCTCTAGTACCTGGCGTCTCTTGTACTTGTACAAGATCGCCTTAATCCCACCCTACACATCAGGACATCCAGTCCTGGGCTTCCTCTGTTCTGCAGATGACATCACGGCCCATGTGCGAGGAGGTGGGGCTGGCACCTGTCAGAGCCGGGGACATTTCTGTCCTTTCTTTCTGGAAGCCACTTCTCCACCAGCCTTGCCTCCTTGCTCCACCCACTCTTGGATAAATCATTCAGTTTATAACACAGTAAGACTGCTACAGGCCAGCTGGATGGTCCACCTAGGAAAGACGCTTGCTGCCAAGTCTGAAGACCCGAGTTCGATCCCCGGGATCCACATGGTAGAAGGATGGAACTAACTCCCGAGGCCCCAGAAAGCTGTCCTCTGATTTCTCCTGTGTGCTGTGGTGCATGTATGTAGACAGACAGACCCGCATGCATGCACGTGCACACTACATAAATGTAATAGTTTGAAAGCTGTTATGGGGAACCAATAAAATTAGTATATAAGACATGCAACATGCTAAGCCGGGCGGTGGTGGCGCACGCCTGTAATCCCAGCACTCTGGGAGGCAGAGGCAGGCGGATTTCTGAGTTCGAGGCCAGCCTGGTCTACAGAGTAAGTTCCAGGACAGCCAGGGCTATACAGAGAAACCCTGTCTTGAAAAAAAAAACAAAAAAAAAAAAACCCAAAATCCAAAAACAAAAACAAAAACAAAACCCAAGAAAAACAAAGACATGCAACATGCCTAAAAATTACAAATACATGTACACACGTGTGTTCACTCGAATCTATACACATGCTACACACAAGCATCACCCGCCACCTAGGTTACCTATAATGAGGAGAGGAGAAACAATCTCCTCTTGACACATTCAGAGGCCTTACGTTCCGAAACCAAAATGCAGACGACTGGAACGCTAGCGCCCCAGGCTGTACGGCCGGCCCTGACTTCCCCTCCCTAGACTGTCTGTCCAAAGCACATAACATCCAGGAAGCACACCCAGGGATGAAGAAGACTCTTCTCCGCAGCCCACGCAGCACTTCCCAGATCTCCGCTATGACCTCATCAATCTCAAGTCTCTCTCCTTGGTAGTAGATGAAGTGGGAGCTAATGAAAAAGCTAAGGAAATCAGTAGCACTAAGGAAACGCCAATACTCATTCGCCATCAACAGCAGCGGTGGACTGGTTTTTTTTTTCTTTTTTTTTTTTTAAATCCTGGTTTGAATTGCTTCATCCTGGCACTTACACCAGGTGGCTCCCAGGCAGGGCCTGCGTCTCTGTCTCCACATTCCCTGCAAGGCCTGCCTAGCCGAGCTATTACTCATTAAGTGTCAAAATAGTAATTATCACAGGTGGTGAATGCACAGGCGGGTTCGTGGCTGGCTGGACCGGACTAGCCCGCGCTTGCCTGGGGCACAGGAGTTTAACTAGTCAGAATGCTAGGCTGCTCACGGGCCTTGCTTCCTGTTTACTTATTTATTTGTTACCTTCAGGGAGAGGCGCACGTTTCCTGCTTTTTAGGGCCGGCTTAAATGGGCTAACTCTTTGAAGCCGCACAAAGCCACTCCCTTTATAGTATGGGACTCAAGTTAGGAGGAGCTGAGATTTGACTGTGCCAACCCAATGCCTTCTTTCAACGGGGCTTCCTGGGGGCGCTTTAAGGGTTTCCCAGGAAGACTACAAGAAGAGCAGCTCTTGCTTTCCTCCAAGAGATGGACAGTAAGCCAAGGGAAGGAGCAAAACACCTCAAAGCCTGAAGGGTCTCCAGCCAAGGCCGGCGTTATTTCAACTCGGCCTCTAGCTGTAAGGTTTGAACCTAGGTCATGTCAAGCCAGCCAGCAGCGGGATGGAGAGTCACTACAGTTTCAGAGTCACCCTAGACAGTAGCGGGAGTATCAGGCAGAGCAAGGGCTGGGCGGGACTTGGTGGGTGTTAGCTAAAGCTTGAGCCTTAAAAAACCACCAAGCTGCTGGATGTCGAGCCTGCACCATTAATCTGCATATGACATTAATTTTGTTGCCACTATGTTAATGTCTGATTAATTCTGTCATGGGTTAGAGCAAGGGGAATTAGTTAATTGTGTGTGTGTGGGGCCCCTCCCCCACCACTAACTCGCTTGATCAACCTCCACCGCCCTCTCGCTTGCCCCGATTGCTTCTGGATTAAAAAACATGCCGAGTTTTCTTCTTCCGGGCAGTCATTTCCTTTGGGATTTTCCCTTCCATCTCCTCCCACCTGTCCTATAAATGCATTTTTAAACCTGAAGAGTGAGAATGCCCACCTCTGGACCTTACAGAGGTGAGTGACACTCCCCGCCCCCGTCCCCAACCCCTGTGACTCTGAACTCTGTCCTGGCCGGTCACAGGGGTGGTTGGGAAAGGTCTTACAACTGGGATAGCACAGGTCCCATTCCTATCCACAGACAGGTGCCAGTGTCCGTGACACCCGTACACGTTCTGCGAGCTGTGCTTTGCACGCTATGCAAGTAACCCACGGAGCTAGAAAGGCTGGGTCACAGAGTTAATACACAGCCAGTGCTCTGTGGTAGAGACAGATGACAGCCCTGCCCCTTCCTTGCTGCCCAGAGTCTGGCTAGATTCCCTCTAAATCCCGTTCCCTGCCACTGATACACCTTGTGGTTCAGCAAAGGCGGCTCCCCCTCCTCTGTCGTGGCCACACTAAAGACACGGTTTCACTCAGTCCAGGGTGACCTCGAACTCACTATGTAAGGATGAGCTGGGATGTCCACTCCCCCTGCTTCCACTACCCACAATGCTACGGTTGCAGGCACGTGCTACCACGCCTGGCTTCTGTGGTGCTGGTCACCAAAGCTAGGGCTCTGCTAAGCAAGCCATCAGGCAAATGAGCTCCAACCCCAGCCCTCTGAGCACATGTCTACCCGGTTGGTGAGCCTGCCATCTTGCTAGCTAGCTAGTCATCACAAAGATGGAGAGAGAGGTAAGTGGATGCTCTAACAAAAAGAGGATCAGAGCCCCACTCCCACCCCCTCTACCCCCGAGTCTACAAAAGGCAAAGGAACTGTAGAGCTTCCCGGTGCCAGAACAACTCACAGAGTCCAGGAACGCCCGGGTCAAACTCAACAGCTCCTGATAGAAGCGACAACGCCAAGAATACCTGCCACCCCTGGTCAAGAAAAGGTCACTCCTTGGGACTGGCAATATGGTTTAGCAGTTAAAAGCACCTGCTGTCCTTTCAGAGGATCCGAGATCTGTTCCCAGCACCTACATCAGGGGGATTACTATTTTCTCTAACTCAAGCACCAGGGCATTCAGCACCCTCCTCTGGCCTCCTTGGGCGTTCTCCAACACCACACACACACACACACACACACACACACTCTTAATGAGGAGGGAGTGGTTCCTTGTGATGACAAATCCCAGCTTCACCGAGCTAAAGCTCACATATGTCTCTACTTAGCTCCCTGCTGTCTGCTACCCAACTCTCTTGCATTTGGAAGGAATGAAGACATGGGGGGGAAAAAGAATGAACCATCAGAATCATCTCTCACGGGGCTGGAAAACCAAGCGCCATGTTGTGCTCACGAGATATCTCTGACGACAGCCCAGGGGAGGAACAGGAACGGGTACTGGGCAAGAGTGGGCAGTGAGGGTGTCAGAATCTTTGGAAGCCATGAGTAAAATAATCACCACTGGCTGGGTGCCTGCAAGGTATACAACATATCTAGCTTCTCCACGATGTCTCTCATGGACCGTCCTGGGGAAATCAAACCTATGGCTTTGCGCATGCTATACAAGAGCTCTACCAACTAAGGCACATCCAGGCCAACACATATACATCCCTTTAAAAAGATATACATGTATGTGTTTGCATGTATGTATTTTCACCACATGTATACATGTACTACCAGAGGCCAGAGGAGGACGTTGGGGCCCCTGGAACAACAGATGGTTGTTGGCCAACATGTGGGTGCTCCGAACCCTACTTCCATTCTCTGCAAGAACGAGCAGCATTTTCTTAACCACAGAGCCATGACATCCAAGCACTGACTCCTGCTCACTACGGTGACAAGAAGGTCACTTACAAGATACAAACAAGAATCCATGGTACTTTTTTTTTTTTTTTTTTTTAAGCGCAGAGCTCTCTTACGTCTTGGAAGCCAACTGTTTGAATCTGGAAATTTATCTATCAACTCTATTTTTTAATTAGAAAGGAGTAATGTGCTTGTGGGCCATAATTACTCTAATGTCCTGGCATTTTACTTCAGATATGTCCTTGCAGCTGAACTTAAAGTAGATACTGGAGAGAGGCTGAACATAATTTACCACAACCGGTCCCAAAGGAATGTATGTGTTTCCAGGGTCTGTCTGTCTGTCTGTTTGTCTGTCTCACATTCATAACACTCACTCCATCCCCTCCTTCCCCAACTAGTAAGGACAGATACAATCATGGAAGAGGCCACAGAGGAGAAATTTGCCAAGGTTAGTTTTCAAACCCTTTCCTGTGAGAGAATTCTTTTAAACATGAGTGAAAGGCAGACTCCACTGCAAAATATCTCCCACCCTGTTGTGGAAGTGGCTTTCTCTCTCTCTCTCTCTCTCTCTCTCTCTCTCTCTCTCTCTCTCTCTCTCAGCTCTGGTTCCTCCTTCCTTCCCAGTTCCCGCGTGGCTCCTGCTGCTTCAGTATGGGCATTACCCACATAGGAACCGGAAGTTATTCAGCACGTGGGAAATAGGTCCTGACCACCCAGGGCCACTAAAGATCCCGTGACATTTTTGTAAATCAGCCAAATTCCATCCCAGACAGCAGGCTCAACAGTTGCCACGTTCAGACCAGGGAAGATTACATATTCCCAGCCCTTCTGGGCAATACAAGAGACCAGCTTCCCTGCTCGGGGAACATTCTCAGAACGTGTCCTGGCCACCTCATCTGGCTACATTCTCAACCCTCAAAAGGTCTCAGTTTCCCACTTTCGAGTACTGACATCTATATATGGGTGATGGCCAAGACACCAACTCCTCCTCCAGGCCTCTAAGACTTGAAGGGGACCTGAAGGCAGGGAAAAAAAAAATGGCAGTTAAGACATAGAGAAGTAACCCCAGGAGAGTGTCCCAGCACAGGGGCTTTCTTGGGTGTTTCTTGTGAGAAAAATCACCCATTAAAATCTATCCTAAGGGGCCGGGGAAAGTAGGTAGTCTGTGGAACCAACATAAAGACCCAAGCTAAAATGTCTAGAACCAAGTACGAAAGCCAGGCCCTGTGTCAAGCGCCTGTAATCACAGGCTGGGGAGACAGGAACAAGAAGGTCCCCGGGGTGTGGGGGCTGCTGAATCAGGTCCAAGCCAGTGAGAGACCCTGTCCGAAAACAGAGAGCCACCGAGGCGAGGAAGATATGCAGTCTCCAACTCTGGCCTCTCCGTGGGTTCAGAATCTGAACCCATACAATCTCTAACTTCTAGCTCTCCCACACATACAGAATGACACACCCTACCCCACCCCCCCCACCCCACCCCCTGCCGCCATCCGACCGGTCACTCGTTCATGTCAGTGTCTCGTCCTGTAGTGCAGGCCGGCCCTGCTCTCACAGCGAGCCTCTGGTCTCGGCCTCTCTAGCCCTGGGAGCAAAGGTGTGAGACAGACGCCATGGCCACCACACATGTAACACCCTAAAGCATCCTCTGCCCTCGACTCCCCCATCTACGCCCATCCTCAGCTAAAGAATCTCCCATCCCTTCTTCCTTTGGATCAACCAAGCTGTTCATTCCAGGAAAATCCCTTCCCCGGGGTGAGGCCCCCTTGGCTGGCCCGCTGGCTAGCCTTGAAATCTAGAGTAGGTTGATTCATCTCCAGACAACAGGGACAGAGAAAGTGACATCATGTTACAGAATACAGTTACACCGCGGTGACTCAGGGAAATGCTCACCCATCCACATACCCAATTTAAAAAAAAAAAAAAAAATTATCTTCAAGGCCTTCCCAGAGTCCTGGGAGGGGCTGGGGAAGGTGGACTGGCAGTGGGCCTCACAGCAGGTCCTCCCCCTCCCCGCCAGCCCACCACCCCTCCACAGCAGGCCTGGATGCCTGAGAACAGCTTTCTATGCTGGGCACACCCCCAGCACTATGCTCTCTCCAGCGCTCTCTTCCCCACCAAAAACCCCGAGGCCTCCGGAGTGTACACTAACCACAAGCCTTTGAGTGGCTCATGTATTTACAAACTGAGGCGTGTCGAAATCAAAGGGGATACCACATGACATAATTCGCATTAAAATGTCAACAGGCTGACAATTTATAGAGTCGATCCACGGAAGGTGGAGAGGACTAAGACTTAGTAATTGTTTAATTCCTGCTGAAACCCCCGGGGCCCGCGGTGCCTTCGGGAAGCCAGGATGCGCTGGGGGCCTCCAGCCTGTGCATCGCCCCTTGAGGCTGGCACCGTGCCAAGACCAAGGCAACCCGGTTAACCATTTAGGGGCTGCACGCAGCTGGAGAAGGAGCGCTTAAAGCAAACTCCAGAAGGTATGGGAGGTACGAGAACATGCCCTTCTAGGCCACAGCTGAGATGGGTCCCAGAGAGGGATAGGGCCCTGGCCGCTTTTCTACCTTCTGTGTACAGAAGCTGGAGATTTGAATGACAGGGGGGACTGACCCCGTTTTAGTTTCCTGACTGCTCTGGGCGGCAGCCTGCTCGCCCAGACCTAAGAGCAAGATGGTGAACGAACTACCAATGAGCAACAGAGTCATGGCCCGAACTAGACTCCAGCTCGGATAAGGTCACCCCTCAGTCTACCCCACCAGCCATATTACCCTGCCCACCACAAAACAGAAAATAGCAATTCTTTCTTCCCGCACAGACTGTCTGAGGTGTGGGTTGTTTTGTTTTGTTTTTTTAATTTTGTTTTCTGAGACAGAGTCTAACTACTCTCTAACCCAAACTGGCCTTGAACTCACAATCCTCCTGCCTCCACCTCCTCCGGGGTCCCCAGGATTACAGGTGTGAACCACCACGCCTGGCACCAGCCTCTGTCCCATTTACAAGGTGTGGTTCTTCTTGGACTCCTAAAACTGGTTTTGCACTACATCAGAGGAATTGATCCTCGCAGAACTGACCCTCACCATAGGGGGTGGCCCTTAAGGGCTGTGGGGTCTGGTAAAAAGCCAAAGAATGTGAAATGGCTTGGGGAGGGGTTGGGCAAACTCTCTTGATTGCACCCTAAAGCCCTGAGTCTAATTATCTTTAATCACCCCGAAAGAAAGCCTCACCTGGGGGGGGGTAAACAAAGCAAAACAAAATACCAAAGTAGATGATTCGGCAAAGCTCACACACAGTATTATCCACCAGCACCAGCCCTGACCAACTGGGGAGAGCGGCCTTGCTCTCTGGGACTCGGTCCCTGAGGATGCCCAAGGCCAAATGGGCTCCACCAGGGCCCTCGCGCAGACTGTCTGTGTAAACAGTGGCGCTTCATTCTCTCTCCTACCTCATTAACTGAAACACATTAAAGCAAGCGTGCACTGGGATCAGCAAATGAGACTGCTAAGCCAAGCTGAGAGACTCCTCAACAGCTGTGAGAACGGAGATGGGGGTGGGGAATGCGGCCGGTGCAGCCCTGCTCATGGGCGACCAGGCTCCTAGCACCCTATGAGGAAGGGGGACCAAAGGGGGACCTCAGAAGGGGAAAGGAAGACATGAAGGCTGAGAGAAAGGGAGAAGAGGAGAGGGGAGGGGAGGAGAGGGGGAGGGGAAGGAAAATAGAGGGGAAGGAAAGGGGCCTGAGAAGAATGGAGGGGAGGGGAGGGAAAGGAGGGGGAGGGGAGGGGACTGAGAAGAATGGAGGGGGGGGAGGGAAAGGAAGGGGAGGGGAGGGAAGGAGAGGGAAAGGGAGGGGAGGGGAGGGGAGGAGTGGGAGGGGAGGGAAGGGGAGGAGAGGGGAATGAGAAAGGGAAGGGAGCCATGCTGCCTGGTTTTAGGTCAAGTTGACCCAAGCTAGAGTCATTTGGGAAGCAGGAAAAGAAAATGTCCCCAGCAGACTGCCTTGTGAGCAGAGCCTGGGGCATTTTCTTGACTGATGATTGATGTGGGGGAAGGCCCAGCTCACCCTGGGCAGTGCCACCTCTGGGCAGCTGGTCCTGGGTGCTAGGAAGAAAGCAGGCTGAGCAAGCCATAAAGAGATGGGGTTAAGAAGGCGGGTAAGGCGCCTGCATCTGACACTCTGCACCAGCTCCCGCCTCCAGGTTCCTGCCCTGTGGGAGTTCCGGTCCTCAGTTCCCTTCCCCAGCGACCTTGCTGTGGAAGTGTATGACAGAATAAGCCCTCTCCTCCCCAAGCTGCTTCTGGTTCAAGGGGCTTCATCACTAGCAACAGAAACAACCTACTACAGGCAAAAAGGGAGGGAGAAATGAAATGGAAGGAAGGAAGGAAGGAAGGAAGGAAGGAAGGAAAGAAGGAAGGAAGGAAATACCACCCCACAGAACTAACAAACAGAACCTTCCCCTTGTTTTGTCTTTAATCTCCCCGAGGGGGGAAGACTAGCTAGCAATGGAAGAAAACACTACTGTGAGATTCCTCCTCATCAATGACATATTGGTTTTTTGATCAAACTGGGGGAAAACATAAAGAAGCTTATAAAAAAAAATCATCAAAGCCAACGGTCAAAGCAGACATCAGTAGTAGACAGAAGACAGTGAACTGGGTGGGCTCCTCTCTCCCACAGGGGGCCGTGGAGGGTAGAGCAAGCTGAAGACTAGAGCGGTAGGAATGCCTCAAATGGTGAAGGGCTGAAAAGGGCTGTGGGCGTGGCTCAGCTCTGGAGTGCGGGCCTAGCCTATGCCAGGAAGAGGTGGGCGGGGCATCCAACCCCACTGCCCAATCAAGTAAGAGGAGGCAATGCTCCCTGGCTACTGAAGGAATCTTGTTTTCAGCTATGGCCCACAGTGAGTATCAGACTGCAACTAACACATCTAGGAAAGCAAAATACTTATCAGACGGAAACAAAACCGAGGCTTCTGCGTTTCCCAAAAATAAGAGCGACTATCCCCCGCGCTAAGAATAAATGACTAGAGCCATGACTGACACGTGACCAAGGGATGCAAAAGACTTGCATACAGACCTTAAAAACATGTAAACTAAAGTAATAATTGGGCCGACCCCACATCCCGGACACTACAATACCGTACTTGGTAGACGATTACTGCGTGGAAATAAGTGCTGCTATGCAAATGAGTCCTTTGCATTCCTTCATGGGCGCTTCAATTTGCAACCCGGGCGAGGTGAGCGGCTGCCTCTCCTGTTTGCATTTTTGCAGGTGTTTCCAACCCTGTAAGCTCCGCATCTTCCACACAGTTCCTGACGACTCCCATGTAAAAACATCACGGAAACAGAGCCCTCTCGTCTATCAGGTCAACTAAGAGGAGCAGCTAAACTTTTTATTTTTGTTTTTGTTTAGAAGTATATTTTTGTGGCCCTCTCTCACAGCTCTAACTACCTGGCAGGCCACGAACCGGGTGAGACTTTTCGTGTCGCGTGTGCTGGGCACATGGCTGTGGGCTGTTAAGTCATTGTTCAGTTAGCATTCTGGGATGCGAGGCAAGGTGGCTCCTCCTACCACTTGTTGACTTGGATCTGTAACCAGAAACCCCGGGGCCAGCCACATATTTCATTAGATAAAATGTCTGGGAAATCGGCTTTTAAAAGAGGAGGGGGCTGGGGAGGGGGCAGACAACTACAACTAGGGTAGCCAAGGAGATTAACAGTTCAAACAGAGATGAGGAGGGATGGATTGTTTTTGGAAAAAAAAAAAAAAAGTTCCAGCTGAAAAATAAACTTCTGGAATATCTAAAAATTAATAGCTCGCCACAGGTTGCCATGGAAACAGTTTTGCATACTTGACTTGCAGGTGCTGATTGTAAGGAAGGGGGGGGGGGACTTGAAGGCCACAAGCAGGGACACAAATGTAAACATTAAAGGGAGCCTCCTAAAGCAATGTTAAGTCAGCCATGTCACAGACACTGAGGCTTTGGATGTAAATGGACTCGCTTATGCAAGTCGGTGAAGGGCAGGCTTTGAGGCGCCAGCCAACCCTGGGTCTAGTGTCTGGGGGGCTGCCCCCACTCCAGGATGGTCTGTGGTATTTCCAAGGTTACAGGATGCACTCAGATGCAGGCACCAAACATGAAAGCGCAGCGGTGTCAGATGTATTCCAGTTTAATTAGAGTTCAGCTTTCTTTTTGTTCATCTTTGCCTCTGTGGTGCGCACGCGGATGCCCCGGTGGAGGCTGCCCCGTCGTGGCTTGCTTTGTCTCGTTTTTTTTTTTTTTTTTTTTTTTTAAATTCGTGTTAGCCTCTGTCTAAAACCGTTAAGAGAATAAGAAAGGAGAACAGCCCCACGTCTCCGAGAACGCGTCGGATACTCGGCATCCATTCCGAACCTCCGCATCCTCACTCGCAGCGAGTGAACTCTGATCGAGTGGAGAGAGAGACAGCTACACTGATGCTGGGACATTGTTTTAAAGGAGTAAAGAAAAAAGAAAACTAAAGACGGATGGATGGACAGACACGTGGACGGACAGACGGACGAAGCGGCGAACACCTCGGGTTGTGGACACCAGGATTAAGGGGACTGGCAGTAAAAGGGACCCTAGCTTTCTTACAAGTGACTTCTCCACAGAGGAGGGCTGGACGGAGCCCTAGCCAGAGCAAGACTGGCCCTGGGTGGTTTCCAGAGTCCCTGAGGACTTCACTGGGGCCCTTCTTCTTAGAAGAGGCAGAGGTATCCACTTCGTAAAAAAAAAAAAAAAAAAAAAAAAAACGTAAACATATGCTTTTAGTGCTAGCAGGGACCTCAGCGAGGTGTCCCTAGATCCTCACTCTTCACACAGGGTTAATACAGAGCAACCATGGTCAAGTGACACGCTCAACCATCTCGCTGCACGCCAGTAATGGTGATATTTCCCCACTGTGTCCTCCAAACTGGACAGCGTATCGCATTCAAAGCCAATGAAAACCAAATTCTGAAAAGTCAGCCATCAGTAAGGCCCCACGTGAAGGCAATACTTACACAGCTCACTGAACGTGGAGAAGTCTGCCTGGTACCTACCCTAGAGCCTCCGGCCCTATGGACTGGTGTTCATTGTACTAGAAGATACGCTGCATGCTATCAAAGGAGAAAGGTAAACACCAACAAACTGCCGGGTCTCTGATGATGACCTGCCTCCAAGTTGCGTTAGTCCAACGGTGGAAAGAGCATGGAGGAAACCAACCAAGTACCTGACTGGATGGAGGGCCACTCATGGAGCCCATTCCTGACACTGCTTGGTGGCCGAGAACCTGAGATCAGACATAGACACCCAGGGGAAAATCAAATACTTCTGTTTGACTAAAGGAACAGAGCCACAAAGTGACTCCTAAGGACATTCTGTTAGACTCATACCAGTGCCTTGCTCAGCCATCATCAGAGGCTTCCTCCTGCAGCGGATGGGGTCAGACACAGGAAGCCATAACCAGACAATGTGTATCCAGGGAGAGAGGCCTCAGAGCCCTGACTGGGATGTCTCCATCAAATCCCTCCCATCAAGGCTCAGGGAACCCCGTGGATGAGGAGGTGGAAACATTGTAAAAGCCAGGGGGGGGACGGAGGGCATGAGAGAAACAAGGTCTTGTAGATACAATGAGATTGACTCACATAGGAACTCACAGGGACAGTGGCGGCCTGTGCAGGACGGCACAGGTCTAAGCTGGATGGGGTTCCAGTGCCGAGAGGGGAAGTGGGCATAAACCTGGTCTCTAACCCAGCACTATCTCCAGTCGAGAACCACTTGCAAAGGAAAGTTTCGTCTCCATCAAATGAATCTCACTGGCTACACAAGCCATTCTTATAAGGGCAGGAGAAGGTCAGTGGAAAATGAACTCAATGGTATCTTGTGAGGTGCTTTGCTTTGTTTTAGAATGTTTTGTCATGTTTTGTTTTGTTTTGAACATTACGGATCCTTTGCATATATCTTATGGCTTCTGTTTTGTGTTTTCATGTGTGTCTCTGTGCCTGCGTGTGCTCCTCGTCCTTTTCCTTCGGCCCTTTTGCCTTCAGCCTGTTTCCTCTGTCCTATTCTTGTTTGGTTTTAATTTATCTTCTTTTTTTATTATCCCTCAGATGCCTGCTTGTTTTCGAAGGAGAGAGAGAGAAAGGGTGTGGATTCTGAGAGGAAGGGATGAGGGGGAGGGGAGGAGCTGGGAGAAGCTGAGGGAGGGTAGCTATAATCAGAATAGAGTTTATGAAAAAAAACCCACTATTTTTAGTAAGAGGAAAAAATGTGAGGCACTTGAAAATGAATAAATAAAATGTAAATTTGGTTTATTAAATTTATTAAAATTAAAATTTGAAAAAATGAATAAATGAAATTTATTCAGTTATGTATCCACGCAACACAATGGGGGAAAAATCAAAGGCAAAAGACCGGTCCTTTGGTACAATAACGGCTTGGGAGGCTGGGAAAATGGCTCAGTGAAGAAAAGCGCTTCCTGTGCAAGCAAGAGAAGCTGAGTTCACGGCCCACAAAAGAAGTGGGCAGGGCTGCACGTGCCTGGAACCCCAGCACTGGGGCACAGGGACAGGAGGATCCTGGGAGCTTGCTGGTCAGTTAACACAACAGAGATGGTGAGCTTCCGGTTCGGTGAGAGACCTTCTCAAGACAATACAACATGAAACAACAGAGGAAGACACTGGACGCCCTCTGCAGGCACTCACAAAGGCACATATCTTACGTGCATATAACACACACACACACACACACACACACACACACAGTGTTCTGCTATGTATAGACCTCATTGTAGGCTCATCAAATGTATTATCTCATTCCACTTGTTCAGCCACCCTGTTGTAAAGGTAGTTCTATTAGCCCATTTCACAGATGGGTAACACAGAGGGATTTACAGAGGCCCCAGATAGAGAATTTCTCCCCCTTGAGAACGCTAAGAGCTACGTGGGTTTACCCCCCAGATGACAGCATCCACTGGCAATCAAGCTTTCCCATCTGCATCCAACCCCTCACCTGCCTAAACCGACCAAGTGTCCTCTGAATGACAAGAGACACCTGATGTCATTTACTTAGCAATAAGGAGCAAAACTAAGACTGAATTCTGCAGACAGCATGAGCGGGCCCATCTTTCCCATGTGGACAACACTGGATGCAAAGGGGAATTGTGGGTTGGGAACTGGCATCTGGTGAGCCACTAAAATCCCCTAAGTGGCCAAGATCCTGCTAGTCTCCAGTTGCAGTTTGAAGGCCCCTAGCTAGATTCTGCTTCCAGGGGGATCAGGCCCTTGTTTGTAAGGACCCATCTGAACTCTGTCTTCAGAGGCTCAGCATGGCCCATTACTGTTCTGGCCATGGGATGGAGGGGAAGGACAGGGGGGAGGGAACACCTTACATTACACACAAGGTTCCAGCACAGTGGTGCTCTCGGTGAGGAGAAGACACTGTCTTGCTATTTTACCTCTCCCCTGCATTATAAAAACCTTTCACGTGCTCAGTGGTTAAGAGCACTGGCCAGAGATCCTGAGCTCAATTCCCAGCAACCACATGGTGGCTCACAACAATCTGTAATAAGATCTGATGCCCTCTTCTGGTGTGTCTGAAGACAGTGACAGTATACCCCATACACATACAAATCTATCTAAAAAATAAATAAGACTTTTCAATTGTAGAGATGAGTTGAAAATAATTATGGGTAAGGCAACTTGCATGTGGTCCCCCAGATGCCCGGACGCTCCTCTGGACTCTCCATCTCTTTATTCCCTTGGGTATCAAATGCATGTCCCCTACACTGATGATGCCTTCCAGGCACATTGCAGACATCAGTACACTGCATTCCTGCCCGCAAATACTTCACCATGGCTAGTATTTGCTATACTCAACTGTTCGTTGAGTTTGACAGATCACTCGAGCATCCTCCCTTACCAGGAAAACAAAAGAAAGAAAAAAAGAAAAAAGGAAGGAAGGAAGGAAGTCAGTCAGTCCACTGTACAAATGTTCAGCTCACAGCTAGTTTTCTTCCCAAAGCTCTACAGCCACACACGTGAGGGGAAACGTACCTACTTCAATCTGCACCTGAGATGGCTTCAGGTTTAGGACTCAGAAAGATGGCTGCCTCGGCCCCCTGACTGCCTCACCTTCCTACATGATAACACCTCTCCAGATCTCGTTGCAACTACAGCTTCCCTGCCAGTCTCATGATCTAAGCAACTGGGTTTCCCTCGGGCAGACCTGCACAGGTCCTAGCGAGTCAGCAAATGTATTTTTTCTGTATACATAAAGGAGGAGAAGGGGAAGACGGCTGTAGTTTCTCTGGTACAGAGCAAGGCTCTCAGGGCAGGGGCCAGGCTGCGGGCTAAGTAAGACCAGTTTCAACGCGGGCATTTGCCCAGGGAAGGGGGCAGCTCCAGAAAAACAGGAGGAAGAGACTTTTCAGAGCTGGATGCTTTCTAGGTTTTAGATTCTGTCCTTTACTCTCAAATCTTCAGGAGACACTTGCTCACAGCCTACCCAAAATCCCCTGGGAGAGGCACAAATTAGGGCGAGGTTAAACGGATCCTGTTGTTAAAGGCTCTCCAACTAGGGGGAGACAACCATGGCGGGTCAGAATGGCCTCAGGAGGGACTAAAACCTTTCCCTCAGACAGTACTGAGGGGATAGGGCGACTCTGAGAAGGGAGCAGTCTGGGCTGCATCTGGATGAGTGGACAGGGGGTCCCAAGCCTTTGACACATGCTGCAGAATCCTGTGAGGGGTGTTGCCCAGAAGTCAGGACAGGAGTCAGTCTCTGAGGAAAATGAAAGGTCAGCTGTGGCTAAAGATGACTCTGTGAGGCCCCGATCCATGCTCTGTGCCCTCCTCATTCTAGCACGTTAAGCTATAAAGTCAAGAGCTCAGGTAGGGTTTGCTATGCCAGTTCAAGGGAAGGGGAGAAATGGGGGGGGGTATGCTAGGAGCTGGGGTCATTTAGTGCTCTTTCCAGACTATACTTTGTACTGAGGGGTCAGATGCAGGGGGATGTCAGAGATGAAGGCAGGTGAGAGATGACACTGAAAAGCCTTGGGTTTCAGAGTCACAGAAAGCAGGAGGAAAGAAGGCTCACACCCAGAGGGAGCCCTAATACTCAGGCCATGGAGAACTTAGCCGATAGACAGAAAGGGGACCCAGGGACAAGGCCATTGAAGGTGACACAGACAGGACCTTGGTGCTTCAAACGCCATGGACAACCTCGATAATGCAATACCACTTCTAGAACGGGGACCATAGGTCCAAACTCTCTCAGGACTAACAGGAGGTGGAAACCCAAAGATAACTCAGCCTTTTGTAGCCAGGCCCAGATGCCAGAAGCCCAGCTGTGGACCAGCTGACTCCCAGGCTGTTCGGGCCACCCAAGTCAGGTCCATGATTGCGATCAGCAAGTACACCCCTAGCCTCGCCCAGGAAACCTGCAGGAGACCGCGCCTCCAACCTTTACGGTCCAGCCTTCCCGCTGTAGAGGGAGCACCACCTTCATGCTTCCTGCCCTGCCCCTCTCCCTCCCTCTGACAACCTCCGTCCTGAGCAAGAGGCGTCACTGGAACAGCGGTCATATGCTATCTGCAGACATCTTCAGGAGCTGCTCTGCCTCATTCCTCCCAAACATGCCTCCAATAAAGACAATGAAAGGAGGGTAAGGCCTGGAGAGTCCTGACTAAATCAGCCTGAGGCAAGAGGGCCATCAGGAGTCTGAGGACAGCCTGGTCTAGACATCAAATTTTGGGCCAGCCTGGGCTACAGAGCCACCTTCCGTCCCAGAAGACTCAAAATATTGTCATATGAAGCCACACGTGAGGTACAGGGACAGGCTAGACTAAGACCTTATCTCAAAGGAGAGTGGAGGTTGAAACAATGGGCGGGGGGGTGGGGGGGATGCTCTGGAACAATTCATACCCCCACACCCTTCAAATGTACCCCTGAAGGTGAGGCAACCCAAGATGGCCAGAGGTTCAACACACAAACCAAGGAGTGGCACAGAAGGCAGAAACCAGCCAAATGGTGTGCGGCAGGCGTTAGACACACAGCAACCAGCTGTGGGGACCACAATGGGAGCTTTCTGGAAAACCCAGAATGGGTCTCCAGACCGTCAGGAAGGGACAGGAAGCAGGCTCTTCCTTGAGGGCTCATCGGAAAAGACACTTTCTGACAGGACTGCAAGCCCGTCTCAGGCAAGGTGGGACGCGTGCAGCCAAATCACTAAGAAACGAGCTCTTTAAACGACATCTGTTAGATCAATTAGCTGTGTAATTAGCCCCCCTCCCACCCCTTCCCCAAGGACCCGGGCTTTATGACTGCTGTCTCAAACTTCCCCAGGTGAGATCTGAGGTCTCTGAACGCCTCTCATTGAAGACCAAAGAGCCAGCCAGGCCCAGCTTCTGAGTGCAGGAAGGGGATGTCAAGAAGGGGCTCCCGGAGGACTTTGGTGGGGTGGCTGGGAGGAGGAATCCTCTGGGAACTGAAATATCAGAGAGGAAATGTCATTCACTGAGTGATGAGTCTGGAACCGGCTGCCCCCAAGCCAAGCTGCAGGCAGAGAGGTAAAGGACAGAAGCAGAGGAGGGAGGAGGGGGCCGTTGGGGTGGGGTGGGGGGTGGGGGAGCATCACGGGGTCTACAAAGTAGGACACACTGAGACTGTGAGAGGGGAGGTCAGGACTCCCGCACCCTGAGAACACTGCTTGCTTTTTCCTGCCTGGACGGTTGCAGCCATCACTAATGGAAGCAAATCTGGCAAAATATAATTAAAAAAAAAAAAAAAAGGCAGCAGCAGCCCAACCCGAGAATCAGAAAGTGAGCACAGATGTAGTGTAAACCAGGGGGTCTCCGGCCAGTCTCCCCCCACGGCACTTTCTAAACCAGAGCTGGCCTTGGGGCCGGGGGCGGGGCTGTCTCACATTCACGGATTCCTGTGTAGGACACATATGGAAATCGCAAGCCTGGGCCCTAAGCCACTTGGCTTGGCTAGCCGGAGGGCATGAGGGATGCTCATAAAAGTCCCTCTGCTTGGGATCCTCCTCGAAATCCCTCCAGAGGGCGTGGCCAGAAACACGGCCTGTCACAGCAACGCAGATATGGGAAGGTTACGTGGGACGCCATCTTGGGTGAGGAGACTCCTCGTCTGCATTCTCTGGCTCCCAAAACCACCCCTCTACAAGAAAAAGCACCAGATGCTGCTGTGCAGAGAACCTTCCTGGGCCCAGGGGAGTCAGTACGTTAACAGGGCCTGGAACTCAAAAGCTTTCCGTTCGAACACAGCCCGTTAAAGGCAGGGAAGGCATTTCTACAGCTAAATGGGCGTCTTTCAGCTGCCACGGTCCCCAGCACAAGCCAGAACACTCTGGGATCTTAACACCTCTACAGGTCGCGGCTCCCTCCCAAACCACTCAAGGACGCCCAAGTGGAATGAAAAGCTGACCCCTGATAGTATTGTTCCTACTGTCCCAGAGAGGTGACTCCCCCAGGAGAAGCCGAGAGTAAAATGACTGACAGCCACACTTGGGTGCCAAAGTCCAACACCCACCTTCTGTCAGGTGAAATCAATACCACTGGGGGCGGAGGAGCAGCCCCGAGTGAGGAGATGTGGGGGTACTGCCCCATCCCTGCTCATCTCCCTGCGTGGCCAAAGAGAGGTCTGCAGAAGAAATGGAGTTCTGACTACACATGCAGGAAGCAGGCGCTCTGGAGCCTGGGAAACCCACCTTCCAGGGTACGGGCACGGGGGACAAAGCACTCGGACACAGGCTGCTAACAAAACTCAAGACACAGCAAGGGATTTAAGTACCAGGTTAGAAAGCCATGAGCCCTGCTGGGCACACTGTCCTAGGTCACAGTCTCGGTGACTAGGGCTGACCCAGGTAGGAAGTCTGCTTTTCCATTTGTCTCCCTGGGGACAGTTGGGGTTTGATCCCCCTGGGCTGCCTGCCACCACTGGGTTCAGAGGCGGGTGGAAGAACAGGGCGGAGCCCATGGGACCAGGACACCTCCTTCACAACCTACTAGTCCCCTTGAGCCCCTGGAGGGTGCCTGCTCAGTGGTAAGGACGCGTGTCACCTGTGGCACACCACAGAGGTTGGGCTCACAAGCGTCTGCAAAGACCTAACAGTCCCCAAGATGGAGATCATCACCAGAGAGAGGAAGGAAGGAGCAGACAGCCAGGGGTGGGCATTTCCTTTAGTAATTCCAGTGTGCGGGCCATGTCGGCAACGAAAATGTTGCTACAGTTGTTGACCTAAGAGGCTCTGTCCTGAGCCTGGGAACCTGCCCTGCTCATTAACAATTACAGATCAAACACCAGCCATAGGTAAATAGTTCTAACCTTCTACAAGCCAGGAAAGGACCCTGGAGAAGGTTCCCTCATCACTCCTAATGAATCCCAACTCAAACCTTCCTTCTCAGCAACCTGTATAGCCACAGACACAGGGGTCCTCCATGGGCAATAACCCAGACTCCCACACGAACCCCCATGCCTTTCTGCATCTTATTAGCAACTGCAAGAGGCAGGCCAGGAGCCTGGGGTGAGCAAGGCAGCGTCACGGCTGGCGAATGAGCAGCAGACCCGACCAGGCATTTTTACCTCGCCCCATTATATATTATATATTATATGAATATATAAACAAATATGAGATATTTTCATTTGTGTAATATATAATATCTAGTTACATGAATAAATGAATCTTTTTTTTAAAAAAAGGAAATAATGGGGAGAAAGTATCAACAAGTAAAAATTCATCAAAAGGGGCGTTTTGTACCTTACACAACAGAAAAGACATTTTACTTAACACCAAAGCCAAATGATCATCTGATACGAGAGCTTGTTATGAGAAACAAAAACTGGTTGAGAAACACTAGGAAAAGAAACACTGGGGGTGGGGGTGGGGGTGACAGAACAAGGGAGCCACTTGTCTTTTTTAGTCTCCTGTAGGGCCTGCTGGCAGGTCACCACCCAAAGGTATATGCCAAAGTAAATACAAGATGGTCTCTTGAAATGTGAGTTTAAGGTAGGGGTGCGTGCATGCATGCATGCATGTGCATGTGTGGCTGGAGCCCCTGAAAGTCAAGACACAGAAGGTTATGAGGCAGCCGTGGTATATATATTTTATGTGACATACTATGACCCGGCCAGCTGAAACCCATTTTCCCAGGGACTCCACATTGTCACTGGCTGTGCCTGGCACCCCTACCTGGACACCTCTGCAGCAGAACCTGCTCGAGCCAGTGGCTTTATTATCCCTCGACCCTTTGCTGCCTCATGTTTCCCTGGCTGGCCTCAAATACCCTATGTAGCTGAGGATAACCTAGAGCTGCTGGAGAAGGAACCCAGAATCTCCGGCCTTTGGGCAAGCACCCGCCCAGGCGGGCCACAGTCTCAGCTCCCAGCCCTCTCCACTAGTTTCGCTTAAAATCTTGAGACTTCCATCTCACGTTGCAGTTGCTTCTCAACGAACCGAGGGGGTGGGAAGGACCGGGAATGTAATTTTATCAAGGTATAAAACTGCTCTGGTACTACCAACATGGCTTTCATAGGAACACCCTCTCCCAGCCCACGCCCATTTAGAGCTCTCAGTTCTGTTTAAAACAGAACCAAGAATATGGCTCGGGCATATTATGTAATTATTTAAAAACTCTTGCCTTTTCCTGACAGTCTTGCTGACAATGCTTTAATTGTTCCCTTACAATTTCCCTTTCAAAACAAAAAACCAGAAGCACCTGTTGGATCTGTATGTATTCAAATGTGCCCTTTGAGTCCAGGCTCCCAGCGACTTGACAGATTCAAAAGGGGGTTCACGCTTTTACCCTATTCCAGGCACCTGCAACGGGGGCTTCTCCTGCCTGATTGATCTGCATAACTGTGGAACGCATGAGAAGCAAGCAGAGCCAGGGTTTTCCAACATTCTGACTAAATGATCCTTTCCTTCTTGGCCCCAGCCAGGGATCATGGCTCGCTGACAGAACCCGACAGGAGACTTGTAGCCTGTACTGGAAAAAGAAAAGGTTTATCTGGAAATGGTATCCACCCCACTTGGACACCAACTTCAAAAGAGAGATCATGGAGTGGGACTACACACCTGTAATCCGAGGCAGGTTCTGCAAGGGTCCAGCCTGGGCTACTTAGAGAAGGCACCCCACCCCCACCCCGCATGCTCCTATAAACAAATAAATAAAAAGCTCAAAGGGAACTTCTATAATATCTAGGGATTGTTCTCAGAACATTTGGTCTTAGAGATAAATATGAAATGCTCAGGCCCTGCTGACATACCATGGATCAGCTCGCCTCTGAGCCTCCACGTACTTCAGAAAACAGATCAAAATGGAGAGTTTGAGGAAAGCAACAAACCCAACACACTTCCCCTTCCTTGAGCGAGGAGAGAGGAGAGCCCACACGCAGCGCGCACAGGACTTTGGATGCCTTGAACAGGGAGGGACCTTTGTGCCACTCCTTGCCACCCTGTCTCCCCTAAATGCATTCCAAACCAGTGGTTCTCAACCCGTGGGCCACGGCCATCAGAAAGCACGTTTCCAGCAGTCTTAGAGACTGAGATGCAGCTTGGTAGTAAAATTACAGTTAGGAGGTAGCAATGGAAAAAAAAGGGTTGGGGGCCACCACAACATGAGGAGCTGTGCTAAATCAGGGTCGGGGTCGCAGTGCCAGGAAGGTTGGGAACGGCTGCTCTACACCGTCTAGGGCTGTGTGATGCTGACAAGGTGCTCTGAGGAACACGGAGGAGGAGGAAGGATAGATGTACCTTCCACATCACTCACAAGGAGGAGATTCTCTAAGAAACGGAACTGTGGGGGGGGGGGGAGGGCGCGGGCCTGAGGAGCTGTCTCACTGGGCAACATCATGGTACAAGCAGGATTCTGAGCAGCACCTACATAAAAGCTAGGGGTGGCCTGTAATTCCAGGGTGCTGGAGCTGGGGGCCTGGGGGTGGACAGAGCGTAGCTACCAAAGTGATCGGCGCCTCTGGCCCAGCTGGACTGAGTCTGGGTTCACCTCAAAAGCTTGAGTGGAGAAAATATTGAGTATCAAGTGTCAACCTCTGGCCTACAAACACACACACACACACACACACACACACACACACACACAGAGTCCTACTCAAAGTGGTGATTGGCCAACTAACCAGTCTATTTGAAAGAAAACAGAAACTTCCAATGTATCATATTTAAAAGAAAAAAAAAAAAAACACCCTGTCACTTGGGTCTAACAGGTGTAAACAGGAGCAACAGGTTAAAGAAACCCCAGGGAGTGTGGCCAGGTGTCCCAAGCTTCCATCACCAGCTTCTGACTCACGGCCTTTCTGTCCCTCGCCTAAGCAGTGTTTGAGCAAGCGGTGGAGATTTGAGTGTGTCTGCTCACAGGACAAAGGCACACGTGCGCCTGTCTAGGAGAGCAGAGGACAGTCTAGAACAGCAGGAGGAGGGAGTTGGAAAATGACTTACATCATTTTAAAATTAGTGGAAAGATATTTCAGTATCTTTTTTTCTTTATTGTAGTTTGTCTTCAATACTTTGTGTGTGTGTGTGTGTGTGTGTGTGTGTGTGTGTGTTGTGTGAATGCAGAGGAGAGAGAGAGAGAGAGAGAGAGAGAGAGAGAGAGAGAGAGAGAGAGAGAGAATATGTGTTCAGGTATGTGTGTGCACAAGCACATCCTTGCCACATCTCCCACGCAGAACTCAGAGCACAGCTCTCACGGGTCTATTCTCTCCTCCTCCCGTGTACTTGTCTTCACAGGGATCAAACTTAGGCCGAGAAGCTTGGCAGTGCCTTCGCCGCAGGCTCAGCCAGCTCACCAGCCCCGAGGATATTCTGTAAAAGGGACTCGATGTCATTCCAACGCTTTCGATCGAGTGCACAAGAGAAATCGAGGTTGCACCAAAGCTGGGTATGACGGCTCAAACCCTTCACACAGCCACTGCAGAAGGGTGTGCAACAAAATACTAATTCAAGGCCACCCTGGGCTTCAGAGCAAGATCCTGTCCTACAGGAAACACAAATGTGTCCCTGTGAGATGTCACTAGACTGGCCTGACAGTAATTTTCCCTTTTCCTGCTGTATTTTTTTTTAAAAGTATCTTCATGATGGCTATATTCAATTCATATTACCTTTACAGTAAAAAAAAAAAAAAAAAAAAAAAAGTAAGCCACATTATTACCAGCTTGTAAATGTGCAATACTAGCCGTGTAAGAAATAATGTAGACTGTAGCAAAATATGGAGAGATGGTCTATCAGAGTTTGCACTGTTCATGACTATCTACAAACAAAGACCAGGGTGGGAGAGGAGGGAGGACTCCATGAGTGCTCTCCAGAGGGCCGGGGGTGGCAGGGGAGCACGGCGCAGAACAAATGGCAGGTGTTTTTTTTTTTTTTGGCTAACCGTTACAGTACCTCAACGAGTGGCACAGTAAGCCTGGGAGTTTAAAGAGAGAGCCAGGGTTGTGCGTCTAACACATTTTCAGTTCCATTCTGTGAGGCCTGAAGGGCGGAGCCTGCGCTTCCTGGCCCGAGGGTGTGCCCAAGGTCATCACCAGAATGACCTGGGAAGAGCCTAAGAGGGAAGCTATCCACCCACACAGTAAGACTTCCTAGGGGATTCAAATGAAGGGGGCCGAGATGCTTCCAGAAGGCAAGGGACATTCCCAAGGGGTAACAGCCACCCATACTACACACGGCTGGTGACACACTGGCCACATGCTCCCATGGCAGCAATGACTTAACCCAGTCCCATCTGATCTCTGCCCCCACCAAGAGCTGACCTGTGACGTCCCTAGAGGTCCCTGAGGCTGTCAAGTGATTGGAGGCTGGAGGCTACCACGGCTTGTCTACCACAGCTAGCCTGGGATCCCCCCAGCGTGGACTCACGGGACACTAAGCTATCTCCCGTGTCCGACCAGCTCTGCCAGCCACTGAGGGAAATGAACCTCCAGGCCCCAGTTGCTCCAGAGAAAGATGCCAGAGAGAGCAAATGCCCTCCAAGCATCTGGCGGCCTCTCACGCACACACGCTTTCTGAACATCCTGAATGAGCAGATGCATTTTCTGAAGCCGCCTCGGGGAACCAGAAGTCAGCAGACACTTAACAGTCTACATCCTAGGCAGACAGGGACGGAAACGGGCTCCTGAGTCAAACACGCATACCCCGTATGTCACCTGGGCTTCCAGGTGGAGGACAGGAGCTGCCCCAGGGGACTTATGCCCCTTGCTGTCCAACAAGGCCAAGGCCACCAGGCAGCCCCCATGGGCATTAAGGGTGCAACTGCCTTTTGAAGAGCCTGCCCTGCCCACACACAGCATACACCCTGTCCAGTGTGTGGCCATTAAGGAAACCAAGGATTCGGACTTCACATGAAATCCTTTCCGTGTGTTTATATCATCTGATTTGTCTGTCCACCATGCAATGGCCTTATGACTCTGCTCTACTGAGACCCAAGGAGGACGTAAGGAGGAAGAAAGGCTGTCCTTCAGTCCTTCCGCACTGTCTAACATTTAAAGAGGCAGGAGGGCTGGGTGTAGATCCATCCACATGTGTAATGTGGGCTCGCCTGGTATAATCAATCGGGGCCTTGCCTTCCCTCCTATTTCAAGCCGAGTGCAGGGGGCTTGGATGCTGGCATCTGACCTGACGAGCCTCTCAGGCAGCTGACACTCAACCCTGACACCGAGGTAGGTAGGCCGACCGCCCTCACTGTAATTTCAGATCGTCGTCGTGAAACCTGGGGCCTTGGCCCAATCAAAGGCACCTCAGGGTTTGAGTCACAGGTTCTGGTGGGGGCTTAATCCGTCTGTTAGAATCGATACGCTTTCACGGCACAGTGGACTCTAAGAGTGGGCAGGTGTGTTTGGACTCTAACTGCCTTACCGTCCCCTTCCCTCTTCCTCAGGCAGAAAAAAACCAAGTACTTCCCAGAGCTCATCGCTGACACCCTACAATCATGAAAGCAAGATGAGCCCAGGCTCACCCGTGGGCTCGCAATCTACTCTCTCCTGGGAAGACAGAGCGGGCACAAGTGCTGTCAGTATGAGCTGCCCCTGGTGTTAGGACAAGCCACTGGCACCTCACATCTCGTGAGTGGGAGGAGGTGGGGTGTTTACCTGGGAAAAGGCATGAGTGGGTTTTGGAGCGCAGCCTGTTCCACCGGGCACTTGCAATGATGGCTTAGGAAACTAGTCCGATACTGACACCGAAGGCAGAGGCCAGGTGGTTGGGGTGGCCCGCCAGTCAGTCAGAACACTAGTCAGATGCATAACTAGAGGCAGCCACTGGTTAGAACTGAAGCCAGGGACTCCACCATGAGCGTTTTGTGGGAGCCACCCAGGAGTCCAGAGGAAGGGAAATGGAGCCTCCATCTGATACCTTGGGCTCTCCAGATCCCCTGCGCCACTACGCATAAACACAAAACTCATGTTAAAATGTCACCACTGGGAAGCTGAGGTGACTCAGTGAGTAGAGGTGACTGGCACCAAGCTGGCCAGCCTAAACTTGATTTCTGGGACCCATTTGGTGGAAGAAGAGAACGAATGGACTCAAACTGTACGCATACACACACACACACACACACACACACACACACACACACACCAAAAAGTGCTTTCGTTTTAAAATTAAAAAAAAAAAAAAGCAGAATAGGCAATTCTAGGGGAAAATACGGCTTTTTTCAGATTAGCTAGACCTCTGTATGTCCCACATTTTAGAAAGGCCAGTCCTAACGCAGCAGCCCAGCTACTGGCTGGCTGTCCACTCTCTGAAATCTCGGGACATGGATGGATTGTACTTGGGGATCCCCCGGCCCCTCCCCCCCAATTCTGTACTATCTGTACTTATGACCTATCTTTAGATTGGGACTGAGATCTAAACACAAATTCATCAAATTAGATACACTGGTCAAGGGAATTCGGTGCCATTTTGGCAGTACCCGAATTTCTGGCTCAACTTTCCTGATTGGGGATTTTCAAAGTAAGGCTGCTCCACCCACATCCACCCCCAAGACATCCAGGGAAGTGCTGCTGCAGCTGCAGGTATGAGACCACAGGACAAAGCCTGCCTGCATCTCCTGACCCTGTGGTCTGTCTCCTCCAACAGACAGGATAGATGGGAAGAAGGAGGCTTGGCGGGAAGGAGGCGCCCAGGAGATCCACTGTGAGGGAACCCACAGGCACTCCGGGGTATGGCAAAGGACGGCTAACTCCAGTGGCTAGAGGTGCGGCTTAGCTGGAGCCAACCCTGATGGCCAGTGTTCAGTCCCTCGGGAAACTCTGTGTGAAGGTGCACACTTGTAACGTGTGCAACTTGAAGTTTAAGATCATCCTCAACTACTCAGTGATTAAGGCTGTTCCGACTGTTCTGAGATACAGGACCCCTTGTCTCAAAGAGCAAAACACAAAGTTTAAAAGAAAAAAAAAAAAGCCTTCAAGTTTGCCCTGGCTGGTCAGGAACAATTTGCCAGGAAGTGGGGCAGAGAGGGAGGTGGGGGTGGGGGATGGGGGGTGGGGGTGGGGTGGGGCAGGATGGGGTGAGCTGGGCAGGCTGAGTGCTCTCCCCAGGTCAGCTGCTTCTGGAGCAGTTTCTCTAGCAGACAGTAAAGAACTCGATTACATCCAGTTAACTGTGCTCTAAACTGATTATGCATGTGCCGGGCTAATGGATTACATTAGCAAGAGGAAAAATAACGTGCAGTCAATCTCCATTACTACGGGCCACACCAGGGCCCAACCACCTCCGAACCCCACCCCACCCGGATCCAGGCACTGAAGAAACCCAGGGAGAGGGAGCCCCCCTCCCCCAAACCTCCGTGGCCAGAAGTTTATCTCCGTCACATGGAGGGAACACAAGGGCTTGGAACACAAGCTCTGAACTCATAATCTGTGTCATCCAAAGGTGGGTGGGAGAGCTCGCTGCCTCTCAAAAGAGCCTCTCCTGACCCTGGGGGCAGCCATTCTGAAACACCAAGACTGGTCACCCCAGGGATCCACCAGCCAAATAGAGGCTGTGCCCAACTGGCCAGCCTCTGCCTCAGCATTTAGGGCTCTTCTACTTGTGTCATAGGCTTTGAACAAGTGCACGATCACACTGAGCAAACAAACAAACAAAACGGACAGAACAAATAAGATGAATAAGGCCGTTATATAAGTGACCAGCGCAGATAGGGAAGAAAATGTTTCCTTCACTCCTGTCCCGAGAAAAAGCCTCCTTCTGACTTTCTGGGGGAGTGGGGGTAAGGAGTTCTCAGTAAACCCCCTGTCTCCGGACCCTTCAGAAGCAAAGCCGAGCGCTTGGCTTTAGTCAAGCCCTGGACCACATGTAAGATGTGGCATGCGGACTTAGTGGGTGCTGTGTGTATTTTAGAATCTAAGGGGCGATCCATTTCCTGAGCTAGAAGAGGCCAGCTTCAGTCCACGTCTATGCAACCCTTCGTCAAGGTGACATGACCTTCGGTGGCCAGGAGGAGTCCCTTGTGCAAACTTAACTGCCGGGTCCTTCAGAACTGCTGGTTCCCTCTGGTTTTTCCACTTGGTTGTCCTGGCCATGTCAGCACTACCCTATGGCCAGTCACACCTGCAACTGAACCTGACTGCCAAGAGCGTTCTTTCTAGCATGGCACAAAAAAAATCAAGCCGGTCCAGTGAGGAATTTGTATGCACAGATTAGAGGATCTGGCTTACACTCAATCCTGGTCCACTATCCCGGGTGTCAGCAGTCACTTCTAGAACACTTTATCTATCCCTACTGCCTTTCTCTAAAATTGTTCCTTATACACAGTATTCCTTGAGGATGCTCAAAGGCAAGACAAATCGTAACCATCAACCCAGCGGACACCAGTGAGAGCCACGGAGTCTCCCCCATGGGGGGGGGGGTGTCTCTGCCGACAATCACGGGAGGGACACGGGGGACTCTGCCAGCTCAGAGTCCAGGGCCCGCAGGAACTGGCCACCGGCTAGGCCCGAGGTGAGAAGCCGCTGAGGGAGAAAAGAAGGGGCTGAGGGTGAAACTGGAGAAGATGGAGAGGAATGAGGGAGTGGAGGGTGTGTGGCCGAGGCCGGGGAGATTTATGGCGATTCGTACCTGATTGTTCATACTAAAGCCATTATGGGATGATTAGAGGGAAAGGTGAGGTTTTAAGTCCAGCGAAAATCAATAGGGACGTCTGGAGCGATCCTGCCGCGCACGGAAAAGGACTATTTACAGTATCTGCGGCCCCTCCTCCTTCTCAATGGTCTACACTGTTCAGCGAGGGGGGGGAGGGGAGGGAAGGGGAGGGGAAAAAGGATGAAAGAGGCTAAAAGGAGAGGAAGCAGAGAACATGGATGCCAAATACAGAAACTTGGGGCAAGAACCAACAAGGAGTTCCTTCCTTCCTTTCCCGTGAGCTTTTCCTCCATAGCACTTACTGCCTTCCACCAGGAAATCTATCCAGGGGTCTGCAACTCATCTTTTTTTTTTTTCTTTTCAAGACAGGGTTTTTCTGTGTAGCCCTGGCTGTCCTGGAACTCACTCTGTAGACCAGGCTGGCCTCGAACTCAGAAATCCGCCTGCCTCTGCCTCCCAGAGTGCTGGGATTATAGGCGTGCACCACCACTGCCTGGCTGTCTGCAACTCATCTTGTCCCTAAAGAATGGAGACACTGTTAAGGGCAGGCACGTGGGTGTGACTACATTCATGAGTGTTTCTCTGTAGAAACATGTGTGCATGCATTTAGGTGAGTGTGCATATACACATATACGTATGTATAAATACGTGCGTGTATATGTGTCTGTGTCTGTGTGTGTGTGTGTGTGTGTGTGTGTGTGTGTTCGCGCCCGCACTTATGTTTATGTACACCGATATACACATACTTCCAGGACAATGAGTGGCCAGTATACAGGAGGTGTGTGGTGGATAAAGAGAATGGTTGTAAGAGTGATGCACTCTGGGAGCACAGAGGAGGGAAGAAATAAGAGATTAAGGGTAGAAAGGGAGGCGGGTCCGCGGCAGCTGAGGGAGACAGCAGACTACGGCAGAGACCAGCACGAAAGAGAGTGACACAGGGCTGGGCTGCTAGAAATTAACCTGCCCCCCCACCCCCACCCCCGAAATGAAGACGCCCCAAACCTTCAGCCACCAGAGGAAGCCACCGACACCTCTCAGGCTTCACCGGGCATTGGATGCAAAGCCTTTAGAGTTAGTGTGCCCTGCTTCCCAAGCCTCCCCACACCCCCACCCCCTTCCAGGCGCCCAATGCTCCCTGGATCTCAAGAGGTCCGCCTTACCTTATACAGCTTCAGGCTGGCCTCGTGCCTGGAGTTGACCGTGTGCAGCCGCAGCTTCTCCAGGCTGTTGGTGTAGTAGTCGCAGGCGTTGCACTTGAGGTGCACGGGGTTGCCGATGGCCACGCACTTGAGTCTCCACTCGTTGGCCTTGCCGCCCTCCTTGATGTGGGCCACCAGCTGGTACTTCTGCACGTGCTTGTCCGTCTTGCAGTGCAGCTGGAAGTTGGCCTTGAGCTGCGTGTTGTAGCGGCAGAGCTTGCACTGGTAGGAGTCGCCCATCACCGCCTTCCACTCGTCCTCCGAGAGGCTGCGCTCCACATTCATGTGCAGCCCCAGCATGTCCAGGTTGTCCGTCGTGAACTTGTTGCAGACCGCGCACTGGAAGAGCTTCAGCGACGGGTCGTTGGTCTGGATGAAGCTCTCGCCCAGGTTCATGAGCTCCTCCGACACCAGCTGCCCGCCCCCGAGCCGCATGTCTAGGGGGATCTCACCGCCCACTGTGGGAAAGGCAGAGGAAGACGGTCAGAAGTCGGCCTCGCAGCCATGGTGCAGAGAACAAACCCCGCAAGGTGCTAGTGGCTGGGAAAACAAAATCCTCTTGCTGGGTTCGGATAGCCTGTGGTTTGCAGAAGGCCCTGTGCCTTCTATATTCTGAAAAAAGAACATCTAGGTGAATTTGTGGACTGTGGCGCCCCCTGAGTGATTTCAAACCGCCCCCCTCTCTCGGGACCCAAGCAAAGTGCTAATTCTGCATCAACCTTTGTATGCAGCAAGATCCGGAAGTCCAGACCCTACCCTACCAGCCCCCTGCCGCTAGAATCGGAAGTGAGCAGAGTGGTCCATAATACCAGGCCTCAAGCGGGAATCGAAAGTGGGCCCAGTATTCACCTACAGCATCACCAAGGAGCAAAACTTCCTGCCATGGTAGAAGTGGCAGGGGTGGGGGATACCTTGCTGTCCACACAGTGAGAAACTGAGTTTTTCACTGCCATTAAAATAAATGTAGATGGCCACACTGCTGCACAGCTAACTGAGCTGAACTGCACGGATTTCAGGACTGAGCCCTCCCAGGCCCCTCCTGTCTATCAGAGCTACCTAAGCCACCTCTCACCCTTTCTAGCATGATCTTCCTTTCCCAAGCCCCCGTACCGCATGGAACACCGGATCATGGCCAGCCAAACACAAGACCGCATCGTAGCTGCGTCGCCCCCCCCAGAGTGGGGGCCACTCCAAGGCCGCAGTCCAGCCTGTTCTGAACAGCCCCGTCATCTGAGAGCCTGCCCAGTGTACACACGAGCAGACCGTTTATGCCACAGACAAGGGTCAAAAGCACCAAAGTGATACACGCTCAGGAGGTGAATCCAGACAGGCAGCTACAGTCAAGGGGTCAGCTCGCACTAAGAAAGGTCTGATGAAAGACCACCATCCCCTCCCCTGCACCCCAACCCTCTGTCAGTCCATCATGCCCTGCAGAATCCCAGGGGAAGGCGCTCACCTGAACTAACACGGAGAACTAACACGGCAAGCTCTTACATATACTACGAGAAAGCCTTGGGTGGACTCCCCTCCGTCACCTAGATGTGCACAGTCCTCAGAAGGCTGAGTGTCACCTTCCAGCCCCTACCTCTCCTCAGAACACACGCACTCGAGCTACAACGAGGTCTGCCCCACCCCACCCCCCTCCACCTGATATTTAAACTTGACCTTTTTATATGTGGCTTGACTGAGCTTTTTTTTTTTTTTAAATAACTGATTAGAATCCAAGTTAGTGGCTCAAAGAAAAAATGATGAAGATGACAGGGGAGATGGGGGTTGGGGGGCGGGGAGTACAAAAAAAGAAGAGTTCGGTGTGGACTCCACTAAGCTACATTCGAAGTCTTCAGACAATGTAAGAAGACAGAGAAATCTTTCCACGCGTGCATTCCAGAAGGTTCTGGAGGCTTTCCACCTCCGGGTTCTCTTACCGTGCCCCCTAGTGAGAGGAGACATAATTATGACTTTCTTTTTAGGGCAAGAGCGAAAAATAAGAATAAGAAAAAGAAAAGAGAAGAGGGAAAAAAAGGAAAGAAAGAAAATCCAGTTCCATTCTTAATAGGGACAAACCCAGGAAACATCCACAAAACATATTGAGTGCTCGGCCAAAGCAAAAACCGCCCAGAGGGGTGAGACAAGGAGCAGACGTGTGTTGTTTCTGATGTGAACCACCTGAAGCACCAAATCTCCCCCCAACTCTTCACACACAGCCTCAGCGCATCGATACAATTCCGCTGTACAGAAGAGAATCCGCTGTTGCTTGCTGGCTGTCTGGATGGACATTAGAAGCCCTCAGAAGGAGCACAGAGTTAAGCCCCTGTTCCCGTTCCAGGTTCACAGGCCCAGCAGAGTCAGGATGACAAAGAGCACAGCGGAACTCCTGCCAAGACTCCACCTTGGAGAGACGCCAAGGCGTTAGAATCCTGCGAGTCCACACGGTTAATTCAACTCCAGCGAATTAGATGACCCTCGCTTGATCCGCAGGCATCTGGGAGCCTGTCTGAGTGAGTCGGAGGCAGGCCCTTCCTCTGCAGCCGTATGTGGGCCTTGGGGAAAGACCACGTACCCGTGACAGAGACTCCGCTAACTTGGACTTCACGGCCTGGCACGGGGAGCCCACTCAGAAGCACAGCCTCAAGAGAATGGATGAAATAACATATCCGAAAAGCAAAGGAGGGAAGCGGCAGCCTCCTGACCCCCAAGCAAGTGCTCCACAGACGCCTGGAGACTTGGGAAACTGGAAAAGGCCCCGGTGGCCCGCTCCTTGATTCTGTGCTAGACTTGAGAGTCTATAGGAATACTAGGGAGGCTGTAAGTCTTAAGATCCTGTCTACGAATGGTGGCAAATTCATTCAAGCCAGACTAGACCAAGGGGTGTAATCATCCCCTCCTCTATGTCCTCAAGAATTAGAAACAGCTCCAAAACGAGTATCTGATCACTAAAGAGAAGATTCAGCCAAAGAAAGCGTGGGAATGGTAACCTGGTGGGCGAGAGTGCACTGTATAGAAGCCCCTTCTGCCCGGCTGCAGAAGCTAATCATATTGAATACCTTAGAGCCACCTCGCCCACGGCCTGATCCCAGCGCCGCCCGCGGCAGGTGCCACTGAACCTTTTCTACTTGCCTACGTTCTTTCTCCTGCTGAGGCCACACGACTTCCTTTGTAAACCCTCTGGACACATTCTCCTGCCCTCATACCCAGTCAGCCTAGCAACACAAAATAACTGTGACTCTCCTCACCCGGACAGACCTCTCGGCCACCGAGAGGACAGGACGCCGCTGATGACCTACCTCATCCAACCATAGTGTTCAGAACTTAGGACCCCTTCCTGACCGAGCTGGCCTAAGTCCCTGGAAGGGACAGCTCTACTCTTAAGATGTGAAGTGGGTCTTCTTTGTGGGTCTGAATACAAGGACTGTCCTGCTTTGTTTTTACTTGGCAACGCCAAGAACTGTGGTGAGCCCCTGGGAGTGCAGACGCTGGGGAGAAAAGGAACAAAACCACAAGGTATGTTTCCAACTGAGGAGTTCAAGGAGAAGCCACTCACTTTCAAGGGAAGTAGAAAGACCTTGATTTGTCAGGATGAGCTCATCCTGTTTCTACGCCTCTATGGTATGAGAGCTATACCCAGTTCATTCTGAAGATCTGTCTACCAGAACTTTATTGTCTCTAAGATGGGAAACTAACTGTTAGTGGTGGGAGGAGACTAATTCCTGTTGGGGAGTGGGAGAGGGAGAAGAAGAGGAGGGGGGGAGGTCTTCAGGGCACTAGGAAACACCACCCACCCTTCCCAGGGTGCATAGTTCACTCTGGGGACAAAACACAACAATAGATTTTGTGCCTTCATGGTTAACCGGTCCAGTCGGTGAAGCGTCTTCAGATCATTTGGTCATAAAAGATCAACAGGTTTAAAGATTGCTTCCAGTTTAGTAAAGAAACCGAGGGGGGAGGGGGAATTATTGGGGAACAGATGGGGGGGAGAGGAACTATGGGAACTATGGTGGGTGGGAACTGGGAAAGGGGAAAGCCTTTGGAATGTAAACATAGAATATAGAAAATAAAATTAAAAAAAAAAAAAAAAAAAAAAAAAAAGATCAACAGGTTAATGTTTCAAAATAGAAAACAAGGTTCAAATATCCTGAATTCAAAGAGAAGCAGAGGGCAGGAAGAACGAGTTGGATGCTGGGAAACACAGCTCACCTGCAACAGTTAGGCCTGCAACACGACACAGAGAGAGACCCGCATACTGGTGAAATCTCATCTCCTGGTACTTAACCCACGCCCAAATCAATTTGTGCTCACTTTGCTGCTAAGAACCCCCGTGTCAATCATAGGATACTACTTAACTGAAGTTCTCTCTCCAGATCCCAGAAGGCCTAGACAGTAGATTCAGGGGAATGGAAGTTAGGTCGGGCCCCACATAAGGAGGTCAAAAGGGACCTGACCATCACACTAACCTTCAAAAAGTCAGAATTTGTATTTTCCTACTTAAAACATTGGTCATGACCTACAGCCCCCGGCCCTCAGCACCCAAATCCCACACACTCTTAGCTCTAATGTATGTGTCTGGCTAATCAGGAAGACTTAGCACTATGGTTTGATGAAAAAAAAAAATGTCCCCCAAGGCCTATGGGTTAAAGACTTGGTCTCCAGCTTGTGGCACTATGGGTAAGTGATGAACCAGAGGTGGGACCCAGTTGTAAATCTGCCAGTCATATGGGAACCTGGCCCCTTCCTCTCCTATTCAGTTTCTCCACCTCTCTGTCTCTGTCTGTCTGTCTGTCTCTGTCTCTGTCTCTGTCTCTGTCTCTGTCTCTGTCTCTGTCTCTGTCTCTCTCTCAAGTGCTCCCACCATGATACAAGACCTTGCCAGGAAGCCCAGAGCAATAGGGCCAACTGACCACAGACCGAAGCCCCCCAAAACTGTGAGCCGAAACTATTTCTCTTGCATACCCATCACCTCAAGCATTTGTCAGTGACAGAAAGCTGACCTCTGAAGGCCTAGATGCAGCCCACCCAACATCTCTGGAAGATACTGTTTCTCCTGGCAACAAAGACCCCCCCCCACTACCCAATATCTAACTGCTATGGAAACTTGGGCTTTCTTTGATGGACAACTTTACAATTTATTCCATTTTTCATTTATCACACTACTCACCAGAGTGTCCCCAGGGCAATTTAATTCCTAATTAATTCCCAACTACACTAATCAACAACTCAGCTGAAGTAAGAAAGAGGAAGAATGGATCTCTTTCATCCAGAACCTTGAAAATACACAAGAGAACTTGGGGAATCTCCCAGGGTGGCTCCCAGCTCCAGCCTTTGGGTCTTCCAATAGGGTTTGTTCCAGCTTCCAATTGCTTGTATTGAAACGATGATTGTCCTTGTTTGAATTTTTGAGGATGGTCCCAGCTACAGTTTCCCGTACGTTTCCATAAATATTTAATGGAACCCAAGAGTTGTGAGTGATTATGGCAATTTTTCAAGTTGAGGAAGAGGAGAGAGAAAGGCTGGGAACAGAAAAGGGGAGGGGGACCATAACCCCCCCCCCCTGCACCCTCCCCCGCCCCCACCCCCACCCCCCAAAAAACCTAGAAGCAACACTCAAGTTTTAATCCCGGCCCTACGTAGCCAGAGTACACAATGCAGCCCTATCCAATGCATAAAAATCTTCCATATGTACACATGGGGTATGAGGAGAAATCCTGGCGGGGAGAACAGACTGTGAAACATTTTCATTAAAAAAAAAATTGAAATTAAAAAAAAAAATCAAAACCAATTCACACACTGGCCTGCCCCAACCGAGTCTACCGCGCTTCCACCCCTGGGAAACCCCTATGGTTAAAACACACAAGCCGGAAGGGAAGGGGGGTTAGCCTCACCTAGAGCAGGCGTCATGGCGGCCATGGGCCCTGTAGGATCCAGCTGGAATCCACTCATCATGAACTGGGCATCCGAAGCGGTATTGTCCATCTTCAGGTTGGGCAGGTTCATGTTCTGGGCCAGGTAGTACTGGTAGAGCTCGGCCTCGGCAGGCGAGGGGAGGCTGCCGAGGCCCAGGTGGCGGTTGTGCTGGATCTGTGTCATGTTCTGTTGAAGCAGCATCATGTTGTGCATGTGTTTCTCACTGGTCATGTGGATGCGGAGGTTCCTGGCCACGTTGGTCTCGTAATCGCACACCTCACACCGCCACGTGGGTTTGGTTTTTGGTTTGGTGGGGGAGGGGGCGCCGCAGGAGCTACCGATGTTGGCTGCGGCCGCCGCTGCAGCCGCTGCAGCGGCCGCGGCCCCGGCGCTGTGGCTGAAGACCTGCTCGCCCCCTCCGTTCTGCAGGTTCTGCATGTTGTTGAGATGTTTGTCAGACTGCATATGAATACTGAGGTTGCCTTTGGTAGTTGTGGAGTAGTTACACACCTCACAGCGGAAAGGCTTGTAACCACACGTGTAGCTCTCGCCTCGTGCCAACCGCGGGTGGGGCTGCCCGCTTTTGCAGTAGACACAGGAGCCCCCGGGCTCCGGGTGCTTCTCCTTCATGTGGGCCTCCAGCGTCTGCTGGTACTTATAGTGCCAGTTGCACTTGGGGCACTTGAGCGTCTTACACGAGTTACGAGAATGCATCATGGTCATGTGGCCGCCCAGCGAGCGTGAGGAGCCCAGGACCGTGTCACATTTGGGGCACTCCACACTGCTACCTGAGGGGCACTCCCCGACCCCAAGCTCGCAGAGGGAGCCAGCGTGCTGGTGATGAGGGACGAAGCCCCCATCGTCGCCCTCTGTGCTTTCATTTGGTTCTGGTGCTGTGGCACTGTCTTTATTGGCACTTTCGTCAGCGAAGTCCAGCCTCCTGCCCTCTGCCACGTTGGCCCTGACGCCCTCACTGTTAAAGCTTAAACGACTCCTCCGGTTCGCACCATCAAAGACAACAAAGTTAGAAGCAGAGTTAGAAGTAGTAGAAGCTGTGCCCCTCGACAGGGTCTGGAGCACGTTAGGCATTAAGGGGGAGTTAGAAATGCTTTGGTTTGAGAGAGCAAGGTCCTTTTTGCTGCTACTACCTGCCGGGGCCCCAGACTCCTCGGGGGGCCTGTCCTCCAGTTCCACCTCCAGCTCATTTGGAAAGAGTCCTTTACAGCCCTCCTCTTCCTCTTCCTCTTCTTCCTCCTCCTCTTCCTCCTCCTCCTCCGCCTCTTCCTCCTCCTCTTCCTCCTCTTCTGCCTCCTCTTCCTCGGCAGGCTCTACTTTCTCGGAGAAGCAATCCTGATCCCCCACTTCCTGCTTCTCTCCTTCGGCTACCCCAGAGTCCTTGCCCTCTGAGGATTTGGTAGGACTAGAAGCCAGAGGCCCCAGGGGGACTGAGGTAATGGGGGTCTTCAGGACCGAGCTGGTGAGGCCGCCAAGGTTCAAGAGGGTACTGGGGGTCAAGAGACCAGCCTGGGGCTGCTCAGGGCCAGCAGCAGCGACGGCTGGGAGGGCCTCCTCCCCCTCCATGCGAATGCCACTAAATTTACCATAAAAACTGTGTCCGGGGCCTATGAGGTTAGCTGTGGAAACTAAAGGGTGTTGAAAGTTTTTGTTTTTTGGTTCCAGAAAACTTACAAGGGGTTCCTTGTCTTTGCCGATCCCTTGGATGATAGCGGAGATGTTCTTATTGCTAAGAAGTTTCCGCTCCTCTTCGCTGAGGGTCATTCGATGGTCGTGCACCGCGTGGGTCACAAACGAACGGACATACCCAAAGGAGAGTTTGCACAAGAAACACATCAGAATGGGCTTCCTCTTGCCGTAGAGCACAAAGCCATCGAATTTGGACAGGTCCACATTGTTGGGGACATCTTTGGATACGCAGGAGCTTTTGGCAGAACCATCACTGTTCAGGTAATCCTTGTTGCTTTTGTGTCGCACGTCAAACACGCGGAAGCTGTGCAGGACAGGGCTGAGCCCCGCCAGGGCTGAGGTATTCGGGAAGGCCTGGTCTGAGCCCTCAAACCACTTCCCGAAGGATGAGGCTATGTGGAAAGTGTTGATGATCTGCGGGTACACGGGTGCAGCACACGAAGGGTCCCCTTGTTTCCCCCCCACCCCGGGGAGAGAGTTCAGGAAGAGCGAGGGGACGGCCCCGCTGCCACTGCCACTGCTGCTGCCACACGCGACCCCGCTCTGGGCCAGCTGGCTCAGGCTCTCAACAATGTATGCGGAGCCATCTGGCTGGTAGAGGATTTCCCCGGCCAGGTTCTCCACATCGCTCTCCTCCTCACCCTCCTCGCTGGTGTCGCTGGCGCTCTCCTCTCGCAGGGCCGGCGGGGGATGTGTGCCAGGGCAGTGGTGCTCCATGTACGTCTGGAGGCTGGAAAAGGAGGCTGAGCACTCGTTGCAGCTGACCTCCTTGCTGGCGGGCTCGGCTGGCGGCCCAGCGGAGGTGCTGCTGTCCGCCAGGCGCTCATTGAAGGGGGCCCTCAGGCTGTCCAGGGGCCCATGGCTCTCGCCTGTGGGCTGCTCCATGCTACTGGGTTTGTCGGGGAGGTGGGTGCTGTTGAGTTCAGTCCATTGCCGGTGCTGAGGGATCCCGCACCCATTGTCCTTCCCCGAGACGACGGGCGAGTCACAGCCTTCCATGGTAAGGCCTGCGTGAAGCTTTCATTGCACCCAGTACGGATCGGACCTGAAGGGCGGAGGCAAGGGGGGGAGGAGGGAGAGAGGGGAAAGAGAGAGAGAAAGGAAAGAGGTTAGGAGGGCCGAGGCTAAAGTCCCCGCATGGGGTGCTCTAAAAAGCTTCCGTCCACACCCACAACAACAAAGCTTGCAGGGCAGACTGGGGACATGGCCCTGCACAGTGCGGTACAGAGAGGGCAAGAAGCACCATGGACGACACAGCCGGGTCCATGTGGTGAGGGGGAGATGGGCAAGTGATCAGGGGCACGCCCCTTAGACTTCACACTGACAGCCTCCAGTTGGATCCATTGGAATTGTCAATCTATGCCATGGGGGGGGGGGGGGGCTTCGAGACAGGCTAGGCGGGAAGCCACAGTGGAAGAGGCTTATCATCTTTCCAGTACCCAGTGAGGTCACAGAAAGGGCCCTCCTGCATACAGATAACCTACATGAAGTCATCTGTAGCTGATTGATCGCACGCAGGGGTGGGGGTGTGGGGAGGGGGGGCTGAGGGGCGGGAGACACCAAGGAGGATGAGAGGAAGAAGCTACGGCCACCTTCAGAAAGAGACTGGCAAACTGAGACGTGTCCAGTGATAGAGAGAAATCAGAGGTGCTTTTCAATGCCTGGGTATCAGGTTAAGTTCAAAGGTCTTCAGGGTTCAGAGGGTAAAGGTAAAAGCTTAGGTACACCCTGAAAAGGGCCCAAGGGGGGGGGGAGGCGACAATGGCCACATCCCTCCCCATCGTGTCTCCAAAACATCAGAAGTCACATTTCCCAAGCACTAACCCTTACAAGGCAAATCAACAGAGGCAGGTGCCACAGCTCTGACCAACGAACTGAAGAGAAGACACCCCAAAATTCCCATCTCCTTCATCCCAAACCAGAAAAGTGTCCTTGTCTGGGGCCCAGCAGACTTAACAGTGAAAACTAGGAAGGCACCAAGGATGAGACTGGCCAGACTTTCAATGGGTCAATGCCTCCTTGGGGAGCAATGCCTCAGCCCATCTGCAGGGAGCCTGCTCGCCATGCGCCACGCATGGGGTGGTTTTCCCTTAGCAAAGGCAGAGACAGCAGCTGGGCTCAGCAAAGCTCGCTTCCACAGCTGCCTCTTAGTTATTAGTTGCTACCCTAGCAGCTGTCCTTCGGCCCTGGGGCTTTTCCGTTTCCGACTCCAGAGTGCTACTGAGCTGAACTTGCCCTCTGAGAGAGCTCACGTCCCTGGGGGAAGGTAGCAACAGATCACGGGCTGCCTGGCTCCCGCGCCATCACGGCAGGGGCGGTCATCGCCTTGCCGCCGGCCTCCTACAGGTGGCTCAGCACCTCACAGGGCACAGCCTTTTACCCACAGACCCGGGGCCATCTGTCCCCTGCTCTGCCATCTAGCTCATTCATGAGCAGCAGACAAAGCTTTTGGCTAGGTTTCATCTCCCTCCATCGCCTGCCAACCTTGTCTTCCCCTTTCTGTGTTTCTCCAGGCTTGACTGCACAGTGAGCCAACAGCTCCCCCTCGGGAAAAGAAGGAGAAGGCAGGCTTGCAGAAGCCACGGAAGAAATCACTTTTCCGAAAAGGATGTGCCATGATTGGTTTAAGACGCGTGCGCACTTGTCCAATCAACTGATATCCTTGGTCTCGGTGGTGGTAAAGTTCTGCGTGCCTTAGAGAAGACCTGTTTGCCTGAAACAAAACCTCTGCACTAAACTACACCCCCCCCCCCGCCCCGCGCCCCGTGGCAAACAGGACTTCCCATAAGGCTTAGCTGGCATCTAGGTGAGAATCCGGGGAGGCTCTTCTTAAGGATGCCCCTGATTGGCTAGATGACACCTGATTGACAGTTCAAGCCCAAAAGGATGGCAGGTCTGAAGGGGCGGGAGGGTTAACAGCCCGATTGTAAAATCAATGTCATAAATGCTTGGTAAGTTACAGGAACATGCGGGAAGGAGAGGCCACGATTGATAAAGGAGAACGGCTTTGATGCTGCACCAGGGACTTGTTTATTGACAGCAAAGCCAATCTCCTCTCCAGCCTGGGCTGGGCCAGAGAAACCTGCTAGCATTTACCAATTAATTGGTGGGCTTTGCTTGCTGGGCTCTCTTCTCCCCATCCATGAACTGGCCAGCTAAGGGGCTGGGACCTTAAAAACAGAATACAACAAGGAAGGAATGGAGGGAGGGAGGGAGGGAGGGAGGGAGGGAGGGAGGGAGGGAGGAAGGAAGGAAGGAAGGAAGGAAGGAAGGAAGGAAGGAAGGAAAAAAGAAAATCTCCCTTAATTTGTTCCCTACTCCCAAGCAGGTGACTAACTCTGGAAGATGGAACTAGGGGCACTGGGCCTGGGGAGTCGATCCCAGGAAGGTGATAGTTGATAAGAAACAGGTGAGAAAGAACCCAGTTCCCAGGCCCGGGCTGCCTGCCTGCTTTAGAGCTTCTTCTCCTCCACACTGACCACTGACTGCAAGTGAAACTTTTTTGAGGAGCAGCGTCAATAGCGACGTCCTGAAAACCGCAGGTTCGAACCCCACCCCAGGCAGAACTGCCAGGTCCACATCATCCCTGGGAACCTGAGTTAAAGTTTGAGCTGCTGTCTCACTGCACCGTCACCAGCCGACCAGCCTGTCTGTGCCTGGTTTCCACGCTGCCGAGTAGGCAGGGGCAGGAAGGCTGCAGTGCATTCTCTGCCTCGGTCCCTAGCAGATTCAGGGAAGAAGGGATAGAGAGGGGGAGGGGGGAGGGTGGGCTGACGTGAAGCAATCTCTTCATCCTGCCCAGTCTGGCAGCTCATGGGCCTCGGGGCATCCACTACTCTCCCACCCAGCTCGCTCGCTCTGTTTATCAGCCAGTCAATAAGAAAAAGGTAGTTCTTACTTAAGGAGGCAGAAGTCAACTCGGCAGGTCGATCAGCACTCTGTCTGTAAACATGGTTTCCCGTAAAATCAATGCTCTTCAGTTACAGAGGGCGGCCTGGGAACCAAGTGGGTCCCCACACTTTCACGGGAAGCCCTGCCACTCAGCATTCACAGACCTCTCCTCAGCCCCCTAGCCCACCCCCTCGAGCCCTGACCCCATCCCACAGACGCTCCGGTCTGGCTCACCCGGAACTCTCAACCCTTCCCGCAGGCCAGTTCTTCTTTCCCTGGCCACTCCCGCAGGTTCCCTTTAAAAGGCCTCAGTACAACACTCCAAGGCTATTTGCTTAGGAATTCAGTTCAGATTTTATAAGGCGCATCTTTCCAATGACAAAATTCGAGGGTAGACACGGAAGTGATCCAGCAAGTGTTTGCGCGCGCGCGCACACACACACACACACACACACACACACACACACAGTTGTTCGATCCTTTGCTCTGCTTAGCATTGAAACCTGCCATTTGAGAAGTACTCAGTGCACAGGAATTCCAACACCTTAAGAATCCCCCAATACAAAGAGGTGTGTGTGTGTGTGTTTATATGTGTGCGTGAGTGTGTGAATATCACAGTTCCCTGTTTTAAAGCCCATTGCAGTTTTGGGACTATCAATCTCTTTAAAAGATTGCTTTAGAAGGGTAAAATGCTACCAGGTCCACCACACTCGTCTTGGCAACTGTCCCTCTTTCAACTTGTTTGCTAAGGAAAGTTCCGTCTTATTCCATGAAGGAAGCTGAGGGAGGAGGGAGAGATGAATGAAACGCCTCTGTCTGGGAGGCTGGGTAGGGGGTGTGTGGCTCTGAGGAAGGGGAGGGGGCTCCCGCTGCTGCTTCAGCTCCCAGCGAATTAAACGTGAACAGTCACACTGTGTAATTTTAAATTGTTAATTAGCACAGGGTTAATTAGGCGGTCCTTTCACAAGGGGCTGTTTGGCAGAAAACCAAGAAGGGAAACAAAGGGGGAAAGCCAGGAAAACAAAGAGAATAGAGACAGCAAGAGAAACTGTTGCCTCTGCGGATAACCTGCAGGGCATCGCCAGAGAAGCCAGCCAGCAGGCAAAGACGCCTGGTCCTCTGGGGACTCCTCGCCCTGCCCCAGGGAGAAACTCAGGGATCGCCCTTCTCCTGGGACCCAGGCAGTGCACACAGCACACGCTGCCAACATGTTTTGACTCAGCAATTTCTTCATTCTAGGAATGTATTCTAAGGAAAGAACCCAGGAGATGTGTGGACATAGGAAATTGTTCATAATAAGATTTATGACAGGGAAAAAAAAAAGAGGGGGAGATGGAAATAATCGGGCAAAAACAGAGACTAAATAAATTATAGCTCATGGAATTCAACATGTTATAAGGCTGAAGACGCTAAAGAAACCATCTGCAAGGGCTGGAAGCTGATCGGCAGCAAACTGAGTGAAGTGTGTGTTGCTAAACATAAAGCCGTCCTCGTAGATCTCTATTAAACATTTTAGGACGGTAAATTGGAGAAGGTGGGGGTCATGGGTGACTTGACTTCCTCCCTTGTGCCTTTGCTTTTCCCCCAAAGCTTTTTTAAAGCCTTTATAATGGGAACGGTCACTTAAGGAGTTAGGCATGGAAGAAATCAATACCAACAAGCTTAATCATAACCGCTCTAGGGTGGGTGCTAGTCTTATACCCATTTCAGAGGTGTAAAACTGAGGTAGCCTAAATGACAAAGCCAGATAGTTGCTGTAGGATCTGTGTCCTTAGCCAGTCTGTGGATATTATTCCTCTGATGTCTGTTGTCAAAAAGACAACAGCAAAGCATGCTGACAGCCAATATTTGCTTTAGATCTTCATGTACCCAGAGACTCAAGATCGGGGACTGCTCATTCCTACCAGTCCAAACAGGAGGACTCAAAGTGGCCCTCTCTGTTTATTTGCACAGCATCAGAAAGCTAAAAGAGACCACGTGAGCAGGGAAACCACAGAAAGCCACGGAAGGACGGCAGGTCCAATGTCCTGGTTTCTTTCCAAGAAGGAAGGGGCAAAGCAGGACCGAAGAGATGGCCCGACGGTTAAGAAAGCTCACAGCTCCTGTAAGGACCTAAGTCCCAAGCTGGGCTCACAATACCCTCGACGGCCGGCTCATGACTGCCTTTGAGTCCAGCTGCTAGGGTTCTGGCACATCTGGCTTCCTTGGGCACCTGTACTCGTGGACATGTGAGAAGAGAAGAGAAGAGAAGAGAAGAGAAGAGAAGAGAAGAGAAGAGAAGAGAAGAGAAGAGAAGAGAAGAGAAGAGAAGAGAAGAGAAGAGAAGAGAAGAGAAGAGAAGAGAAGAGAAGAGAAGAGAAGAGAAGAGAAGAGAAGAGAAGAGAAGAGAAGAGAAGAGAAGAGAAGAGAAGAGAAGAGAAGAGAAGAGAAGAGAAGAGAAGAGAAGAGAAGAGAAGAGAAGAGAAGAGAAGAGAAGAGAAGAGAAGAGAAGAGAAGAGAAGAGAAGAGAAGAGAAGAGAAGAGAAGAGAAGAGAAGAGAAGAGAAGAGAAGAGAAGAGAAGAGAAGAGAAGAGAAGAGAAGAGAAGAGAAGAGAAGAGAAGAGAAGAGAAGAGAAGCAGAAATTAAAAATAAAATAGGAGTGCAAGGTCCAGATGGCTCAGTGGCTACAAGCCCTTGCTCTTCACTCCCCAGAGTCCCCCAATGGTACTCTGGGGACAAAACCAACTCTGAAAAGTTTTCCTCTGACCACACACAGTGTGCGCACCACACAGTGCCGATCCACGGTCACACGCATGCTTGCACGCACTTCATAAACGAGCAATGATGATCCACCTGGAAGCTGAAAGGGGCGTAATCCTGGAAATGCACCTGCTCACTCCCTCACTCCCACACACGGTATTCAGCATGAAGCTACCATATGTCAGATGCTGGGGAAGGCGGAGGTTCTAAGGAGAGGACCGTGAATAAGCATGGTGTGTATGGGACGCTGCCTTCCAAAGCCAAACAAGGGAAATCATGACGTATATGCACATCATTTTTGGATAAAAGTGAGGACATCAAAGTTAAAAGAATGGTCTAGGCCTGGTGGTGCATGCCTTTAATCCCAGCATTTGGGAGGCAGAGGCAAGCAGATCTCTGTGAGTTCCAGGACAGCCTGGTCTACAAAGTGAGTCCAGGACAGCCAGGGATATTACACAGAGAAACCTTATGTAATTAGATGTTGCGAATTCTCCCTAGGTTTAAACAGCTTCCGCTGAGCGAGGAAGACCTCTCAGCAGCAGCGGGGAGGGCCTCAGCAAACGGCCAGTGAGAACACACATAGAATAAACCAAGCATAGACTCGGCGGACTGAGAAATGCAGCTAAGAGCGCTCGATGAGGTTCCCTGAAAGTTTTCCATCTCAAGGTCAAGATCTCTTAAACAATAACGCCTGCATGAATCCACAGCAGGAGGGTGCCGTCGCTTCTAGTCAACATGCAGGCTGAGGCGTCCACTGGCCGGCCACCTGACGCTGTCTTGTCTCTGTTACACTCATTTAAATCAACAACTTGGAGAATGACGGCAAGAAGACACAGTCACCAGGCGGGGCAAGGACGTTCAACAGGAAAAACTAAAAGTAGAACTGGGGTGGGGGTCGGGGGTGGGGGTGACTTTGACCAATAGGAACACGAGACCCAAACTAACAAGACGGAACTGCTACAAGGTTAAGCTTGAAGCTGCTGAGTCCACACATGGTCAAACCCGGTTGTCGCGATTGAGTCTCTTGGTGACTCGTGTGTCTTAGCTGGGAAAATATGAGGTCGGGCTCCACGTGACTCACCTCTGTATCCTCAACAACCAAGATGTAATAATAGCTGATTAATAAAATGATGGATGGGAAAACAAGCAAACAAACAAGTAAGGTTGTGAGAGAAATTATAACACGTGGAGAGAATGAAGGATGACCCATGAACACATCTCCCCGCCCCCCGCCCCCCCTCCCCATCTCTTCACTCTAAGAGATGCCCGGCCAACAGAAGCGGAACGGGTCTTTGGAGAAGTGGGCAGCACTTGGGTTGAAGTGGGAAGAAGGTCAGACACGCTCAGAGCACCTTTCCTTAAAAGAGCACCGAGAGCTGACGTCTCAGGTGGACAGTGAGCTGGAGGGGCTCCTGTCGGCCACGCCCGGGATGTCTGGAGCGAGAAAACAAGAAAGAGCAGAGGGCTGGCACAGGGTGCATCCAATAAGAATTCACAACTCCATGCGAGCGAGCAAGCACAGACAGACAGACAGATGTGACAGCAATGTTCTCCCTCGGGGTAGAAACCTAAGGAATAAATACAGACACCAAAACCAAAAAACAAACAAAACAAGACTGTCGAGTCCAGAAATCACCCATCCTTCCGGGACCATCTCTCTAATCCATCCAGGGGATACACAGTGGACACTCACACGAAAGGAAGAGCGTTTTTAAAATCTGAGTTTCCCTCACAGCCTCTTACTATAGAAGAAAACAGTCTCCTCACGGCAGAGAGGCTGGGCAGATATCAGCTTCATCGAGTGACCGGCAATGGGACGGACAGACAGACATTGTACAATTCCTGGTGGGATACTCAGAGAGGAACGCTACACCGACTGCCTGCCCAAAGCATCACATCTGAATCTAATCAACAAGGAACATCAGATGGACCCAGATTGACGGAGGTCTACGGGTCACCCTACACTCTTCAGAGACATCAGTGTCATAACGGAAGGACGCATCGAAAAGTGTTTCAGATTGAAGGTGACTGCGGAGACAAACAACGCAGCGATCATCTGGGGCTTTCTTTTCCCATAAGGAGCATAAGAGAGACAACTGGCAAAATCCGGATGTGGTCTGTGGGTGGGTCGGTGGGGGCCTCTGCCTCCCATGCTTACACACTGAAGAGTCTGTTAGAAGATGGGCGTGGACGCATGAGGAGGGAGGCATGCTGCCTCGATCCTCAAACAGTGTAAGGCGCCACCTCCAATCACAGCACTGAGGAGGCAGAGGCAAGAAAGCCGTGGAAGGTAAGTTTGAGGCTATCATGGGCTACACAGTAAAACCCTGCCTTGCTATGTAAAAAACAAAAGTCTTAATGCGAAACATGTGCGAGGATGTAGTATGTATATGCGCGTGTACGCGTAACACACATGTATGTAGCAAAATGACTACAGGTGAGGACAGGAATTTTTTTTTAATGATTTATTTTGATGTTATGTGCCCCGGTGTTTTGCCTGCACGTGTGTGTGTGTGTGGGGGGGGGTGTCAGATCCCCTGTAACTGACATGACGTACAGCTGTGAGCTGCCATGAAAGGCTCGCACCCAGGTCCTCCGGAAGGACAAGCAATGCTCTTAACCTCTGAGAAGCTTCTCCAGGCCAAGAACAGGAATTCTCTGTTCTGCTTTCGAAACCCTCTTCTACACCTGCAATAATGTCGAAAGAACTCTGAACTACCTAGAACAAAACTCTCTACACATCTGTGCGTGGACTGTAAAGCCCACCCAGATGTGTAGGTCCTTATCTTTATGGGAAGTTCCCTCTTGCCACGGCCTCGTGAAGGGCAGAGGCTGCAATGCTGGGCAAGGAAGGATGAGAAGAACACAACACAACACAACACAACACAACACAACACAACACAACACAACACAACACCAGTCTTCCCTTCCTGCCTGCCGCTGAGGTTTCTGGGTAGAGTCCTCCGGTTGGAGAAGACAAATCAATAGACCATTTCAACTAGGGTAGACTTTCCCATAACACTCAAAAACAACGACGACGACAAAAACAAGACAGATCACAACTTAACTGCATTTCTTACCTTATTGAAAAACAAAAAACCCACACTCGATTAAGATGAGTCCCATCAAGGAATTCTAGTGGCCCACCAGGTAAGTAGTAAGTCTACACTAAACAGTAAATAAATAAAAATAAAAATAAAACCACTAAATAAACATTACTAACACACACACACAGAGAGAGAGAGAGAGAGAGAGAGAGAGAGAGAGAGAGAGAGAACGCAATCAAAGGAAGTGTTAAGGACACTTGCTGCTCTTACAGAGAACCTAAGTTTGAACCTCCAGCCCCAACACTGGGCAGCACATAGTTGCCTATAATTCCAGCTCCAGAGGGGGATTTGATACCTGTGATCCTACACATGGCACATACCCCCACACAGACACTTATGCATAATTCAAAATAAAAATAAATCCATAACAAAACACTAGAAATCTCGTCTAAATAGGCGAAGAAATAATGCCCGATGTGCCTTTGCTTGGAGCCTGGTCAAGAACCGTCCTGTGCTTTACACAGCATCTGTCCGCTCTAAAGCATCTGTCTACTGAGGCATGCGAGCTGGGAAGCGTTAAACCATAAACAAGTGAGATTTCATGGGCTTAGGGATGATTTCCCAGCAGCCTTAAGGAGGATTCTGCGAGTGTGACCAGGTGACACATGCTTGCACAGATCCTTCGCAAGACAGGAAGCCCACTGCCCAGAAGGCCCCAAAATATAATCTTGCCCCCGAGCTTCGTGGTGGCTAATGAGCGCGCCCTTGCTACTTGCAGCGCGAACATAAATCGCCCGGGAAGCGACAAGTGCTGGCTCAGTCCGTCCGTTCTGCGAAGAACACACGGCCACTGAGATATTCCAAGTCCTGTGGGGGTTGAGGTGGGCAGGGGGCAGGGGAGTCATGAGATCCGAGACAGGGAGAGCTCGGTGTCAGAACCCGGTCGGCGCTGATTCTCCAGAGAACTTCATTGATAGAAAATGACAAAGGGGAGGGGGATGTTCCTATGACAAAAAACATTTAACACATATTTGTAACTACTTAAGGAAAAAAAAAAAAAAAGACAAGCCAGCTTTTATATTCCATAGCATTCTAAATATGGGTTTGGCATTTAGTCACCCATTTGATACTTGTCTCTAATCAAAGGAGATCTTCCTTACCCATCCACCCTAAGTCTTGTGGAGACCTAGCCTTTGACACTGCAGGCCTGAAGGTGATTCGATACCCATAAAGCAACGAGCACACACGCTCTGCCTCAGAGATGAGAGGCGACTCTTCATCAACCAGAGGAGGCGCTTGGTTCCTGGCTGCGTCGGCCACCCCTCCCACCCAGCAGGCGCACAGCCGCATGCCGCCATCTTTGCCTATCCGTGGGTGTCGTCTCGGCTCTATCTCACCCGCGCCCCCACCCAACACTTAGCTGCTTCCTTTGGTGGCATCCAGAGCTTTTCTACCTCTTCCCAAGTCCTCCTCAAAAGACCCTTTTTCTGGTTCCTTCCTCCTTGCGACTTGGGGCTGCTGAGCGCGAGCAAGGGGATGGTGTGTAGACAGGCCATCTGGCACCTCAGGATGTTACGTTTATCTTAAATAGCTTCTCCTGACTAGAGTAGTGAGAGGTCAGTATGTATACGTATAGGTATTATGTATGTAAAGAAGCCACAAAGGGACCTTCAACTTAAAGAAAAACCGAGTGTAATCCCACCAGCCAGAGAACTTGAGAACACAGAGAGGCAGGCAGTTTCCCATGCCTCTCTCTGTGTGTATCTATAGTTACGAGTTTTCTCTACCAACCTCAGATGCCCTGCTCCTTATAAGGGGAAGGATTTCTCCTAACTTAATTTAGCATGCCGTTTTCCCATGACATCAAATGTTCTTCCTAAGTTAGCACTAACAGCCCCAGAGATGCCGCACCTACAGACACGAGGTGAATTTACCAGATGCTACTCTACATTTAAACAGACAGTTGAACAGTCCCCAGTAAGTTCACTGTTGCATCTGCAATAAATGCCCATGAATCCTTGTGTGTGCATAAGAAAAACCAGACATACGAGCAGTGGCCATGCTGTGAGTCCGCTCAATAGGACTAAGTGGCTCTAAGCACTTTAGTGACTACACCGATTCATTAGATCCTTGCAAGAACCCATTCTACAGATGAGAAGAGAGAGGCCTGCAAGGCTGAATACAAGCTGTAGGGGTGGTCTAAGTCAGCTTCTAAAGCCACAAACCTAGCACTTACCCATAATATTCTGGCTCTATTTTCTTAGCATACTCTTCTAAGGAGGAGGATGGCTGGCCCTAAAGAGAGGAATATTCAAGACTCTGGCGTGTGTGCCAACCTGTCTTCGAACAAAGTTCTTCCAAGTCCCATTAGCAACGGCCCCTGGACATCAATTTTCCTGCACCATCAATACTGATATATTTACTTGCTAGAAAGAAAAATGTTGCTCCAGCAGGTAAGAAACTACATTTCAGCCTACCTCCTTTTCTGGTTAAGACTGACTACATCTGCATCTGTTTGTGAGGTGCATGCTACTTCTATGACAGGAGCTGTTTTATCCTTTGCCCTAGTGATTAATCCGAGGGTTTCACTGGACTCTACTGCCGGTGGGTGGTCCCTCCCTCCCGCTGGACTGCACCACAAACAGCTGCACTAGAGTCCCACCTACTCACACCGCAGCTCGGACAACGCTCTTCTAGTCCCTCCTCCTTTGGGTCACAACACTTCCGGACAGTGGATGCTGCCCCTGCGCCACTTCCTCAGAAGCCGTCTGCCTGGTCCCTGGTGAGTTCCTCCTCCCTTAAGTGATGACAGAGGACACCAGACCACGATGTACCAGAACCAACCGTGGAACTTTGCAATGAAATTGCAAAGATGTCAGGCCCTACTACACACACACACACACACACACACACACACACACACACACCAAAAATCTGCAGGTGAGGGCCAAGCATCCCTTCAAGTGAGCGAGGGGACACCTCCGTCTCTAGGGTTCCACCCCTCTCCATCCTAGGTCGTCCATGCCAGCCCCACCTTGGGTCAACGGCTCCCACTCTTTTTACATTATCTCCTGCCATCTCCCCTGCACTGGGAACTGCGTCGTCCTTAAATCATCTCCCTTCGCTTCTCTGATGTAACCCTCTTGGCTCTCCTCCCTCGCTGATCTCCACATCACCTGCCCTCTTCCCATTCCTAAGCTCTCTGGGTTAGATACCTTCCAATAAAAATTCACTATGATGGCAGCCCGCAGAAATCCCTCCCCGCGACTCTCCTACTGTATTTAAGCATTGTGGTGCTTCTTCCCCCTGGCTCTCTGCTCTTATCTCTGTATATCAACTACCTTAACTACTTCTGTGGTTTCAATTACTGAAATTACGAATTGACTCCCCCAAAAAGTCCATTCCGGACTTACGGCATGAACGCCCGCCCTCCTGCTTTCAGCAGACCACAAGCTGTCTCTAAGTGGCTAGCTCGTCACCACTCACAGCCTGCCCTGGCAAAGCACGCCCGAAGGGAGCTGCCCCTCACCGTCTGACCCCGTCTCTCTGGAAGGAACCTTTGGTACCACCTTTGATTGTAGAACACAAGAAAACCAGTTTATGCTATCTCCCCCCCACCTCCCGCAGCCCCCTCCAAGAACCCACGGCCAAACTACTTAGTCAAGTCTTAAAACTCTCCACCCTGACTTTCCGTCCTCTGGGGTCCTACCCTCTCATTACAGCAATACCCACTTCTACTTCGGCTCCAAGCTTCCGTAACAGGACATCCCAAACCGAGAGGGGTACCAAATTTGACCTCATGAGATTTCCGTCTTAATGCAACACAATCCATGGTGGTGACAACTCTTGCAGTTAGTGGTGGTGGACCAGCAGACATGTGTGAGTTTCTTTTCCCTTCTTCCTAAATTCCCCGAGAGGAAGTTTGTTTGCGACCTAGCTCTGAGCAACCTCAGTACACAGACTTTGTTTTCTTTCCCTAAGAACCTGAGCCTTTTTTCACTTAAGGGCAACACTTTTGGGCTTCCCTGGTGCGTATCTGAGTTGCAGGCTATTCTGAACATCCTACGGCCACTGTTTAAGTGAAATAAGGGCCACTTGAACTAGGGCACCTCCACGCCGTAATAATCAAAGGACTGAGAGGTCGAGCAAGGGACGGAGACGGGCGTGGTGAACAGCACAGACGCACTAGGCGGAGGGATGGCTCATGACTCGGACTGAATAGACCGAGGTGGCAGGAGAGTCCGCCACACTGGCTGGACTGGGAAACTCATAAACTGTTTATTTCTGGAATTTTCTACTGAATGCTTCCAGGTTACTACCCATGACACCTCAGGGAGCTGAAATCACAGACAGCAAGCCTGGTTAGGGAGGACCCCAAATGTCAATGAATCGCCTGCTGTGCTTCCTTCCGGGGAGGGTCTTCTTGCCTCAACTCTCTACCCTTAGGCTTCCTCATCTCTGTGCCTGCAGCTCCAAGCTTTCCTCAGAATTTATCTGGGCCTTTAAGAGACACATCGATCAAAGTTTCCCTTGGGCGATAAACCCCTGGACTAGTAGTGATGGAGCCCTCAGAAAGTTCTCTCCTCTCCAGATCCCTGAAGTCATCTCCACCACTCTGTTCTTCGATAAAATTATCTCCGCTGCCTCACCTTGGATGCTTCTAGCTCTACAACTGGACCCGTAAGTCGCAAAGATTGGCTGGGTCATTGCGAACCCCCTAGCACACCACACACGCAGCATACGATGAGTAAATATTACGTTTTCTCTAGTTCGTGCAGTGGTTCTCAAACTGTGGGTCACAACCCCACGGGGGTCACATACCAAATATGCTGCATATCAGATATTTATAGTATGATTCATAACTAGCAACATTACGGTTATAAAGTCATGACGAAATAATTTTACCACAACATGGGGAACTATAAAAGGGTAGCAGCGTTAGGGAGGTTGAGAACCACTTTTCTCGAGTAATCTTAAATTGTGGGAATATGTGAATCTCTGCCTTCATTTATTTCTTTAGAGTTTTTTGTCTTTTGAGACAGTGTCCTACTATGTAGTCTTGGCTGGTCAGGAGCTCATTGTATAGATTAGAGTGGCCTCAAACTCACAGACGTCTGCCTACCTCTGCCTATGAGATTTGTGTGTGTGTGTGTGTGTGTGTGTGTGTGTACATATATATTCACATACACATATACACACATTCAGAAAAGATACAATATTGTATAATATAATAATAATAATAACAACAACAACCCACAGAAGACTTTTATGATTATCTCAGTATTTTGTACTTTTTGGTGTTAGATTGTTTATTTCTCATTCTAAAGTTGTTGAAGGTCTGATGCAAACAGAAATCTAAGAAGCCAAGCAAATCCCTGAGTGCAGTAGTTGAGAGGGAAAAGCCTATCCGGTGCAGCCGATATGAGAGTGGACTGTGGTTTCGGTCTGGTAGAACAGGTTATCAAAGCCAAGTTCACTAGCAAAACAGAAAGAGGAGCTCACAAGTGTCCCTGAACTAGTGGGTGTTTCTCTTCATCATCAGAGCAGTCCTCTCGACAACAGAAGAGCTGCCCAAGTTCAAGGCTGGGCCAACTTCAGAGAATCCAAACTTAAGCAGAGCCCCTGTTTACATCAGCAGCTCAGGGCTGCAGCAAGAGGCAGGCCCTTCAGCCTTCTTTGATGTATGTCAGATTTGTGAGATACAAACTACACTACCAGAGATACCCTACCAGAGAGGCTTTTCTCTGGCCCTGTGGCAGCCATGTCCAGTACCTAAGAGCACCGCCCAACTCTCCTGGAAGGAAATATGTCCATACCAACAACTCAGCCAGCCAGGTGTCATGGGTCATCCTTTTCTGAGTAAAGGAAAGTTTCTCCTTCCGCCCACCAGTAACCACCTCCAAATGAGCTCGCCTCCCCTCTCCATGAGAAGGCTACACAGTGCTCAACATCAGTAGCTCAGGCATGAGGCCCAGAAACTGGCACCATGACAAAACAAACAAGTGTTCCCCCTTGAAGACTCATTAGCAGGACAAAACACACACACACACACACACACACACACACACACACACACACAGAGCCTCTCATTTCATAGCCATGTCAGCTCTTCAGATGGCTCCACTGGGCACCTACACAGACACTTCCTGTTCAAAGAACACAATATGGACAATGGTCCCGCCACAGAATTCTCTGCTTAAGACTCATTTTTACCCATGGATGATTCGAGACAACTCAGATCCACACAGGGCTGGGGAGTGACTTCTGTTTTCAAGTTTCTTCCTTACTGCATAGTGGGAATGCTGCAGGTACTGCGGCTAGGCCCTGAGGCCTGCAAGACAGGTGTAAGTGGGCTGGGCTGGGTTTTGTTGTTGTTGTTGGTTTTTTTTTTCCTGAGCATGAGTGGGAGGTTTCCAAATTCCAAAGACAAACCCCAACATCAAGGAATGGGGGGGGGGCTATATAGTCAACTGGTAACAGTTCTCTGCCTCTTCCCCATTCCTCAGGCCAGTTCCAAAATCTATTGCTTACACTGTTCTGAAAAGATGTCTTCCCCACTGGCTCCTTCCGATGGCAAACTTGGTAAGTGGGAAAACAACACAGGAATGTTTATTTCTCCTTATCCCACTGGGAACCCCCCCCCCCCAAAGCAAGCAACTGCAGGTTACAATAGCACCCTCACAAAGCTAGCAGAGACTATCCAGGGGTTTTTCCCCTCCCTCGATCCTGGCGCTGCCTCTGGGCCAACAAGATGCTAAGAAGAATCACCAAAGCCAGGCTAAATAGTACTTGGCTTAATTATGCTTGAAAGTCTCTTATCTGAGCACTGCAAAGAACGAACAATTGAGTTTGGGAATGTGTGTGGTTGTGTATTTTTCCTTAATGGCTTCCTGAACACCCTTGGTTAGGTCTGGTCCCACGGGGGAAATTGTCAGTTCGAGTCATCCAGGGTGATCAATGGAGATCAAGACGCCATGCTAAGTGTCTAGGTGCACATGTGAAGCCCATGTGTGCTGGATGATAAAAGAACTGCCTGGCTCTGCCAACCGTTCACCTCTGGAGCGATGAACACTGCACCAGAATGTTCTATCAGCTGGTCTAACCTTGAAAAGGGCCAGGAGGTAAAACTTCAGACATTAGAACATCAACAAAGCTGGATGAAATTAAACCTGGCTTGGCTGATGGGCCTAATTAACTTCTTGGGCTTCAACTACACAGAGAATACCGGGGTTCTGGCCCCCTCAGCCTTTAGTTTGAAGCCACAGAGCACAATGCTGATCCAAAACACCACTGGCCACCGGAAAGATTTTCATTCATTCATGTACGAGATATTTATTGAGTGCCTACAACATACCCAGCCTCCTTCCTACTGATGCAGGCTCCCACCGGCTGGTTCTCACTACAGTGTGAGCATGGGCCATTAGACGTGGCCTGGTCATCACACGGCTGCAGCTGCGAGGATTTACTGTACAACAAACACCCTAACCACTCACTCATCCCCCCCAGCGCCTTCCTGTTCTGATGTCAGAACTGCCCTACATTTGAACCCAGATGTGGTAACACTGACCTGATGTCCACTGGACTTAAAAATCCGGGAGTTATTTACAGCATATGGCTGACCAGCTGCCCGCATCCCTGTGACACTAAAAACACTGAGGCCTGAGACTTTAGCTCATCTCCCCCCAGACAGGCCCTGGAAAGTTCTCACCCTCAGTATATATGTGGGTCATCCAAGAAAGGAACCACAAAAAGGCTTGAGACCATTTCTCGACAGGATCTGCCCCCTCACCCAGCCAGAGTGTAGGATGTGCTGTCCTACATGTTCCTACATGAAACCGCCAGACCTGGTGGGAGGGCCACACACAAGCACTTCTTCTGTCCCACTGACAAGAGGATACAGTTGCATTTCTGATGGCTCCCCTGAAGTGACCCAACAGGTTTTCCACATTCTCATTTGCCCTTTGGATTCCCCACCCTGGCTCCTCTCACTTTGGCCCGTCCTCAGACAGGGCCTTATGACTGGATGGCCCTCCACAGAATATTCGAGATGTAGCGGACAACCTCCCTAGGTCTTATAACTGGGGTAACTGCATTATACACACGGTCACTGCACTCTACCAAGAGGTAGCCCGGCCCAGCTGGGATGTCACCGAGTGTCCTTTCAAGTCACCTCATGTTCTTAACACACATGCACTGGGAGTTACAGGGAGGGGGATGAACCACCTCTAAGAAGTCCATTCACCAGTCATGGTTTCAGGCTGTCCCACCCTGCCTGCCTGATTCCCTAGCACAGACGGAGGAAGTCCGCTACACTGGAAAGCAGCAGCAGTTAGGACTTCTGGGGTCCTGGGATTTAACTGGTATCTCTCTGTGAGAGACTTATTTAAAAAGAGAGAAAGGCTCATCGTGTGGTAACTTCGCAAACCTTAGAAGCCAAGCAGTGGAAGCTCAGACAGAAAGTCCAACTATCCATGCGTTGGGTGAATCAGGGGGGACTGGAGGTGGGGGGGGGGCGGGGGCGGGAGAAAAGCATTGGGGATTTTCTTTTCCTTTTTCTCCCCTCCCCTCGCCCTCCCCACAAGGGACCCTTTCCTGAGCCTCCCACTTCCCAGCCCCTTCTGCCTCTGGGACGGTAAGTGTTACTCAGCTGCAAGGCCTCTTGCTAATTGTGGGTTTTTATTTTTATTTCCTATTACCCTCTCGCACGCCTGATGAGATTACTTTACCGGAACTGACACAGCTGGAAGCAGCAGGCATACGTGGGGCCTCTGAGGAGGTGATGCAATTTCATTTTCATTGATCAGAAATCAGCAGGGCAGTAAGTGATGGGAAATTCCATTAGAAGAAAACTCAGGAGCCATGAGCCTCGAGTTTCTAGCCACACCCAGCCCGGCCCCACCCCCCCACCCCCGACCCTGAGGTCTTACTTTCCACTGGACCAAGCCTACCCAAAGAGGCGGGTCGGAAACACTCCTCAGATTGTCCCCGGAAGGACAAGTGGCAATGCTGCAACTGGAGTGGGGGGGGGGGGAGGGACATCAATAGGACTTCTTCAGACACTTAAAACTTCTCCTGGTTACGCAGAACACTTCTGGCAACCCAGAATAGGACCCTCTATGCCAATCCCACAGCTTTACAAACCCCACCATTTAGGGAGCCCCTTTCCAAGTGTCAACAAGCAGAAAAAGGAAGTCATGACAAGACTGGTTATAAACACTCACAGAGATGATCCTCTCGGTACCTACCATTTATTGAGTGCCTACTGAGTGCCAGGCACTGTTCTAGATCCTCCACACACACAAGCTCGGGGTCCTCCCCCAGCCCTCTGTCGTGAATGCTGTCTTGGTCTCCGGAGAAAGGAGGCGGCGGAGGTCCGGGATAGGATGGGAGAGAGCAGGCTGATACCAGGGCCTTCCAGAGCGCCAAGTCAGCTCTGGCCAGGCAGCAAAGGAGGGCTGCGTGTGCCCGAGAGCAAACGCTGGAGGCCTGGAGGAGGATGGAGCACATCTGATGGACCACCCTCCTGTCCAGAGGTGGAAGGGAATAGGTTCTGATTCGTCCACCTCCACGATCCCCAACACTGGCACTCCCGTGTCCCAGACTGGAACCGCAGGTGACCTTCTCTACGGAATGTATGGAATGACTACTGTTTTAGCAGTTAAAATCCCCTCCAACTGTTCGTCCAGCAAATATCATTTCACTCACCCAAGGCCTGGAGAAAACACAGTGAGAGCCATTGGAAAAGACAAGTTCCACAAAAGCCACGCCGCGCAGGTGGCTCCTCAGGCCGCCACGGGCCACACGGCGCCTCATCAAGATGGACCAGCGAAGTGCTGGACCATAGTTACAAAAGGAATACTGACCGCATCCAAACAACCTCCAGACAGAAAACTACAGTGACAAACTTGAGGCACTGGGATGGGCTCTGACTGACCACCCAACGCACCGCTTAAGTTCCTGTTGGTTTTCCCTTGCCTTCCTTGGTGTCAAACCCAGGGCTCTGCATTCACTAGACAGGCACCTCTACCACTGCGCTACATCCCCAGGGCATCTGTGGCTCAAGAAAGCCGAGACTCCACAAGTCATAGGCTGGACCTCAGTGAGCTTACAGGCTACATTGAGAATAAGAATTTCAGCACACAGATCATTACTGGTGTTGCTTATGGAAATAAACAAGTAGGTCACCATACACTAAATCAAAGCCAAAGCGAAACAAACAAACAAAAACAAGTTGATAAATTGGAAGTTAAAATGCATGACAGTGGCCTATATGGATCGGGCTTCCTGAGCGCATCTGTAGGCCCACGCAGAGAGCGCACTCACACTGAAGGCTCCCCGTTCACAGTCTCTAGGAGAGAAGCAATTGGTCTGGATGACTTGTCTCTCAAACACCAAACGTAGGATGAACATGTGAGCCGGAAGAGTCTGGGATGCGCCTCTTGGATCTCTTTGGGGAGGTAATAATGAGAATGCTTGAGTGTGAGGCCATCTAGTTTCTCCTCTGCCTTTGATAGACAAGAATAATGACCCCAGAGGGTGTTGGTGGTTTGCCAGAGGTCAGACAGCTGGTCAATGGCAGAGAGAAAAGGATGCAGGCTTTTCATACCATGCTAACTGTGCTCTCTCTCTCTCTCTCTCTCTCTCTCTCTCTCTCTCTCTCACACACACACACACACACACACACACACACACACACCTCTAATCTATTCAGCTTCCAAAGCCCCAGGTTGAGGGATAAGAAGATGTGGGTAAAAAAGCAAGGGAGGAAACCAGTCTCCAGCTTAGGAGAGACCTAAGCAACAAAGAACTAAATACACCGTGTAATCTCCATACGCACAGCAGCCCCAACCAACCAGCTCCTTATAAAATGCCACGTTGAAGGCCACCAGACAAGTCTACATCACAGCTTGGTTTTAGAT